>JARHVA010001214.1:900000-1392500 GCA_037957365.1 Torreya grandis
TATTTGGAGACAATGTTCCTGGGAAGTATTCCTTCACTCACCACAAAAATATATTTTTTAGGGTTAAAATAAATACCGTGCAATCGACATTTTTTGAACACTTTTTTGAGGTGTTCATAATGATCTTCTCTCTCTTTTTAAAACACTGTTAGATCATCTAGGTACATGAAAATTATTTTGTTCTTCATTTCTTTAAATATGATATCCATAATCCTCTAGAATGTATCTTCAGCATTGATCAAGCCAAACAACATTCATCAATATGTAAAAGTACCCCATGGAGTTGTGAAAGTCATTTTTAGTTGATCTTCTCTATCAACTTCAATCTAATTTTAACTTGAGAAACCATCCAACATTGAGAGCATTTCTACACTCATAACTGCTTAAAGAACTTGATCCATGATGGGCAATAGACAATTATCTTTGAGAGAAGCTCGATTTGGATTTTAGAATTCTACACATATTCTGATTTCTCTATTCTTTTTATGAACTGAGACTATATTAGAAATCCAAGTTAATTGATGAATGGGGAAAATGATATGAACATTTAGCATTTTATGAATTTTTGCAAAAACTATTCCTGTAATTTTTAGATTAAATTGTCTTTGCTTTTGTTTGAATAGCTTGACATCTGGTTTGAGAGGGATTGTGTTGCATCTTTTGGATGAAAAGACTTAATATATTTGCATGAGTATGGAAGAACGTCAATGTATTTTTGAAGCAAACTAATGAACTTTATTTTTATTCTGGTGAACAATATTTTTCATTATTAACTAGCCTAGGTTGTTCTTTAAAACCAATGTTTACTTTCTCATAATCTACTGAAATGAGGGAATCTTTCTGCATCTTCCTTTTGATGAACCTATCATGTTTTTCAAAAATTTATTTCAAAGAGACCAAGTCTTTATGAATTTTATTCATTTTTAGTTTGATTATTCCTTCTTCATCTTGTTCTTCAGCAATGCCTTATTTATGAGTTCGATAAGAAGATTCTCTATATGATGAATCACTACCTTTGAAATACATATTTCTAAAAATGTCATATTTTTCAAAAAATAAATTAATTGTTGATATTTAGAATACCTACCAGTTCTCTAAATTATTTGGTACGCTAGGTTGATATAAGAGTTTAATCGTGTATTTTTTTACCAACTTTTGAGTGAGGAATCAACAATGAGGTTGATACTACAATTCTGTCTATTTTGGATTTATTTTCTCTTAGAACATAATGAATACTTAAAAATTTCTATATTATCTCAGATTTTGTTCTTATAGTGTCTCAAACTATCATTTTTCACTTGATATTGGCCTTTGATTTATTTTACAATGAGTTCAACATTAGCCAATACTTTTAAATTTTTAATTCTTGTATCTTATACAACCTATAATCCTAGCAAGAGTACTTCATATACTATGATATTATTAGTGCACTTGAACTACAAATTGTGATAGAAAGGAAATATTTTCTTGTTTGGAGATATTAGAATAATTCGTACACTGGATCTTGTTGAATAAAAACTACCACCGATCTCTAACATCCATACTTAATTGGATTGGTTCCATGATTTCCAACATATCTAGATATTTTTTTGATATCAACAAATAGTTACCTAAATTTTCATCTTCATACAAGATATCTACCCTAGGGTCATCTCCTTTTTGCACAGTGTACTGTGTTTTCAATTATAGTTCAAGGATTTTTTACTCCCTTGACTGGGATCATTGCATGTGACAAGTATAATTTAATTTCATCATCGAGTTGTTCATAGAAGTTTATTCCCAAGAGAATACCATAGATAGTTGGTATATCAGCTACTAGGATATTGATCTTAATCCTTTTCTAAGAAAAATATGCAAGGGAAACTTGGGCATCTTTGTCCTGAGCAACAAGTGGAATTTGTGTTGCTTCCATTTAATAACAACTACCAAAAGTTTTTATATAGGTTAGGCCAAGGGCATGAGAAAATTTGGTGGGAATTACATTATCTGAAACTCCTGTGTCAATTATAACTTTACATCCATTAAATAAAAAGGATATATAAAAAAGATCAACGTTATTAGATTTGGAAGTCATTATAGCCATAAAGTTTATTGGATTGGAAGAAAGGTGGGGGGGGATAATATTCCTTTAATATTGGCCTTATTTTGAGTGAGATTTTTACCCTTAATAAATTATACTAATCTATCCAGATGATCTCAATAGGCTCTCAAATATTCAGCTTATGACATCTAAATTTTAGTTTTATTGGCATGTTCAATTATGTTAAAAGTAGGTAAACTAGTATAAGAGGGGCATTCTACATTCTGAGACATAATAGCATTACTCTTGATAGGAGAAGTGTTTTTTGGATAACCAAGAGTAATATTTAGGGAGGAATCACCTAATTTATCTATTAGTTATTTTTATTTAATTTGAGTAGGAGGTGGTGTTCCTCGTGGAATAATAACTTTCGTAGGTTATTCTTACCTATCACTTTTTTGTTTCTTCTGATTTTGAGCTCTTGTGAAGACCACTAATGATTAAATGTTCATGTCTCTAAAATTTTCCTCATAATTATCTTCATATAAATTATATTTCAAGAATGCATTTGTAGATTCGCCATTAGGTTCTTCAATTTTACATTCTTGAGGATCTGGATTTTTTAATTCATTTTCTTCTTCAATATCTAAATATCTCTTTTGTTTCCAAAATAAAATTTATAAGTGGATTTATGTTTTTTTGAGGAGGAGCTTCAAGTGAAAGATTTTTATAAGGGCCTTAAAATCGAGGTGATTTCCTTGAAACTGTACATAATTCCTTCTTGGAATGTCCTAAAAGGGAGAAGTGATGGTTTTCTAAGGCAATTGCTTCTTCAAAGTTGTTATGTCACTAGCCATCTTTTGTCAAAGTTGTTCAATTGAATATTGAAGTAAACTCTATATTTTACCTTTATATTATTCTTTCTTTAGTTTCTTGGCCATTATCATATCATCTTAAACATCGATAATTAATGTTTGGGCTACAATCAAATCGGCTACTCTAGCTCTTCTCTTTTGACAACTCACTTTTAAAAATTGAGAATTGATAAAGAAGCATTTTTTATTTTCATTAATTGGTTTGGAAGTTACTATTATTTGATGTAGTAGCTTGTTAAATTTAGCTACAAAATATCTCATAAGTTTGTATGATTCCTTCTTCATCTGAGTGAGTTGAGCCAATAATACATGTGCATCTTGTGCTTCTTTAAATCTATTTTCAAACTTGGTTTTCATATCATTTTAATTATTTATTACCCTTGGATAAATATGATAAAACCAATCTACTGCTCTATTCTAAAGAGTTTCAACAAACAATCTCACTATGATATCTTCATGTTCAACATGTAGAATTCCACATGCTACAAAAAAAAGTAGCAATATGTTCATTTGGATGTTGTTTACTATCACCTAAAATTTTCAAAAAGTTATTTTATGATCCTTTCAAAATTTCATGTAATTATCTGAAATCCAACAGGTCAATTATATTATCCCATGGTAGAGCCATGATTGGAAAGGTTGCCTATAGTGGCAACACCTAGCAAGACAAGAACTTGACTAATGATGTTTCCTACTTGTAACTATTTATTTTTCTTAGGGGTTATAGGAAGACTGATTGTTCTTTTGAGTTAGCCTTTTTATTCGGGATTCAATTTGAAATTAAAAGCCTCTTTTAGTTGATAGAAAGGATTCATTTTACCTTTTAATTTGTTAGCTCTAGTGAATCATTTTTCTACTAGTTTTTACTGTTAACATGGAGCTGGTGCAAAGAGGAGAAATATCTGGGCTAGTCTTCTTTGTTAAACTCTACATGCAACTAGTGCTTCAACTATTTATGCTAAAATAACATGATCTTCTTCATCTTGTAATACCTTAATAGATATATAAAAAATTATTGAACTAGTTCTATTATCTCCCATAATTCCTCTCAGATCTGACGAGATATATTTGTGTCTAACTCAACCAATCAAGATTCAGCTAAAGAACTAGTACTTGGACTGTTTGAATAGTCATTAGAAGAAATCCTTACTATAGAAATTATTTGAACAGTTTTACGAACTGCTCTCTATGCTTGTCTCTTAATTTATCTTATTAAAACTTTATCAACGTTTCTTTAGGAAATAATAACACAATCTTATATGTGTATTATTATAGTAATAATGTTATATTGGATTTAACTCATTTTATTCTCCCAAGATAATTATCAAAGAGTTGAAGCAACATCTTGTGATGTTGTTTCTATCTAGTTTAAATTAGGTTGACAATCAATATTTTGAATAGCCAAAATGGTCATGAAAGAAATCTATTAATTTCAAGTTATTTACTGGGCTCTATAGGCTTCTCTATGTGCAATGATTCTTTCTACTCTTTCTACATGATTTAATTCTTGATTCAAAATTATTAGAATGCCCTGAATCTGAGCTACTAAAATTTCATCAAAATTGTAAGCAATTTGTCTGATATGTGAAATAATATCCAACTATGCAGAGTGCTCCAAATCTGGTTCAGGTTGATAGAGTGGTCCTTGAGTTGATGGCAGAGTTATATTGACCAATGTCTCAGAATGTGGGTTTTATGGGTGTTGTAGAAATGTGCCCTGTGGTGACCACCAAAAATTGTTGGCATGAAAATTTATTGAGAGGACAAATGGATTTTCTCATCAACAGTCACAGAACAAAGTCCCTCTCCTATTAGCAGATGAAGCTACATTTATTGAAATCCAAAAAGGATGCAATAAGGGAAAATATTTATAATAAAAATGGGTTTCAACAAGGTAGTACTTTTAACCAGAAAGTAGGAAAATGCTATAAAGAGGAATGTATAATGAGATAAAGAGAGAAAATAAGTATGTTTTAAAAAAATGGAAATAATAACAAATCCAATAACCAAACTGAGAAACTTATTATAAATGTGAGAGAACTAGGTAATCTTTCTAAAAGGCAACCTTTATCATTCAATGGATAGGAAATACATATATGTATTCATAAGAACATGTAACATATACCAAAATAATTTCATATAACTGAGAACAAAATATGACAATCACTTGCATTTCCTTGTAAAAAGTGAAAAAATACTATTTTACTCCACCAAGGTTTCACCAAAATGGACATAATGCATGTAGGTTTGAAAAAGAAATTCTACAATATAATTTCCAAATTCTGACTAGTTTATAACAATTGTAATAATGTTTTGAAATCAAAGATTCAAATACAAGTAGATAGTATAACATACATAATCCACGAATAAATATTGAACACAAAGTTTTTCAAACCTCTCTGTATTGATCTTTGTTGAGTTTCTGATACAATATTCTCTTTCAAAAGTATATCCAAAAGTCTCATTGTCAAGAACCCATACAAATGAGCCCCTAACTCATATTTATAGGTTGAAATGGGTGGTTATAGAGCATAACCATCTTTTTAACATTTTAGAGACTTGTAAAAGAACATTAGCTAATTTTCACAACTTAAAACTTGCAAAAATACATCAAGCAATTTTCACAACTTACAAAAATTTGTTGTTATTTTTTCACAACTTAAAAAAATGCAATGACAAATTTGCATGACTTGTAAAAGTGCATTGAAAATTTTCCACAACACAAAATTTTAAAAAAGGACTTAGTACATTTGCATAAATTTAATATGTACGAATTAACTAATACAAGAAAGTGCAATGACAATTTTAAGAATGACACAAAAAATTAAAGTCCTATGAGGAAGATAAAGCTCTGATGTAGAATTATTATTTATCATCTTTGTTGATGATGATCTGGATCTCCTCTTTCTTGAGCTATGGATTCTTCTTATGATATTCATCAAATCTTTGCATGATGTCCAACACTTTATCTTCATCTAGACCATTTGAATATGTATAATCTATTTGAGAGTCACAATATAGGTCCATCATTTTATGTGTTGTTCCTTGCAACCTTTTAAGAATTGCATTGATATTTTCCAAATTGTTCTGACACTTGATCAACATTTGAATCGACTCATAATTGAATGCAAACTTGGGAGTTATAATATCTTTAATTTTCTTCTTGAATTGATCCACAATGGTTTCCTAAGAAACCAATTTACCATTGTCATTAGTGAGTCTACATTTAAATTTTCCTACTCCTAGTATTTTAATAAGAGCATCACCTCCCATTGACTTATATTCAATGAATTTATTGATATTATTTTTTATAATGCGGAACCTGAACTTAGCATATCCCTAAATTCAATTAGGTACACAACCTCTTCTTTTTTAACAACCTTCTCCTGAATAAGATCATTTGGATAGGTATAAGATAAGTTTTCCAGCTTAGGAAATAATTCATTTCATTTTTGTACCTCTTCCTCATACTTATTTTTAGCTTTATTTGCTTGATCATATTCTGATTGGATTTTAGAACACATGGCCATCATTGTCTAAAGAGTAGTGATGCCCTGCTGTAGAAGCTTATTAGACCATTATTTTGTTGCTTTACCCATATGGCCAATTTCTTCTGCAACATTTAGTGTCTTAGTATCAAAAATTTAATGAACCACTAAATGAGATGATTGAATTGCTTTCACCAATTTATGAACTATAGATGTTAGTTGTTCAAATTTTTATCTAATTTAATCCTTGGTCACCTTATCATGATCCATATTTTTAAACAAGGTACCAATTATTAATCGAATGTTTTATTTCATTCCTTCTCTTATAGCTTTCCTTGGATGTATTTTTGAGATTTGATAGTCAGAAACACTGACATTATCTTTATCTTTATCTATTACAAGAATAACTATTTATGCATATCTATCTCCTTTCTAATCAATGATTATTCTTGAAACTATTTTAGGCTTCTTTGTTACACAAGGATGGACAGTTGTAAAGATGTTGAAATCAATTTCTTATGGCTACTGAATTTTCTTTCTTTTATTCACAATTTCATTTGACCAATTAGGAACTTATGCACTGGAAGATTAATGTACAAGAGAGGTGTTGGATTCTTTTTGAGTTTCAAGAGGAGGAAGAGGGGTTTAAAAGGTTTGGGACCCTTTTAACACAGTTTCACCTTTGTTTTTTCATAATGTATCAATTGGAGTATTAGGATAAGGTTGATTAGGTAATTAAACATCTTGAGCAACAGACAATGGTATGAAAGTATCGAGTTGAAGATGAATATAAGACTCAAATAACAAAGATGTATCAAAGGCTAAATAATGTAGTGTTGGTCACTAGAGTTTGAGATTGTGCAAGATTATCAAGATGAACTTATTTTGAGATATAAATACTTGGAGTACCTGGGAGAGTTTTGCCTAATCTTCTTATTTTCAATTTGAGTGGCTTTTTAACTGGAATAGCTTCTGTGATAGCTTCAATATATGTTCTTTTTCAATCTCTTCAAAGTCCTTGTTAGTCCTTGCCATTGAGGATGTTCCTATATTTATTTGATGTTTTAGATGGGAAACCCATAATTAATTCTCCTTCATGAGAGGAGGAAATATTGCATTATCAACATTGATACATTTGCTCTTTAGCCATTTGAGATTTCTATTTAACATACCCTGAGTTATGTCGTTGAGTGAAGTAGATTCTTTCTTATGCTAATCTACTCTTGGAAGAGGTTTTGATTCAATGTCATCTTTCTCAAGATAGGGTCCAATGCATCTTCATAATCTACTATGTTTTTCTTGATCTCCAATATGTCAAAAATAATAACTTATTCTAGAGTGAATTGTGAATAATCATGGATGATTACATATTTCTCGTCATCACAATATATCCAATAGTCTTAAAAGTGATGTACATATTGAAATGAAGCTCCCATAATATCCTAAACCAAACTTGTATCATCAAATGAAAGTCAACTTTCAAATGACTGAATAGTGACTTAAGTCATTTCTTCATCAATTAACTTTACTTTGGCCAAGGAAACATAAGTGTACCGACAAATAGAAATAGGCAACTTAATTCTAGGTTTGTGCTTTTTGGCTAGGAGTTTGTGTGTTTCAATTAATTGCCTTATTAATTTCATTAAGAGCCACCTATCATCCACATATCTAGGAAGCATGTATGGATAAATTTCACAGCCACAAATTCTCAAGTAGGTAAAATTTGGAAACTATATGACCCAGGTTATCCATCTATAAATTTATGTAGAAGACTAAATTAATAGCCTCAAATTATACGGTTTTGTTTAAAACATTTGAATTACATGTTGTCAAAATGCATCATTTACTCTTTGGAAATAATGTGCACTTTCATTAAATGAGAGCTGAGGATAGAAATCATAAATTTTGGAAGTCTGCATATCACCCACTGTATTCAAGCCACTATAGAATCTTCTTCTAGATATAATATAAACAAAATAAGAGTTCATATAGAATTTGGAAGTTGTATTGACCTCTGTAAGTTGTTTGTGAATTGAATTATTGATTAATTGTCCCCAATTGACATATTGTTTGTTCTAGTGTATGATCCATATGTACTTGTACATCCATGCTTGGAAATTTATTGCAACTAGGCTCTCTACTACACTATGCAAGAGTGTGATCATATCATTTATTTCATTCATGAATTTGAATATGGAAATATTATTGGGAAGCCTCATTGATGTATGCCTAGATTTTTTCAACCATTGCTTGTTGACCCACTTTGAATAAAAACTAGTGTTAGAATGCCAAAATTGTTGAATAGATGTAGGATTTAGATTAATAAATGCTTCTTTATCATGTAACTATAGTAGATGATCAATATGCTTTAGACCTAAGCATAAGATTAGTTCCCTATTTGGATTTTTTACTTCTCTTTTCTCTACATCATAGTGTTTGGCCATTATAAGCACCAGTTTGAGACATTGTACTAAAATTATAAATATAGCTACTTGATCTAATCCACTATAGTGGATGTTTTATCCACAATCTATTTTGTGCACACGATCGATTATTCAAAAATTCTTCAATATCAATGTGGCTAAGATCAGTGTCTATTATTTCTTCAACATTTGATTACAGGTGTGAGGGTGTAACTACCTCTTTGAATTGATACATCATATATGTGTCATCTTCTAATTGGAGACTATTTTTTATAAGGGTCTTATTCTTTTTTGGGAATCTCCTTGATTGGGGTGCCAAGTGTTGACATCTAATGAGGATTATTTATCTGTGAGAGAAAGACCAACACTTGAAATGACTTATGGAAGAAGACATAAATTTGAGTGTGCTTTAACAAGAGGCAAATTTTAGGGTGTAAAAATGTGGATGGTAGAGTCTATGGGTATGTTTAATAGAGAATCAAAATCTGATAGCATGCTTAACAGGATGTTGTGAACTAGGAATTTGACTAAGAAGATGAGATTAGTATTGTGTTAGTGAATGAAATCAAATCAAAAACACACTAAGCTAACATCTTCATGCCTAGTTACTAGGGTGAGCTTAATAACAAAAACAAATGAAAAACACAACTAAAAAGTAAGAAAAAATAACAAGAATTCCCTCACCTTCTTTGGATGCTCTAAATGCCTTTGTAGTAGTGGCTTGCTCAGTTTTGTGCTCATGAAGTCCTTGGCAATGGAAGCTTGTCTACCTCTATCTCTCCTTGGCACCTTTGGCTTGTGGCTTGGCTTGGCTTGGAATCAATTGTAGGGGGATGGTAATCCAAGAACAAACACACCTGTTCTAATTCCACCTGTTAGGATCTTGCTCCTCAGAAAGAGCACAGTATGATTACCAAATATAAGCAATTAAATATGCGAAAATAACCAGAAACACAAGTAACTAGAATTCACCAATAGCACAGAATATGAGAGACAATACACTATCTTGTATTAACACTTTACAGAAAAGAATACAATAAAGAGCCGCCACACTCTTCCACCTTACAGAGGTTTCCCACGCCTCAAGTGTATAGTAATTCTTCTCACACACACTCTCCTACACAAAAAACGGTCCCAACAACCAACTCACACACATAATTGGTGTTCACCTCACCAACCAGTCAGTAATAACCCTGTCGGTACACCAAGCACTCTATAGCACTTCAAGTTGATCTCCCATGAACCTGCAACCTGCAATTCAACAGACCAAACTTACATGTAGATCCCCTATGAGCTTGCAACAACCTGCAACTCAATGATCTTACAACAGTAGAAGGAACTCTTCCTTTTTATCTCATACTTATACAATACATGCCAATGGGTCTATAAATAGATCCCAAACTTAAACAATAACTTAGACTCTTAATTTAGACAATTATCCTCGCAGCCCAAGACTCTAACTGGTCTTAACATGCAAACTCTTCATTCACTTAACTAACTATCCGTGCAACGAGCAATTTTGGAACACACAGGCGACCGACGCCAATCCCTGCTTGCCTAGTTCTACCGATGTCGGCCGACTCCCTACCGTCGTCGGTGGCCTTCTACACTGGTCACGACCGACGTCGGTCCTGCTGCCGATGCCGGTGCTCCTGGATCTTAGCAACCTTCTGTTCCTTCAGTTTGCAAAGGGTTGAAGCTTTTAGCTCCACAACCTAACAATCTCCCACTTTGAGATAAACAGCTGCAACCTATACCTGTACCTGTACTCTGTCTAGTTTGTTCCCTTGGCTTTGTATCCCTCCTCAAGATCACTCTTGAAGACCAACCACCACAAAACCTGTAGTGCAAAACTTGTCATCCAAATTACCTGCCACATCCGCATCTACAACCATGTAGAAAAAGAACTTGACCCTGCATAGCATGTGCACCTACTATTGGTCCCACTGAACTGCCCTTCAGTATTACTTTCTCGGATTGACTCCAAACTTGTGACAACTCCCACTGCTTGGGAAAACTCAAGTTTAGTACATACCATGCACTCAACCTCATTATGTGAATCAAGACACCTGTTCTATGAACTGTCCAACCATCGGTGTGCTAACCGGTCTCACACAATCATCCTGAAACAAAGTCAACAAGACCTCCATGTCTCTAGAACACACTCATGCCAAAGAATCTTGCTGTTCCCAGATTCTCCATGACACACACCTGAACTAGCTTTACCTTTAGTTCAGCAATACCTGTATATGTAACCCTGTAACAAGCACATCATACAGAAATAGGATAATGTAGCTAATATTATCCAACCTGGTAAAGAGAAACACAATGATCAAACCTCCATTGCCCTGCAGCTAATACAAGACCATATACCCTGATCTTCCATCTCACGTATCCATTTTTGCTCTTATTCATCCTAAACATCCATTCGTCTCTCAGTGCTTTCTTTCAGTTGGCAACTCTACCCAAAACACCTGTTTGGTTCTCCTCCAAGGAATCACATCCTCATCCATGCCAAGCTTCCACCGTTTCCTGGATCTACCTGTTCTGCTTCTTTAACAACTTCCTAGTTCTATACCATAAGTGAGCAACAAGTAGTGTAAAGAAGGGAAATGACGAATTTAAGAACTTACTTACACCTTTAGTCCTCCATATGGGCGCTTGAGACTCCATGACAGCTGGCTGTCCACCCAAAATTCATCTCAGTAACCGATGCCGGTCACATCTCAGTCTACAGCCGACCGATGTCAGTTCCCTGCGACTGCCACCTTGTCGACGTCGGTTTCCCCTGGCCGATGCCGATCGTTATCTACCCTGAGTCACCGATGTTGGGCTGCACATAGCCGACGTCGGTCCCTGTCTGGACATCGACGCCGGTTTTCCTACCGACGTCGATCTCTATGTTTTTCTAGTGAGACCTGACTTTTTCTCGCGAGCTCCTTTTGGATCAAACCCTTGTCCAAATCACCCTTGCTCTGCTCAGAACTCCTCTGCACCTTGTGCTAAATTCTGTCCGTCACCTTCTCCTTGAAAACCAAGGCTTTCCTTTTCTTGTCACTAACATCGAATTCCTCAAGAAACGTCACCTTCTTCTTCTGCATATAGAAACCATGATCCATGCCTTCCACATCTGAAAGCATACTCTTTGACTCAAGAACAAGCATCTCCTTCTTATCTATGTGACCAAGCCTATTAAGCCACATCTCTGAATCTACAGCTGAAGTAGATAACCCAGAAAGAGAATCAGTAATACAAGTAGATAGATAAAGCGTACCTACTTTCTTACCTCTAGCTACAACAAGTGTACCCTTGGTAACCTTCCAAGAGTCTGCTGTGAGAGTTAATGTGCAACCCTCATCACCCAAACTTCTAACAAAAATCAAATTTCACTTCAGAACTGGGACATGCATGACCTCCTTTAACACCCATGTGTCACTTGTCTGCAATTTCAGCTTCACTTTTCCTTTGCCAACAATCTGACAAGGCTTACCATCCCCTACACAAATTTCTCCAAAGTCTCCCTGGACATACTCATGAAAAAATTCCCTATGTGGGGATGCATGAAAAGAGGCACCAGAATCTAAAACCCAAGATTCTACTTTATCCAAAGAACATACCAGAGCATCCTGTGCAATGTAATCCGCAACATCTACTTCTTCTCCATGTCCTTCATGCTGATCTTCACCCGATCTGCAATCTCTCTTTAAGTGCCCTTGCTTTCCACATTTCCAGCAGGTTATTCTGCCATACCTGGACTTGGATCTTCTGCCTATCTTCGACCTTGATCTCCCATGCTCTATCTTCTCTCTTGGCCTTCCTCTGCCTTCAACACTCAAAGCATATCCTGATGATTCACCTGTGCTTTTCCTGCATATCTTTTCATTCAAGATCACACTCACAACATCATCCACTTTTAAGACTTTTGAAGGAGACACAGTATTAGAAACTGCCATTACCAAACCTTCCCAACTTTCAGGTAATGAACACAAGATTAAGAGAGCTCTAATTTCGTCATCAAATACAATATTGACTGAACTTAACTGATTTACCAAACCATGGAAATCACTAAGATGGCTATGAACATATCCACCTTCCAACATTTGCAAATTAAATAAACGCTTCATAAGAAATACCTTATTAGAAGCTGAGGGTTTTTCATACAAATTTGCCAAAGATTCCATCAACTCCACCGTTGTCTTACACTGTGATAAGCTAGAAATCACAGATGTTGCAAGACTCAATCTAATAGATCCCAGAGCCTTCCGATCAAGAACCTCCCATTCTTCATCCTTCATATCTGAGGGTTTGCTATTAACCCCACCCAACGGTAAGTACAAATCTTTTTGATACAGATAGTCCTCAATCTGCATCTTCCATAATTGGTAGTTCTTGCCATTAAACTTTTCCATTCGTAGCTGACTGTCTTCTACCATTGCTCAACTCCCACTCAAACAGAAACCCTGTGAGTAACTTGTAATCAAAACACACTACCCAGATCTAAACCAATCTGTTAGTATCCCAACCAAAAGCTCTGATACAAGTTGTAGGGGGATGGTAATCCAAGAACAAACACACATGTTCTAATTCCACCTGTTAGGATCTTGCTCCTCAGAAAGAGCACAGTATGATTACCAAATATAAGCAATTAAATATGCGGAAATAACCAGAAACACAAGTAACTAGAATTCACCAATAGCACAGAATATGAGAGACAATACACTATCTTGTATTAACACTTTACAGAAAAGAATACAATAAAGAGCCGCCACACTCTTCCACCTTACAGAGGTTTCCCATGCCTCAAGTGTATAGTAATTCTTCTCACACACACTCTCCTACACAAAAAATGGTCCCAACAACCAACTCACACACAGAATTGGTGTTCACCTCACCAACCAGTCAGTAATAACCCTGCCGGTACACCAAGCACTCTATAGCACTTCAAGTTGATCTCCCATGAACCTGCAACCTGCAATTCAACAGACCAAACTTACATGTAGATCCCCTATGAGCTTGCAACAACCTGCAACTCAATGATCTTACAACAGTAGAAGGAACTCTTCCTTTCTATCTCATACTTATACAATACATGCCAATGGGTCTATAAATAGATCCCAGACTTAAACAATAACTTAGACTCTTAATTTAGACAATTATCCTCGCATCCCAAGACTCTAACTGGTCTTAACATGCAAACTCTTCGTTCACTTAACTAACTGTCCGTGCAACGAGCAGTTCTGGAACACACAGGCGACTGACGCCGGTCCCTGCTTGCCTGGTTCTACCGACGTCGACCGACTCCCTGCCGTCGCCGGTGGCCTTCTGCACTGGTCACTACCGACGTCGGTCCTGCTGCCGACGCCGGTGCTCCTGGATCTCAACAACCTTCTGTTCCTTCAGTTTGCAAAGGGTTGAAGCTTTTAGCTCCACAACCTAACATCAATTTGTCATGGTAACACTAGTTTGTATGAAGCTTTTAGAACCAATCTTGAATTATAACTTTGCATAATCATGTGTTTTGAAGACATTTGAACATAATAACTTTGCATTAAAAAATAGCTTAGAAATGATGCTCATTGCCTCTCTATTTATAGATTTTTGAGATTGATTATAATCAACTTGAACTGTCCATCTCAAGATTGAGATGTGTGGCTAAGGATTAATCCAATTATGTAATTAAAATCCATAAATAGGCTCATCAATATTTGGGATAGAGGAGCAATTAAGAGGCACAGAGGGCTTTGATGAGGCATGAGAGGCATGAATCTTGATATTTGTGGCATTTATGGCCTAGGGATGTCTTCCCAAGAAATGAGGTCACTTGATGATGCAGATATTCAATGTTCATTTCCAAAACAAATTATTCAACAAGTTTGCATGGAATTATTAATTATGCCTTGATTTGGATTAATTAGCTCTTAAGTATGATTAAGCACTTTGTGCATAAATTACTCAAATTGATTAAAATGCCTTGTTATTAGTCTAAAATTTGATTAGATTAGAATTGGAAGGCAATTTCAGATGTTTATCCCATTTAGGATGTTACCAACAAAAAATAACAAAGACATATGTCTTGTGCAAGAGATTTGATAGGTAAGATCAATCTAGAGCACCTAAGTGCAAAATTGGCATTTTGACTCAGAATGATCTGATCAAAGTTAGTTGGCCCATAAATTGCATTGCCCCATTTAGGGATACCCTATCCGAAATTGGCATTTGAATATGTCATTTTCAAATCTTTTAATGTGCTTAGTGTTTTTAGGCCAAATTATGTATTTTAAGTGGAAATTGGCCAAAAGCCCAATTGGAGGTTATTGGTGGCCAGATTTAGGTGTCTACAGATGTCATAATTTTATATGTAAAATCAAGTGTTAGAGTTAGATAAGGTGTTCTATAGGGTCTTATATTTTGACAAGTGTATCGATAGGCTTCAAAATATGACAATGTGCCTAGTAGATAGCCAGAGTCTAAAATGTGCATAGTCAAATCCTGAGATCCAATGTATGTTTGGGGAGCTTATAGAATACAATGATGTCTAGAATAGGAGTAAAATCTGATAGGCCATAAAATGGATTTTTAGATTTTGTAAAGTATTTTGAGATGTCTTGAAAAGAACAACTCAAGAAAAATACTGAAATATGATGAAAGACCTTGCAAATTTATATGTTAATATCAAAAAATTGTAAACCCTAGTTTTTGTCAATGACGAGAATGATTCAAATATGTGAAATCTCAAAGACCAATGAGATGTTGAACATGTAAAGGAGAGCAATGAGGTATAAAAGGAGTGAAAGGCTAGGATAAAAGGATAGGCATAATGGAAATGATGAAAAAAATATTGTAGGGAGTGAAAATACACATGTGTGAGGGTCAAGGGTAGAGTAATGACATAGATTATAGTGTGCCTGAGCAAACATCGAGATCCAAAAAATATGTTTATAGAGGCCTCATATCCTAAAATATGTTTCGACACATGTTAGAATCTAGGAATGTGTTTGGTAGATGATCAAGATATGATAGGTGTTTGAGTACCTATCATGTTCTAAGGTGTGCTCGAACAAAGCTTAGAGCCTGATAGACTACTAGGAACTTTTCAAAAATCTGATGCTTGTTTGGTAAAGCTCCAAATTTGGTAAAGTAAGGACTCAACCAATTTTTTACATTTTCTCAAATTTTCTTCAATCACTTGATTAAGTGTTGACTTTGATGATGAATACCTTAGGATAAGACATTTTGACTTAGGTAAATTATGACTTTAACCAACTTTGCCTCAATTTGATTGTTTGCAATCAAGAAGACTTAACAATCTTGGTTTTTTTTACTCATTTGCAATAACTGGGATAACACACACAAGTCAATACTTACTAACACATATCAATATTAACAATCAAGACTGACCTAGATTGATAGAACTGACCTTGCATAGACATAATTATAGTTCTTAAATTAGATAAATCATAGGCCTACTTTAGTTTGATTTCCACTTTCATAGTACAGTCATAGATAAATAGTCCAACATTAAAGCTAATTACTCATCCCTGTGTTGTACTAAAAATATCTAGCATTTTCCACTTGTCAAAACATTACAATCAGTTTTAGTATTTTAAATTCAAATATATACTTGAATGAAATATCTTAATATCTAAATTATTTTACTAGTTTATATCTTATTAAGGTTTGTAAAACCAAATTAAGGTAAAATATATTGATAAACTCGTACATTGATTTAAATGTGTCAAACCCTAGGTCTCTTTTAGGGTTTCACCCTTTTAGAGTTTTAGATTTCAGCATTAGCTTTTTATTTTTAGACGTGATTTTTATTTCCCCTTCCCCTCTACAAATCATTTTTTTTTTTTTAATTTTGTACTAGGGTTTCACACTCACTATCCTATTGGGGTTTCTTCTAATAGGGTTATTCCTTGATTAGGTGATATTTGAATCAAAACAAATCTATTTTTAAAACTCTCTGAGGTTTTTTCTCATCATATTGAGTGGATACAAAACCTTTTTTTTTTATTTTTGAAATATTATATGAATTTTCCAATTTTTATAATTTACTATTTTTAGTAAATTCGGCTAAATGACGAAGGGTAAACCTATTTAAAAAATAATTTATAGGTTTTGTTTATCTACTATTTTTATCAAAAACCTCTTTTTATTTCAAACCATTCCTCAAGTTTTTCTTGGAGTGGTTAGTTCTTTATTTGAACTTTGTCAAGGCACTACTTATATGGTTGTTTTCCTATTAGAATTAGGCTTTATGTTTGTCTTGCTTGCTCTTTAAGGTTTGGTAAATTCAAAATGGAGAACCAATTAAAAAACTCTAACCAATCTCATAATATGAATTCTTCTGAAGGGTTTAGTTATCACTATCACAAGAGTTAAGGTGACCCCCCCAGGTCTTATGAATGTTCCTCTTCATCCCCATCCACCTCCCATAAACCCTCTTGATGGTATTTATATGCATATTTGATCATAATTACCTAGGACTTGTGTTTTTGAAGCCCTTCAAGATCAAATATTCACTAGGATAACATCCATAGAGGAGTTGCCAAAGTAAAATCAATATATTAGTTTAATATCACATCACTTGAAACTAAGATCACATATACAAAGAATCTAGAGCATGCAAGTGTCATTCAAATAGTTACATCTCTATCCATATATTTTTTGCCTCAAAAGACTCATCTCAAGAATGAATCCGACACGAGATACATCTACAACTAGTGATTCAAAAAGTTTACATAAAGCTAATAAGAGTTTAAATGAGATTCTATTGGAAATGCTTCAAAAAAAGTTGGTTACATTACCTCTTATGCATCATGTAAATAAATCAAAATAATATTGTGCCTATCATAAAATGCATGGACATCAAACATGTAATTTTTGGATGTTAGAGAACCAAATATAAAACATCATTGATAGTGGTGATCCTATACTAGATAAATACATCAAATCATCACCTAATTCAATAATAACTCTTACAATCAAGCAACCTATTCATGCTATGATGGCATCTCCTAAGGAACAAGTGTAAAAAGAAAGGATACAAAAGACAAAATTAGAATAAGAAAGGTTACAAAAGGAAAAATTAAACAAAAAATATTATAAAAGAAAAATTAGAATAAGTATAGATACTAAAATTTGGTATTCAGTACATGACAATGACAAGCTTGACATACATTTACCATGCATGTCTTGAACACCCAAACAATGTCATAATTTGCTCTAATCTCACATTTTTATTATATCTTGTGATTCAATCCTTACATTTTGTTGTTATACACCTACAAGAACTTCAATGCTTATTTTAAACTTACCAAATATCTTGCACATACATCTCTAAACTCTCAAATCAATCCACCTTTACATGGGTTAGTTTTGATGATTATGGTCATTATCCCCAATCTATAATGACACACACTAGTTAGAACCATTATGCTCCCAACAATAACTATTTTATAAAAACAAACCCATCCTTAGGGTCAAACTATAAGACTAGCATGTTAGTGGCATGAGTGTTAGGTTGTGGAGCTAAAAGCTTCAACCTTTGCAAACTAGGAACTAAAGGTTGCTGAGTTCTACAGGAACCGGCGTCGGCAGCAGGACCGACGTCGGCAGGATCCAGTGCAGAAGGCAACCGGCGACGGCAGGAAGTCGGTCGACGTCGGCAGAACCAGACCAGCAGGGACCGACGTCGGTCGCCTGTGTGTTCCCGAAGTGTTCGTTTCACGGACAGTTAGTTAAGTGAACGATGAGTTTGCATGTCAAGACCAGCCAGAGTCTTGGGTTGCGAGGACAATTGTCCAAATTAAGAGTCTTAGTTATTGTTTGAGTTAAGGATCTATTTATAGACCCATTGGCATGTATTGTTTAAGGCATGAGATAGAAAGGAAGAGTTCCTTCTAGTTGTAAGATCTATGAGTTGCAGGTTGTTGCAAGCTCATTGGTGATCTACATGTAAGCTTGGTCTTTGAATTGCAGGTTGCAGGTTCATGAGAGATCAGCTTGAAGTGCTATAGAGTGCTTGATGTACCGGCAGGGTTATTACTGACTGGTTGGTGAGGTGAACACCAATTCTGTGTGTGAGTTGGTTGTTGGGACCGTTTTTTGTGTAGGAGAGTGTGTGTGAGAAGAATTACTGTACACTTGAGGTGTGGCGAATCTCTGTAAGGTGAAAGAGTGTGGCGGCTCTTTGATGTATTCTTTTCTGTTAGTGTTAATACAAGATAGTGTATTGTCTCTCATATTCTGTGCTATTGGTGAATTCTAGTTACTTGTGTTTCTGGTTATTTCCGCATATTCAATTGCTTATATATTTGGTAATCATACTGTGCTCTATCTGAGGAGCAAGATCCTAACCAGTGGAGTCAGAGCATGTTTGTTGTTCTCTGATTTCCTGACAAGTGGTATCAGAGCCTTGGTTGTAGGTTCTTGAGCCTGATACCAACAATTGGTATCAGAGCTTTTGGTTGGGATACTAACAGATTGGTGTAGATCTGGGTAGTGTGTTTTGATTACAGGTTACTCACAGGGTTTCTGTTTGAGTGGGAGTTGAGCAATGGCAGAAAGCAGTCAACTACGAATGGAAAAGTTTAATGGCAAGAACTACCAATTATGGAGGATGCAGATTGAGGACTATCTGTATCAGAAAGATTTGTACTTACCATTGGGTGGGGTTGCTAGCAAACCCTTGGATATGAAAGATGAAGAATGGGAGGTTCTTGATCGGAAGGCTCTGGGATCTGTTAGATTGAGTCTTGATTCATCTGTGATTTCCAGCTTATCACAGTGTAAGACAACGGTGGAGTTGATGAAATCTTTGGCAAATTTATATGAAAAACCCTCGGCTTCAAACAAGGTATTTCTTATGAAGCGTTTATTTAATTTGCAAATGTTGGAAGGTGGATCTATTCATAGCCATCTTAGTGATTTCCATGGTTTGGTAAACCAGTTAAGTTCAGTGAATATTGTATTTGATGATGAACTTAGAGCTCTCTTAATCTTGTGTTCATTACCTGAAAGTTGGGAAGGTTTGGTAATGGCAGTTTCTAATACTGTGTCTCCTTCAAAAGTCTTAAAAGTGGATGATGTTGTGAGCGTGATCTTGAATGAAGAGATACGCAGGAAAAGCACAGGTGAATTATCTGGAAATGCTTTGAGTGTTGAAGGAAGAGGAAGGCCAAGAGAGAGGACAGAGCGTGGGAGATCAAGGTCGAAGACAGGCAAGAGATCCAAGTCCAGGTATGGCAGAATAACCTGCTGGAAATGTGGAAAGCAAGGGCACTTAAAGAGAGATTGCAGATCGGGTGAAGATCATCATGAAGAACATGGAGATGAAGCAGATGTTGCAGGCTACGTTGCACAGGATGCTCTGGTATGTTCTTTGGATAAAGTAGAATCTTGGGTATTAGATTCTGGTGCCTCTTTTCATGCATCTCCACATAGAGAATTTTTTCATGAGTATGTCCAGGGAGACTTTGGAGAAATTTGTGTAGGGGATGGTAAGTCTTGTCAAATTGTTGGCAAAGGCAAAGTGAAGCTGAAATTGCAGACAGGTGACACATGGGTGTTAAAGGAGGTCATGCATGTCCCAGTTCTGAAGCGGAATCTGATTTCGGTTAGAAGCTTGGGTGAAGAGGGTTGCACAGTAACTCTCACAGTAGACTCTTGGAAGGTTACCAAGGGTACACTTGTTATAGCTAGAGGTAAGAAAGTAGGTACGCTTTATCTATCTACTTGTTTTACTGATTCTCTTTCTGGGTTATCTACTTCAGCTGTAGATTCAGAGATGTGGCTTGATAGGCTTGGTCACATAGATAAGAAGGAGATGCTGGTTCTTGAGTCAAAGAATATGCTTTCGGATTTGGAAGGCATGGATCGTGGTTCCTGTATGCAGAAGAAGAAAGTAAGGTTTCTTGAGGAATCCGATGTTAGTGACAAGAACGGAAAAGCCTTGTTTTTCAAGGAGAAAGTGACGGACAGAGTTCAGCATAAGGTGCAGAGGAATTCTGAGCAGAGCAAGGGTGATTTGGACAAGGTTTTGATCCAAAAAGAGCTCGCGGGAAAAGGTCAGGTCTCACAAGAAAAACACAGAGACCGACGTCGGCAGGAAAACCGGCGTCGGCGTCCAGACAGGGACCGACGTCGGCTATGTGCAGCCCGACGTCGGTGACTCGGGGCAGACAGAGACCGGCGTCGGTCAGGGGAAAATGACGTCGGCAGAGAGGCAGTCGCAGGGAACCGACATCGGTCGGCTGTAGACTGAGATGTGACCGGCATCGGTTACTGAGACAAATTTTGGGTGGACAGCTAGTTGTCATGGAGTCTCAAGCGCCCATATGGAGGACTGAAGGTGTAAGTAAGTTCTTAAATTCGTCATTTCCCTTCTTTACACTACTTGTTGCTCACTTATGGCATAGGACCAGGAAGTTATTGAAGAAGCAGAACAGGTAGATCCAGGAAACAGTGGGAGCTAGGCATGGATGAGGATGTGATTCCTTGGAGGAGAACCAAACAGGTGTTTTGGGTAGAGTTGCCAGCTGGAAGTAAGCACTGAGAGACGAATGGATGTTGAGGATGAAGAAGAGCGGAAATGGTTACATGAGATGGAAGATCAGGGTATATGATCTTGTTTTAGCTGCAGGGCAATGGAGGTTTGATCATTGTGTTCCTCTTTACCAGGTTGGATAGTATTAGCTACACTATTCTATTTTCTGTATGATGTGCTTGTTGCAGGGTTACATATACAGGTATTTCTGAACTAAAGGTAAAGCTAGTTCAGGTGTTTGTCATGGAGAATCTGGGAGCAGCAAGATTCTTTGGCATGAGTGTGATCTAGAGACATGGAGGTCTTGTTGACTTTGTTTCAGGATGATTGTGTGAAGCCGGTTAGCACGCCGATGGTTAGACAGTTCATAGAACAGGTGTCTTGATTCACATAGTGAGGTTGAGTGCATGGTATGTACTAAACCTGAGTTTTCCCAAGCAGTGGGAGTTGTCACAAGTTTGGAGTCAATCCGGGAGAGTAATACTGAAGGGCAGTTCAGTTGGACCAGCAGCAGGTGCACATGCTATGCAGGGTCAAGTTCTTTTTCTACATGGTTGTAGATGCGGATGTGGCAAGGTAATTTGGATGACAGTTTTTGCACCATGGATTTTGTGGTGGTTGGTCTTCAAGAGTGATCTTGAGGAGGGATACAAAGCCAAGGAAACAAACTAGACGGTGTACAGGTACAGGTACAGGTTGCAGCTGTTTATCTCCAAGTGGGAGATTGTTAGGTTGTGGAGCTAAAAGCTTCAACCTTTGCAAACTAGGAACTGAAGGTTGCTGAGTTCTACAGGAACCGGCGTCGGCAGCAGGACCGACATCGGCAGGATCCAGTGCAGAAGGCAACCGGCGACGGCAGGAAGTCAGCCGACGTCGGCAGAATCAGACCAGCAGGGACCGACGTCGGTCGCCTGTGTGTTCCCGAAGTGTTCGTTTCACGGACAGTTAGTTAAGTGAACGATGAGTTTGCATGTCAAGACCAGCCAGAGTCTTGGGTTGCGAGGACAATTGTCCAAATTAAGAGTCTTAGTTATTGTTTGAGTTAAGGATCTATTTATAGACCCATTGGCATGTATTGTTTAAGGCATGAGATAGAAAGGAAGAGTTCCTTCTAGTTGTAAGATCTATGAGTTGCAGGTTGTTGCAAGCTCATTGGTGATCTACATGTAAGCTTGGTCTTTGAATTGCAGGTTGCAGGTTCATGAGAGATCAGCTTGAAGTGCTATAGAGTGCTTGATGTACCGGCAGGGTTATTACTGACTGGTTGGTGAGGTGAACACCAATTCTGTGTGTGAGTTGGTTGTTGGGATCATTTTTTGTGTAGGAGAGTGTGTGTGAGAAGAATTACTGTACACTTGAGGTGTGGCGAATCTCTGTAAGGTGAAAGAGTGTGGCGGCTCTTTGATGTATTCTTTTCTGTTAGTGTTAATACAAGATAGTGTATTGTCTCTCATATTCTGTGCTATTGGTGAATTCTAGTTACTTGTGTTTCTGGTTATTTCCGCATATTCAATTGCTTATATATTTGGTAATCATACTGTGCTCTATCTGAGGAGCAAGATCCTAACCAGTGGAGTCAGAGCATGTTTGTTGTTCTCTGATTTCCTGACAATGAGAAATTATTCAAAAAGATCCATATAGTAAAAAATCAATACCTCATTTTAAATCTATTTTCTATCTATTTGGCACTCATCTATATAGTATTACACATTGACAAAAGTTGACCTATTCTTCCAGATTTACATACTATTCATTAATAAAGTCATAATCAAATATGAATCATCTAAAATCCATATCAAAGTAAGCATTATCAAGTACCAAATCCAATCATTAGTTGTATACACAAGATGAAGGAACACAATTACACAATCACACTAGGTGGGAGAACTACCTATGGCTTGATTTCCCTTCTTAGAATATTGAATACGTGTGAAACAACTAATTATCAAATGGGGGTGGTTTTGGGGTTAGCTTGGGCCATTACACTTCCCCCATTTTTCAATTTATTAGCCCTCACAAGTATATTTAGGGTTTTAAGGCAAAGATGTTATTTTTTGGATTTACGCATTCACTAAGCTTCATGATCATAAATATAGAGAAAGAAAAGACAGTCATAGGTGACCATATAGTCATTATGTCACACTTTTGCACATGGCAGCTCTAACCAATAGGTTAGTATCAACCTATGAAACTGACTCGATCTTGCTAAACTAACCCAACACATGCAACAAATCAATTCCTTGTTAGGTGTGGGACTTGATTATCTTCTAAGATCAAAGGTTAAAATTTTGATGTTATTTCAGTAAAATTTTGGATCCCATTCTTTCTATCCCCAATGGCACAGGGGGTTGCAAGAGGGATGTCTCTTTTATTAAAATTGCCTTGTAAATTTATAATTTTGTAGTCAATCTGGGCCATTGATTAAAGGTTTCTAGATCTGACAGTAGAGGTTATGTTTAGGTATTTTTTGCCCTAAAATGTATTGATACATGGCTAAGATGAAAGAAAATATTATTATACATAGAGAGGAGGCAAAAAAGGTAGAGAGGTGTAACATGTTTTCTTGTAGGTTTTATTTCTCACTTATATTGTTGGAAATAATATTTGGGCAAGTTTGGTGGATGTAGCCCATCTTGGGTGAACCATGTTAAATATGGTGTCTCTTATTTTATGTATGTTTATGATTATTTTCTATATATTTGATTGATTCATTTTATAATTTCTTTCGTATGTGATTTGAGGATAAATCTATGTTTTATTTTATCTTAACAAGCGGTATCAGAGTAAAGGTTTTGTTTGCATAGTTTTAAATCATAAGAAGAAAAGGGTTTGACCTTGAGTGGGAGCTATGGCGGATGAAAATAAATCTAAGGTGGAAAAGTTTAATGGATAGAACTTTAGATTATGGAAGATGCAGATGGAAGATTACCTTTATTAGAAGGACCTGTATTTGCTATTGGGAGGGCAAGCCAAGAAGCCATCGACAATGTCAGATGAAGCTTGGGAACTATTGGATCAAAAATCCCTTGGACCTATACAATTGTGCCTTACATCTTTTGTATCATTCAACATATCACAATAAAAGACAACAGAAGGTCTTATGAATGCATTAGACAAGTTACATGAAAAACCCTCTGTCTCAAATAAAATACTTTTGATGAAAAAAATATTTAATATGAAAATATCTAAAAATGGTTCAGTACCAGATCATTTAAATGAGTTTAACATGGTTACTAGTTAGTTCCATTCTATAGATGATGAAGTTAGGGCTATTTTCATTCTTTGTTCCTTGCTTGAAAGTTGGAATAGCTTGGTAATGGTAGTAAGCAACTATGTGTCTAATAATGCTAAAGTAAAGTTTGAAGATGTGGTGGGTGTTATCCTAAGTGAAGAAATGTGAAGGAAAAGCACAAGTGAAACATCTATATCTAGAAATATATTAAAAGTGGATAACAGAGGAAGGTAGAAGAATAGAGGAAGAGGAAGCTATGGAAAATCAAAAGGGGGTGCAAGATCTAAATCAAGAGGCAAGATGGAATGTTGGATTTTTGGTAAGCTAGGACCCATAAGGAAACAATGTTGGTTTCAAAAGTATAAATCAATTAAGGACCAACAAGAAGGTAATATAGAAGAAAATTTAGCAGGTGATGTACTACAAGATGCTTTTATACTTTATTTGGATAATATTATTGAATCTTGGGTTTTAGATTCAGGTGTTACTTTTTATGCTACCCCTTATAGACAATATTTTATAGATTATGTTCATGGTAATTATGGGAATGTTTACCTTGGTGATGATGAACCCTGTAGTATTATTGTAAAATGAAGTGTTCAAGTTAAATTACAAGATAGAAACACTTGGGTGTTGAAGGATGTCAGGCATGTTCCAAGCTTGAGGAGAAATTTGATCTCTACAGGACAGTTGGGTAGTGAGGGTTGTATGGTCACATTTACAGTTGAATCATGGAAGGTTACAAAGGGTTTTATGGTGGTTTTAAAAGGTAAGAAAGTATGCACTTTATATTTGTCTATAGATAATGTTAATTCATCTTATGATGTAGTTGCTACAAGTAAAGATGCAGCTTTGTGGCATTACAGACTTGGCCACATGAGTGAAAAGGGAATGAAGACCCTACATGCAAAAGATTAACCATCAAGTCTAAAATTATTAGATCTAGAATTTTGTGAGCACTATGTATATGAAAAATAAAAATGTGTGAGGTTTCTCAAGGTTGGACCATCCAGGAAGGAGCAGAAGTTAGAGCTTGTGCATACAGATGTATGGGGACCAACTCAGGTATCTTCACTTGGTGGTTCAAATTATTACGTTACATTTATTGATGATGCAACTAGGAAGGTTTGGGTATACTGTATAAAAAGAAAGTATGATGTTTTTGATACATTCAAGAAATGGAAAGCCTTAGTTGAAAATGAAATAAGTTTAAAACTAAAATGTATCAGATCAGATAATGGAGGTGAGTATTATAGTAACACTTTTAATAATTAATATTCAAAAAGTGGAATTCTTAGATAGAAAACAATTACAAGAACACCATAATAGAATGGTGTGTCATAAAGAATGAACAAAACTATTATGGATCATTCTAGATGCATGAGATTGCATGTAGGTTTGCCTTTACAATTTTGGGTAGATGCTCTAACTACAACAGCTTATCTGATAAATAGAGGACATTCAAGTGCTTTAGATGGTGGAATACCAGAGGAGGCATGGAATAGAAATAAGGTAGATTATTCTTTTATAATGTATTTTGTTTATGAGGCATTTTCTTATATTGACAAAGATCATAAGAATAAGTTAGAAGTTAAGTCTCAAAAATGCACATTTATTGGTTATGAAACTGATGACTATGGATTTTGGTTGTGGAATCTGGAAGATAAGAAAATAATTAGGAGTAGAGATGTTGTGTTCCATGAAAAATTCATGTACAGGGACCAGTTGCAAGAAAAGAAACAAGAAGAATACAAAAGGGAATATACAATATTAGAAGACATTACAAAAAAATATGTCCTAGAGGTTCCTGATCAAAATGTGTAATAGAAACAAGTACTTCAAACCCCTGTTAGAAGATCAACAAGAGTATGCAGACTACCTGATCATTTTTCTCCTTCTTTATATTATTTATTATTTACTGTTGGTGGTAATCTAAAAATCTATGAAGAAGCAATGCAGATTGATGCCAAGAACAAGTGGGAGCAAGCTATGGATGAGGAGTATGATACTCTAATAGAAAACCAGACGTGGGTTTTGGTGGATCTTCCCAAAGCAAAGAAAGCATTACATAATAAGTGGGTATATAGGATAAAGGATGAGAATGAAGGTAAAAAAAATTTCAAGGCCATAATGGTGGTTAAAGGTTTTGCACAAAATAAAGATATAGACTTTGATGAAATACTTTCTCCATTAGTTAAAATGACTTCTATAAGAGTTGTTTTAAGTTTGGTAGCAGTAGAATATTTACACCTTGAACAGTTCGATGTGAAGACTATGTTCCTTCATGGTGACTTTAAGGAAGAAATATATATGGAGCAGCCACAAGGATATGAAGTCAAAGGTAAGGAGAAAATGATGTGTAGATTGAAGATGATTTTGTATGGCCTAAAACAAGCTCCAAAACAATGATATTTGAAATTTGATAGTTTTATGATAGAACAAGGTTATTTTAGATGTCATTCAGACCATTGTGTATATTTTAAAAGTTTTGAAAATGGTAGCTACATTATTTTAATTTTATATGTAGATGATATGCTTGTAGTTGGTTCTCACATGCACAATATTAATGTACTCAAGAAATAGTTAAGTGATAGATTTTCTATGAAGGATCTAGGTGCAGCTAAACAGATCCTTGGTGTGAAGATAAATAAAGATAGAAAGAATAGGAAGCTAGAATTATCATAAGGAGAGTACATCATAAAAGTGTAGGAAAGATTTAATATGCAAGATGCAAAATCAGTTGGGACACCTTTGGCTGCATACTTTAAATTAACAAAAGAATAATGTCCTAAAATACAAGAAGAAAATAACCTGATGTCTAAAATTTCATACTCATCAGTAATTGATAATTTAATGTATGCAATGGTGTGTATTAGGCCAAACATTGCACATGTAGTGGGAGTGGTGAGTAGGTTCATGAGTGATCTAGGAAAGGAACATTGGAAGGTAGTAAAATGGATCTTTCATTACTTAAGAGGGACCATAGATATAATGTTAAGCTATGATGGATTAGATGTGACATTACAAGGCTATGTTGACTCAGATATGGCAGGTAACTTGGATGGTATAAGAAGCACTATAGGGTATGTGTTTACAGTAGGTGGTACAGTAGTTAGTTGGGTATCATGATTACAGAAGGTTGTGTCACTTTCAACCATAGAAGTTGAGTATGTTATTACTACATAAGCAAGGAAGGAAATAATTTTGTTATAGAGGTTAATGGAAGAATTGGGATATAATCAAGAAATATGTACTCTATATAGTGACAGTTAGAGTGCAATCCATCTAACCAAAAACTCAACTTTTCACTCCAAAATAAAAACATATTCAGTTGTGGTATCATTTCATTCATTCAGTGATAGAGGAAGAGCAACTAAAATTGGAGAAGATACATACTAGTAAAAATCCTATAGATATGATGACCAAGGTAGTTATAAGAGATAAGTTGAATATTTTTTCAGCTTCAATTGGTCTTCATGGATGATAATTAAATTAAGGAACTTGTCTAGGTCCAAATAGTACAGTGGATGTAGTAGTGGTGGAGTTACTACAATCAGTCACCAAGTAAAAGATTGTTAGGTGTGGAGCCTGATTGTCTTCCAAGATCAAAATTTAAAATTTTGATGTTACTTTAGTCAGGTTTTGGATCCCATTCTTTGTATCCCCAATGAGGGGGGTTGCAAGGGGGATGTCTTTTTTATTAAAATTAGCTTATAAAATTGTAATTTTGTATTCAATTTGAGCCATTGATTAAAGGTTTCTATGTTAGGTTATGGAGCTAAAAGCTTCAACTCTTTGCAAACAGTAGGAATAGAAGGTTGCTGAGATCCAAGAGCACCGGCATCGGCATCAGGATCGACGTCAGACTGACCAGTGCAGAAGGCCACTGGCGATGGCAGGAAGTCGGCCGACGTCGGTAGAACCAGGCAAGCAGGGACCGGCGTCGGTTGCCTGTGTGTTCCAAAACTGTTTGTTGCACAGACAGTTAGTTAAGTGAACGAAGAGTTTGCATGTAAAGACTAGTTAGAGTCTTGAGCTACGAGGATAATTGTCTAAATTAAGAGTCTAAGTTATTGTTTAAGTCTGAGATCTATTTATAGACCCATTGGCATGTATTGTATAAGTATGAGATAGAAAGGAAGAGTTCCTTCCATTGTAAGATCATTGAGTTGCAGGTTGTTGCAAGCTCATAGGAGATCTACATGTAAGTTTGGTCTATTGAATTGTAGGTTGCAGGTTCATGGGAGATCAACTTGAAGTGCTATAGAGTGCTTGGTGTACTGACAGGGTTATTACTGACTGGTTGGAGAGGTGAACACCAATTCTGTGTGTGAATTGGTTGTTGGGACCATTTTTTGTAGGAGAGTGTTGTGAAGAAGAATTACTGTACACTTGAGGTGTGGGAAACCTCTGTAAGGTGGAAGAGTGTGGCGGCTCTTTGTAGTATTCTTTTCTGTAAAGTGTTAATACAAGATAGTGTATTGTCTCTCATATTTTGTGCTATTGGTGAATTCTAGTTACTTGTGTTTTTAGTTATTTTCGCATATTTAATTGCTTATATTTAGTAATCATACTGTGCTCTTTCTGAGGAGCGAGATCCTAACAAGAGGAATCAGAACAGATGTGTTTGTTTTTGGATCCCTACAACTGGTATCAGAGCTTTTGGTTGGGATACTAACAGATTGGTTTAGATCTGGGTAGTGTGTTTTGATTACAGGTTACTCACAGGGTTTCTGTTTGAGTGGGAGTTGAGCAATGGCAGAGACAGTAAGCTACGAATGGAAAAGTTTAATGGCAAGAACTACCAATTATGGAGGATGCAGATTGAGGACTATCTGTATCAAAAAGATTTGTACTTACCGTTGGGTGGGGTTAATTGCAAACCCTCGGATATGAAGGATGAAGAATGGGAGGTTCTTGATCGAAAGGCTCTAGGATCTATTAGATTGAGTCTTGCATCATTTGTGATTTCCAGCTTATCACAGTGTAAGACAACGGTGGAGTTGATGGAATCTTTGGCAAATTTATATGAAAAACCCTCAGCTTCTAATAAGGTATTTCTTATGAAGCGTTTATTTAATTTGCAAATGTTGGAAGGTGGATCTGTTCATAGCCATCTTAGTGATTTCCATGGTTTGGTAAACCAGTTAAGTTCAGTCAATATTGTATTTGATGATGAAATTAGAGCTCTCTTAATCTTGTGTTCATTACCTGAAAGTTGGGAAGGTTTTGTAATGGCAGTTTCTAACACTGTGTCTGCTTCAAAAGTCTTAAAAGTGGATGATGTTGTGAGTGTGATCTTGAATGAAGAGATACGCAGGAAAAACATAGGTGAATCATCAAGAGATGCTTTGAGTGTTGAAGGCAGAGGAAGGCCAAGAGAGAAGATAGAGTGTGGGAGATCAAGGTCGAAGATAGGCAGAAGATCCAAGTCCAGGTATGGAAGAATAACCTGCTGGAAATGTGGAAAGCAAGGGCACTTAAAGAGAGATTGCAGATCGGGTGAAGATCAGCATGAAGGACATGGAGAAGAAGCAGATGTTGCGGATTACGTTGCACAGGATGCTCTGGTATGTTCTTTGGATAAAGTATAATCTTGGGTTTTAGATTCTGGTGCCTCTTTTCATGCATCCCCACATAGAGAATTTTTTCATGAGTATGTCCATGGAGACTTTGGATAAATTTTTGTAGGGGATGGTAAGCCTTGTCAGATTGTTGGCAAAGGAAAAGTGAAGCTGAAATTGCAGACAGGTGATACATGGGTGTTAAAGGAGGTCATGCATGTCCCAGTTCTAGAGTGGATTTTGATTTATGTTAGAAGTTTGGGTGATGAGGGTTGCATAGTAACTCTCACAGCGGACTCTTGGAAGGTTACCAAGGGTACACTTGTTGTAGCTAGAGGTAAGAAAGTAGGTACACTTTATCTATCTACTTGTATTACTGATTCTCTTTTTGGGTTATCTACTTCAGCTGTAGATTCAGAGATGTGGCTTAATAGGCTTGGTCACATAGATAAGAAGGAGATGCTTGTTCTTGAGTCAAAGAGTATGCTTTCGGATTTGGAAGGCATGGATCATGGTTTCTGTATGCAGAAGAAGAAGGTGATGTTTCTTGAGGAATCCGATGTTAGTGACAAGAACAGGAAAGCCTTGGTTTTCAAGGAGAAGGTGACGGATAGAGTTCAGCACAAGATGCAGAGGAATTCTGAGCAGAGCAAGGGTGATTTGGACAAGGGTTTGATCCAAAAGGATCTCACGGGAAAAAGTCAAGTCTCACTAGAAAAACACAGAGACCGACGTCGACAGGAAAATTGACGTCGGCATCCAGACAGGGACCGATGTCGGCTATGTGCAGCCCAACGTCGGTGACTCGGGGTAGATAACGACCGGCGTCGGCCAGGGGAAACTGACGTCGGCAAGGTGGCAGTCGTAGGGAACCGACATCGATCAAATGCAGACTGAGATGTGACTGGCATCGGTCACTGAGACGAGTTTTGGGTGGACAGCTAGCTGTCATGGAGTCTCAAGCGCTCATATGGAGGATTGAAGGCATAAGTAAGTTCTTAAATTCGTCATTTCCCTTCTTTACACTACTTGTTGCTCACTTATGGTATAGAACCAGGAAGTTGTTAAAGAAGCAGAACAGGTAGATCCAGGAAACAGTGGGAGCTTGGTATGGATGAGGATGTGATTCCTTGGAGGAGAACCAAACAGGTGTTTTGGGTAGAGTTGCCAGCTGAAAATAAGCACTGAGAGACGAATGGATGTTCAGGATGAAGAAGAGCGGAAATGGATATGTGAGATGGAAGATCAGGGTATATGGTCTTGTATTAGCTACAAGACAATGGAGGTTTGATCATTGTGTTTCTCTTTACCAGGTTGGATAATATTAGCTACATTATCTTATTTCTGTATGATGTGCTTGTTGCAGGGTTACATATACAAGTATTGTTGAACTAAAGGTAAAGCTAGTTCAGGGGTGTGTCATGGAGAATCTGGGAGCATCAAGATTCTTTGGCATGAGTGTGTTCTAGAGACATGGAGGTCTTGTTGACTTTGTTTCAGGATGATTGTGTGAGACCGGTTAGCACGCCAATGGTTGGACAGTTCGTAGAATAGGTGTCTTGATTCACATAATGAGGTTAAGTGCATGGTATGTACTAAACCTGAGTTTTCCCAAGTAGTGGGAGTTGTTACAAGTTTGGAGTCAATCCGGGAAAGTAATACTGAAGGGCAGTTCAGTGGGACCAGCAACAGGTGCACATGCTATGCAGGGTCAAGTTCTTATCTACATGGTTGTAGATGCGGATGTGGCAGGTAATTTGGATGACAAGTTTTGCACTACAGAATTTGTGGTGGTTGGTCTTCAAGAGTGATCTTGAGGAGGGATACAAATCCAAGGGAACAAACTAGATGGAGTACAGGTACAGGTACAGGTTGTAGCTATTTATCTCCAAGTGGGAGATTGTTAGGTTGTGGAGCTAAAAGCTTCAACTCTTTGCAAACAGTAGGAACAGAAGGTTGCTGAGATCCAGGAGCACCGGCGTCGGCATCAGGACTGACGTCGATCGTGACCAGTGCAAAAGGCCATCGGCGATGGCAGAAAGTCGGTCGACGTCAGCAGAACCAGGCAAGCAGGGACCAGCGTCGGTCGCCTGTGTGTTCCAGAACTGTTTGTTGCACAGACAGTTAGTTAAGTGAACGAAGAGTTTGCATGTAAAGACCAGTTAGAGTCTTGAGCTGTGAGGATAATTGTCTAAATTAAGAGTCTAAGTTATTGTTTAAGTCTGGGATCTATTTATAGACCCATTAGCATGTATTGTATAAGTATGAGATAGAAAGAAAGAGTTCCTTCCATTGTAAGATCATTGAGTTACAGGTTGTTGCAAGCTCATAGGGGATCTACATGTAAGTTTGGTCTGTTGAATTGTAGGTTGCAGGTTCATGGGAGATCAACTTGAAGTGGTATAGAGTGCTTGGTGTACCGGCAGGGTTATTACTGACTGGTTGGAGAGGTGAACACCAATTTTGTGTGTGAGTTGGTTGTTGGGACCATTTTTTGTAGGAGAGTGTTGTGAAGAAGAATTACTGTACACTTGAGGTGTGGGAAACCTCTGTAAGGTGGAAGAGTGTGGCAGCTCTTTGTAGTATTCTTTTCTGTAAAGTGTTAATACAAGATAGTGTATTGTCTCTCATATTCTGTGCTATTGGTGAATTCTAGTTACTTGTGTTTCTGATTATTTTCGCATATTTAATTGCTTATATTTAGTAATCATACTGTGCTCTTTCTGAGGAGCAAGATCCTAACAAGAGGAATCAGAACAGGTGTGTTTGTTCTTGGATTTCCTCCCTACATTCTAGATCTGACGATAGAGGTTATGTTTAGGTGTGTTTTGCTTTAAAATGTATTGATACATGGTCGAGATGAAAAAAAACATTATTTTACATAGAGAGGAGGTAGGGAAGGTAGAGAGGTGTAACAAGGTTTGTTGTAGGATTTGTTTCTCCCTTGTATTTCTAGAAATAATATACTAGACAAGTTCAGTGGATGTAGCCCATCTTCGGTGAACCACGTTAAATCTGGTGTCTCTAATTTTATGCATGTTTATGATTATTTTTTGTATGTTTGATTGATTTGTTTCATAGTTTCTCTTGTATGCAATTTGGGGATAAATATTTGTTTTATTTTATCCTAACATTCCTAAACAAGTGAACCACATGAATGCTTATCCCTGTTTTTCACTTCTAGAACATAGTCATAGTCTCATAGTCAAATAGAAAAGCTAATATCATGATCTCTTCAAAGTTTTCCATATTTAGCATATGCCCTTATCAAATCAAAAGAATTAATTGTCAATAATTTATATTCAAATGTATGCTTGAATGTCATACTTTATAATTTAAATTATTTTTAAAAGTTTTATCTTTATTAGATTTAATATTCTCCATTACTCCAAATTAGGGTAAAACATACTAGTGACCTCATACACATACCAAATAATGTAAAGCCCTAGGTTTCCCCTTAGGGTTTCATATTTCCAGGGTTTCATATTTCAACCTTAGAGTATTATATATAGACCTAATTCATGATTTCCTCTTCCCCTATGTGCAAATCATATTTTTTAATTTATGTGCCTTAGGGTTTCACACTCATTCTCTTATTAGAGTTTCTTTGATTAGGGTTAATTCTTGATTGGATTATTTTTGGATCAAAATAACTATGTTTTTCAAATGCTCTAAGTTTTTTTCTTTTCATATTGATTAGATGAAAAACCTATTTTTGTTCATCAAAAGTATATATGAATTTTCTAAAATTTATATTTTACTATTTTTAGTAAATCCAATATAGAGGACAAATGTTGTATCTATTTGAAAATTCATTTATAAGTTTCATTTATCTACTAATTTTTATCAAAACTATAATTTTTAATCTAAAAATTCTTTACAATTTTATTATAATGGCCAATTATTTATTATCTTCTATGGATTCTTCTAATCTTCCTTTCACATTTCCTCAAGGTGTTGATAACTACATTCCTTATAAGGAGGTCCATGCTCACTATCCAAAAATTTAAGGTGACCCCTTATATAATACAACATATAGGTCATTTGAATGTTCTTTCCCACCTAAAATCACCTCCCACAAACCCTTTTGATAGCCTTTGTATGCATATTGAATTAGAAGTACCAAGGGCTTGGGTTTATGAAGCCCTTCAAGATCAAATATTCACTATGAGAGTATCCATCGACGGGTTATAAAATCAAAATCAATATTTTATTTTAATGATTACATCATTTGAGGGTAAGATTGCACATACCCATTGTTGGATTTTAATCTTTATTTAGGTTAATTTTAAATCAATTTTAGTTATACATTTCTTATTATGATAAATTCACTTTATCCTAGATTTATGAGGTGTCACACCTCTTTTTTCTTTTCGTAAAAAATATTGGAGTTACATGTCATATGTAATTCTCTCCACATGTGTCATATATTTCCTCTCACCTTATGGGAATTAGGAACATTTGACACACATTAAGAAGTTTGTGAAAGTCATGATGGGATACTTTGTAACTCCCTCTTCCTTCCTTTAGCTCTATTTAATGAGCTCTTTCCTCTTTCATTTTACACAATAATAGATATTGATACACTTGCTTATGTCTTTAGGCCATCTCTCTTCTCTCTTATCTCTTATTCCATTAAGATTGTACTTGGATAATTTTTATTTGTAAGCCTTCTTAATATATGTGGAGTTTTCTTGTGGTGAACCAGTTTCCCAACTTGACAAATCTTGTGTCTCACATTTATGTTTTTTACTTTTTAAATAACATTATTGTTTTTCACATTCATTATTTTATATATTAAATGTTGTTTTTAATCTTGGTAAATATTCTAACACCCATGATCCCAAGCATGCTGGTGTAAATTTCACCTTTGCCTCTCCATTACATAATTTTGTGCTCAAATGACTTCATCTCAATAATGGGTTAAAAAACAAGATATATCTATGAAAAAAGGGTCAACAAGTTCACCCAATCTTAATAAAACTCCAAGTTAAAATATTCAAGAGATATGACCTCCTATGCGCCCTTGACAATAATCAAAACATTATTATACCTTATCATAGGCTTGTGGGACCTTAAATAAAATAGTGTCAGGATTTGAAGCACATCATTCAAAAATTAATTGATAATGGGAATTTAACATTAGAAACATCCATTCAAATACCACCATGTTTAGAGATGCCTTCCATAAGAAAGAAATCTAATACAATGAATGATACATCTTCAAAGGAACAATTAAAATGAGAAAAATTAGAACAAAAAAGGTCACAAAAAGCAAAATTAAAACAAGAAATGATACAAAAGTAACAACTAGAGTAATAAAAGTTAAAAAAATAAAAAGGTAAGCAATAAAGGTTAAAAGGGGAAAAACTTGAGCATGAAAAGTTACAAAAGGCAAAATTAAATCAAGAAAGGTTATAAAAGGAATAACTAGAGCAAGAAAAGTTACAAAGCATATAATTACAAGAATAAAATGAAAGGCATAAAGACTTCCCTCTCTCCTAGATTGATCATTTTAGTAATGAAGAGTTTTAGTACAATATTGATGTATTTATGACAATGATCGAGTTAATGATATTCTTGATTGTATACTTCCTCTATTATTTTATTTTGACATACAAGTGATTGTATTCTTTTACATTGGCCTTTATTTTATCCCTTGGCTCTATTTCACTTGGATTTTTCTCCTTGATTGATACCCTTATCTGAACATCCTTAACACTTATCCTACCATGATTATAGTGCATATCATTTATGGCTTCTTGAACGATCATATACATCTACATTTACATATCACATGAACACATTGATTCTTTCCCACTAGGGGGCATGCGAGTGTTTATCTTTATATTTATCATAATTTTGAATTAATAGATGCACTAATCCTAATCTAGATAAATTGAATGGAATAAAATCAGAAGGCTATAAATTAACTTATGACAAGAAGAATGAAAGCATAACATTGAATTCAAATAAGTGCATTGAATGGAAGAAGACTACCTATAAATAAAATGAAAAACTTAGATGTTTTTACTAAGATCTGACTGTGTGAAGTTGACAGACAACTAAAATTGATGATTAAGAACCAACCCTATAAGTGCATAAAAACTGAGACTAAAAATCATGAAGGATAAAATCATTCAACTTGGGACAAGATCAAATTCCACTATAGTCCTAAGTTGGATGATCTTATTCTCTACTAAAAATTAGGAAACTCAAGTCATGATCATTTGTGATAGCTTAGATTAGATTTGTGTACTAAGATTTGAACTTCATATGTGTGTGAAAGACATATAAATAACTTCTTCACATTTGAAACCCTAATAAGGAGTGCAATGACTAAAAGCCTAAAAATAGAAAAAGGGGGAGTGTAAAGGCTAAGTTGATCCCAATCACCCCTATGATGATTGAGCATTACCTATGTATCCAATAATCTTAAGAGGGAAATCGAGTCCATGTAGTTCTTCCACTTAGAGTTTTGTGTAATTGTGATGAATTGACTAAATGAATACATCTAGATATGCCTTGAATACTTGATCATGCATTACTTTGGCTTAGGTAAAATAGATGATGGACTTGGCAGAGGGTTACTTCAAGTGATTAGAATTATAATTAAGAAGAATAGGGAAGTTTTACTCAATGTGTAGTAGTGTAACAGTGCCTCTGTATTGAAATTTCTAAGTGGTAGAGTAGGTGACTTAAGTGTGCATTTATAGTAGTCCAAACTAGAAAACCTCACACTACCTATTTTAAAAACATGGACCAAACTATAGGAGGGTTTAAATTTTAAAAGTGACCATTTAAATAGCTAAGGACAATAACATCCAATAGGGTACATTAATTTTTTCCACTATTGTGCCCTACTGGATGTTTTTATCCTTTAGGGAAGTGTCTGATTTTTAGGTCTACAAAAGTATATATAGATGCTTTTAGGGGTTTTTAGAAATTAGAACATTTATGTAGGCATCAAATAATAATTTACAAAATAAATAAGTCTATATAGGTACTTAGGATAGAACAAGGTGGTGAAATAAGTCCAAATTAAGTGCTCAAGTTAATTAAAGTGAAATAGGGCCAAAACTGGCATTATCAAGTATTCATAACCAAATTTGAATGACTACATTTTACCACATTTAATGTATAAATAAAATTACTAGAGTAAAGTAAAGATATACTTGAGTGTGTACAACACACTTTGCCTTTGGAAAAAGCTCCTAATCATGTAAGGTGTTCAATAAAAAATCATACAATGATGTAAAAGTAGTTAATGCTCATATGTGAAATTGAAAATTTAAAATATAACTTGAATTTGAAAATATTTAAAAGAATAACGAAGGAATACACTTGTATGTGTGAAACTATGTTGCTCTTGTAATTGTGCTTGGAGATGATGTTTCATTAAAGAATTTGAGGATTGATTCTACCCATAAATCACTTGGAGGAGTTGGTTCCTTAGCTAAAACAATGGAGAATTTGAGGGTGATCAAACCCAAAATTAAATTCAACTTGTATAGAAAAATAAAACCCATTAAGGGGCACAAAAATTGCTACACCCTTAGCTTATAACGTGTATTAGGATATATGTAACTGACGTATGGCTTACATAACCCATTCATTATCATATTATATTTATCTATGAGCTCATTAACCCATTTATTATCATATTATATTTATCTATGAGCTCATTTGGGTAGTTAGGTCAGCCTATGGAGTAACCATGGCCTAAGTAGACTAAAAATAAGAGGTACTAGTTAGTATTCGATCATCTTATTATGAATTTTGTTCTTATTGTAAGGTTGTGTAGGTTGTCCCCTCAAAATGGCTTGTCATTTACTTGTATATTATAATTTATTTAAATTATATATTTATCTATTAATTTTATTCTATTTTATTAGTGAAATAATTTCATTACAACTCGTATCAAAATATCGATTTGGGCTATTAAGTGGGCAAACCCCTAATATTATAGATTCATTTATATCTTGCAATATGTATCAAAATTATTTTCAATTTTTTTGGTTAGATTTGGAGAATCATCTAAGGACTCTCAATAAAAAAAATAGGGCTTGGGGATTTATTTTGTGCTAGTTATTACCAATTTAAGGTTTTTCATAAATTCACTCCATAGGCCGTATTTTGAGGATTTTTTTAGATTTATTTACATTTTTAGAAATTTTTAAAATGGATGGTGGGGGTCTATTATTTTTAGTTTCTAATTTGAGGCTGACATCATTATAAAAACTCCTAGTCAAAGTTGGGTCAAAGGGGACAATCAGGATTGACATTGTTAAGCCTTGTTATGGTAGTACCTCAAACTAGGGGCTGAGGCAAGGGTGTTAAAACTCTAAGTAAAACTCCTCACAAAGAAGAGATGGAGTTAAGAGGGATAGTTACTAGATCATGTGGTCTAATGTTTTTTTGATAGATCGTAAAGTGAGCTAGTTTGAGTATGATGTGCAAGGCATACATTCTGAAATGAAGGGTATACAACACACTTTGGCAAATATCATGATGATTTTGAATAATATGTATCAAAACTAACCACTTTTGACCATTTCAAAACCTAACTAGGGTGGATCTTCTAGCCATCCCAATCCTAATCCAAGTACCTCTTAACCAAGGAACATGATGCCAAAAGTGGAAATGTGAAAGTTTAATGAGAAATATATGATCCCTTAGATCAACCAAATAGAGTTTTATATATATACATCAAATCTCATGTAGAAAAAGGTGGTCATGGCATCCCTATATCTAGAACTAGAATAATTCATTTGGTATCAATGGTTGTGAGCTCAAAAGAAGAAGAAGGCTCTTAATCTCACCTAGTATGCTTTTACGAAGGAGTTTTAAATACACTATAGCAATAGTGTGAGTGATAACCACTTTAGCCAATTGGCAAAGTTGAGAAAAATAGGGGAAGTTGAGGATTATTTTCATCAAATTTAGAACCTATCCTCGCATTTGGAGAACATTCCCAATTAATACATGAATTGCATGTTTGTTTGAGGTCTCAAGGACCATTTTGAACATGAGGTAATAATGTTTAATCCACTTGTTGTCTCTAAATCTATCCACATGGATTAAAGGACAAAGGAAAAAAAGTTATCCAATAAAAGGAATTCATTCACAAATTTCAAAGATCAAAGAAACCCAACACATTCATTTCCTCAATCTATAAGATTGACCCTTCAACAAATTGAAGAGAAGTGTGCAAAAGGGTTGTGTTTTGGTTGTGAAGCAAGTAGAGAAAATGACATAAATGTGTTGAGAATAAGTAGAGAAAATGACATTGAAGGTTCTAATTAAAATTAAGATGATGATGTGGCCTCAGGTGAGGATGAGGAAGAGACATAAAAGGTACTTGAAGATTCCAAACCTAAAATCTTGTGTCATGCACTTTCAGGTATTAACACTCCTCAAACCCTTAAGGTTGTGGGTTTTTTAAAGAAACATAAGGTATCATTTTTTATTGACTCAAGGAGTACACATAACATCATCAACAATAAGTTGGCTACTCATTCGAATTATTTCATCTACCCAAGTCCATATATTCTGGTCATGATTGTTGATGATAACACAATAAATTATTTTGAGAAATGTCATAATATTAAACTTGCTATTAGAGACTACATGCTAGAGTTTCCTATGTTTGTTATTCCCATGGTTGGGTAAAACATTATTTTGGGAATCCAAAGGCTCACAACCTTAGGCACAATAGAGATAAATTTATAGGAATTATTCACACATTTTTATTTTTAAGGTAAGACATTTTAATTACATGGATTATGGGAAAAATATCCACAATGGTTAGTTCACATCAGATGACAAATATTATCAAAAAATGGGTTGAAGGATTTATAACCCATTTTTTTCCATTGAATTTCAATGAACAAAAGAGTCTACACATCTTGATCTACAAATGTTTATTGATGAGCAACTAGTTATTTTTGGTGTCATGTCAAAAGGACTACCATAAAGAAGATAACATAATCATGTCATTTGACTACTTCTTATGAGTCAACCACCAAGCATCAAGCCATACAGGTATCTCTATGCCCAAAAGAGTGAAATTGAAAATATGGTACAAGATATGTTGGAGGTATGTATTATCTGACATAGCCAAAGTGAATATTTGGCTCTAGTGGTCATGTGCATAATAAGGATGACACTTGAAGGATGTGCCTAGACTATAGAGAACTTAACAAGTACACCATCAAAGATAAGTTTCCTAATCCATTAATTGATGATTTTCTAGATGAGTTAATTTGATGTTTATTGATGAGCAACCAATTATTTTTGGTGTCATGCCAAAAGGACTACCACAAAGAAGATATCATAATCATGTCATTTGACTACTTCCTATGAGTCAACCACCAATCATCAGGGCATATAGGTTTATCAAAATTGATTTTGGAAAGCTTATGACCATATTGAATGGCCCTTAATTTTGGCTATGTTAGAACCTTAGGGTTTGGCCTTACTTTCGTGGAATCAATTTAAATGCTTTTTGTAGATTCTATATCCTTCCTTTCCATCAATGGTGTTAACTATAAATAATTTGGTCTCTTCAGATCCATTCTACAAGGATGCTTGTTAGCACCTACTTTATATGTGCTTATTGCTAAAGGATTTGGATATCTTTTGACCAATGCTCAATCTTAGGGTCTTATTTGAGGCATTTCTCTCCCTACTGAAGAACCCTCTCAACTCCTCAATGGTCATTTGTGGATGAATCCTCTCTTACTCTTATTGAGGATGAGATTAATTTTTATAATAATATGTAATGTCTTGATACTTTTTGTCTTGCCTCTATATCTTTTATTAAATGGTAAAAGATGCAATGCTACAGACAATCCTTCCTCCCTTCGCCTCCTTGTGTGAGTCATTATAATTGGAAATGGCTTCATCATGATGATATTTTCAAATTTATGGGAATTCCCTTTCTATTCCAGGCTTCCCCTTCTATCTTATGGAAACATGTGGTGAATAGGGTTGGGAAAAATCTCTCTTATTGGATAACCAAGTCCCTATCCCTTGTCAAGAAAATTCAAGTGTGTTTTAAGGTGCTTGTGGCTATTCATGTTTATCATTATTTCAATTTGGTGCCCTTCAAAATATTTGTTAATAATATTGAAAAGCTTCTCAGATATTTTCTTTGGGCTAGTTCTTCGATCAGAAAAGGTTTCCACAAGGTTTCATGGGAGTATTTCTATCTCCCTAAGCAAGCTGGAGGGATGGGGTTGATTGACATTTCTCACCAAGGTTAGGCACTATGTTCCAAATGAATTATCAATTTTATTGAGGGTAATGAGGAATGGAAAGTCTTACTTTGACATTGTATCTTTGAGGGTAATCCTCATGGTTATTCCACATGGAAAGGGTTAGGATTTGTTAACATTCTCACTCTCTCCACCCTGGTGAAAATTATTAGGTCCTTCATGGTTAAAATAATTTGGGAAGCCTAGGAAAATATTAAGCTCTAGTTATTATGGAATGGCAATAGATTTAGATATGGTATTTCTATCAACCACCACTCCTTATGGTGGTCCCCTATTATCAATTTCCATGACGTCTTTTTGTTGAATTTCCTTGGATTTATTCCTTAAATCTTTCAAAAAAGGAATTCAAACTATGCAAGACTTATTTTGAAAATAAACCTAGCTTTAGATATCTTGGGTGGATGTGAAGTCTAACTATAATTGTCCTCTATGGACAAGGAATCTTACAAGGAGATCATTGCTACCATCCCTGCATATATGCTACAAAAAATCATGGTGACCTCTTCTCACCCTTGGTGGAAGGATTGGAAATGGTATGTTGACACCCCTTTCTATAATTATATTGCTCATAAGGGTTTTGAATGGTTATCCCCTCATATTTTGATGGTTGATAAGCTCAATGCTATATGGGATGTTCGGTCCTCCCTATCTACTTGGAGTAGAAGTTTCCAAAATGTTTGGACTTCTTGTGTTAAACCTAAGTTAGCTCACTTTACTTAGTGTTTTCTACATCAAAGGCTACCACTTGGGAAGAATATATTATAGTTAAGGTTGGTTCATCTATTATGCCTATTCTATAAGATTTTAAAGACTATTATTCTCTTATTTTAGTTTTACCCTAAGGCCTAAAATGTGTGGAGTTGGATTCATGATTTCTTCAACACTTTTCATCCAGAGGCTTTTAGTTGGCATCATATTCTCCTCGATGATAATCCTAAGATGCCACTAAATTACACCAAAGTTTGACATACTTTTAAAGTGAAAAGTTTATTTTGTATATGGATATAATGAAATAAGGTTTTGTTTTCTAACACTGTTGTTGATCACCACTTTTCTTTTTATAATAAGTCTATGGTTATATCTAATGTTCTCTTATTGATTCAAGTTTAGACTAATAAAGTTGCTATGGAGATCAAGTAGAGATTGCTACATCGTTGAGGTGATACTACATGTAATATGCCTTACATACCACCTTCCCCTCCTAGCAATCATTTACTAAGAGGTGACAATTGCACTCTATGAGGAGGAGCACAACTATTCTCATCATTACTCTCATAGCTAGGTCTAGGGATCTCCTCAACATTGCCATCACCCTCCACAAAGGTTATCATAGAGTTTGGGTCTCTTTTCCTCCACTTCCCCCATGCACATAGGGTTGGGCCTCTTTGCCTCTTATTGGGCAACATGTATGGAATTATCCACCATGGAGATCTCAAGGTGGTTGGCACCTACCACATGATAACAAGTTTCTAAGGCTTGCACTAGAAATATCCCCCCATTGCTCTTATCATAATCAAGATGTTAAAAAGGAAGGAGAGCATACCAGTAATGATTTTGGTTAGGACCCTATTCTTGAGGGGGATGACCTGTTAGGATCTGGCTTGGGTGATTCCCATGATAAATACCCCCCCCTCTTCTAATATTTTTTTTATGGTTACTTAGTCTTCTGGTGGTTGCTATTTTTTATGTTATAGATATGTTTTAGGATCAACCTAGTCTTTTGTTATGTTGTTCCTAAATTTTTCCTAGTTTCATGACTATGTGGCATGCTCTCATATGACCTTATTTTTTGTGAATAGTATTTTATGTTAATTATATTAATTTATATAATAAGATCTATTTTATTGAAAAAACTTTTACTAGAATTGTTGAGTAGAAATATTTTACTTTGGTGCAACAACTATAAATGTGTTTTGTTTTGCATGGATGTATCAATAAATTATGGTGGTGAATGGGGAGGAGGAGGTACCATAGATTGTAGAGGGTACTCATATATGATTCCTAAAATTGTGACATATCGATTGCAATGAATGTATTTTAGGCATCTATGTACCTTAGAGGGTACAACAGAGAGCTTTTGTAATCAAGGGCATCCTAATATCATTTTAAAGACCCCATTTTATGGTAGAACTAGAAAAAGAGTATATAGTATATTAGGGTCCACCTAAAGAGGCACTATTGTTAAAATCTTGGTGGGTAGATTCACTAATAATCTAGGTTTTTGGTGTAATGATTTGTTACATGTGGTATCAGAGCACCCACTCATGTTCAAGTCTTAGGTCTCAAGTGGTAATTCCAGCATAACAATGTTTGCTCAAGGCTCCTGCATGCACATGGAGGTGCACATCCATCCCAAGGATGGGATTATTAGAAGCATGGTGGGGTTTTAAGATCTTAGTGGGCAGATTCACTAATAATATGAGCTTTTGGTGTAATGTTTTATTACAAACATAATGTATCCCAAAGTAGTACTTGTTTCCAATTAAATGTCTTGACACTTTTGGAATTTACTCATGTGTCATGCTATGTATAACCCAATGAATTTTGTAATGTCATTGTACATGCATTATCGCTTGATCTATTAATAACTAGTACACTACGAATGGGTTGTTGATTAATATAAGCTTGTATACATAAAACATGAAAATCAAAATCATTGTCCACTATTTCATTATCATCAAAAGCAATCATATGACATGATTGATTAGCTTGAACATTTTTACCAATAATTTAATTTAATGGATGATCATATGATTGAGGAGATGGATATGCATTATAGGTACGAAGCATTATTGAATTATCCTTATTTGTATCATGCTTTGGAAATGGTTCATTGAAAATCTTTAACTCAGCATTTGTATTTTGTTGAAGCTTAGTTTCCTCTATAGGAGTGTTTAATTCAATGACATTGTTCTTGACAAGATCATGAATAATATGTTTGATAATGAAACATCTATTAATAGAGTGACCATTGCATCTATGCTTATCACAATATGCATTATTTTTGAAATATTTACCTTGAGGTTTATTCATGTAAACTTTTAGTGATGGAGATAGAGTAATAATATTGCACTTAAGTAACTTTTGTAGCAATTTATGATGTGGTTGTGGTAATCTAGATAATTTCCTCCTTGATTAATATGATAAAATAATCTAGTAAGAAGGTTGAGATATATCATTAACTATGATCTTTGCATCAACTTTAGTGTATATTGGATTTGCTTTTTAAGATGGTTTGCTTTTAAACTTCATTATAGAATTTGAAGTAGATGTAAATGCATACTTGAATTTGTTCATGGCAATAAACTTGACATCTCTTTCTCTTATTGTAGGAAAGAGTTTCTCAAATAATCTATTTTTTTAACATAATTGATTCATGCAAAGATGCAAGCAATCTTTGTTTGAAAATATCCTATAATTCATTATCTACCAAGGTGTTATTCATTTTAGCAAGCATGGTTTTATAATGAAGTACATACTTACCTAGAGGCTCATTAGTTCCTTGCTTAAGCTTATTAATTGGTGCATAAGAGAGATTTTCATCAATGTTGATAGCAAAATGATTAAGAAATTATTTTGCTAATGGATTGAATTATTTGACTAATTTAACATGTAAATAGTAAAACTACCATAAGGCATAATATTTTAAGCTTATTAGAAAAAACTTGGTTATCAATTTGTCATTGAAAGCATGATTCAAACATGTTGCATGAAAAGATCTGAGATGTTCTAGATCTCCCTTACCTTCATGTAATGAAAGATTAGGAGTTACAAATCATACATGTAAAGGATATATTATCATGTTAGGTTCTAAATGATTATGAAGCAAATCTTGGATTTGATTAACTAGCTTTTGGTGTACCTTGCTCTAATTATAACACCTTAGCATGAAAAAGTGAAATAGTTTGCACAAAGGATTGTGTAGTAGACAAGGTATGTGATGTATTATTTGCAATTATCAAAGGTCCTATACAATTCATTTAGTTAGGCACAAGCATAAAGATCTGGTGTAAGCCATGCATTGTTCGTAGATGTATTAATAATATCAATAGTAGAGATGGTAACACATGTGGTAGGATTGACAATGAGAAAGAGTGGTTCTTATTGTGTAGTGAAAGTAGAACTTTTTAAATTGTTTGTGTGCTTTTATAAGCTAAAAGGGATTCAATTACTTTGGTTGTATCTCATGGCATTTGATGAATTCCTTCTTTAAATGTGGATAAACATTGGACTTGTGCATAATCTAATCCATTAATTTCATCTGGATGGATCCTATATGAGCATTTATAATTATCTTGTGCATTATGATCATCTTGATTAGCTTGTTCATTGTGAATATCTTATTGAAAAAAAATCACGATCGATTTGTTCATAAAAATAAAGGGAACCATTGTTTTCATTATAAAAATTCATTTTAACATTCGTCAAAAGGATTTGAATGTGCTCAATATGAACCCCACTTAACCTATCACTATGCCTTAGAAGAATAAAGGAAGTATGTTTTTTAGATGGCATATAAAATAACATATAAAAATTTATATCAATAATAATAGGAAATGAAATGCTAAAAAAAGAATGATTTTTTATTTTTTATTTTTCCCATCGAGCACAAGTCCATGGTGAAACCCAAGTGGTGTTTCCCCACATCCATGGATGGCACCAAAGGTAAAGCCTTTAGCATTGACTTTAGAATGTCTAACTCATTTGGGACATCATGTGAGGCCCAACACAATAGAGGTGGCCAGCCTAAGGGAAAAGACTCTAAAGCCTCCCATATACAGCATTCAATACTCAACCACAAGAGCTAGCCCATCAGGCTTATGAAAAAAGTTTTTTATGTATGGAGATAAGTAAATTCCCATGAAATCCAAGGTCAAAATAAAATGCTTTCAGTGTCAAATATCATATCTAAGGTCAAAATAAAGTGCTTTGAGTGTTAGTGATTAGATCCAAGGTTGAAATCAAGTTCTTTTAGTGTCAGATTTAGATCCAAGATCGAAAGAAGATTATTTTAGTGTTGAATATTTAGGAATTTATCTGAACCCTAAGATAAATTTTTAAAAGCAATGTTTGAATAAAAAATGGTTTCACTAATATGTTTTTATTGAATTTTCTAATTAGTAGATGCATAACCCTAATTCAAATAAATTGAATGGAATAAAAGCATAAGGTTGTAAATTAACTTGTGACAAGTATAATGAAAGTTAAATATCAAATTTGATAAAGTATAACTAAATAAAAGAATACTAACTATAAAAAAATGGAAAAAATAGTTATTTCTACTGAGATCTAACTATGTCAAGTTGACAAACAACTACAACTGACAAATATGAACCAACCTTGCAAGTGCATAAAAACTAAGACTAAAAACTATGGAGGACATAATCATCCAACTTGGGACAGGATCGATTGACGCTATAGTCACAAGTTGTTTGATGTTGTCCTCTGATAAAATTATGAAACTCTGGTCATAATAATTTGTGATAGCTTAAATTAGGTTTATGTGTTGAGATTTGACATTCAAATGTGTGCAAAAAGCCTGTAAATAACTTCTTCAAAGTTGAAACCCTAATAGGGCTTGCAATGATTGAAAACATGTAAATATAAAAAGGGAGAGTATAATAGGTTGAGTTGACCCAAATCACCCTCATGATGATTAAACGATTCCTACATGTCCAATACACTGAAGAGGTAAATTAACCCCACGTATTTCTCCCACTTAGAATTATTTGTTCAATTGTGCTCCTTTGAATATATGAATGCCTATAGAGATGAATTTAACATTTGATCATGCTTTAATTTGATAAAATATACTTTGGACTTAGCTAAGGACTAATTCAAGTGATTAAATCAAAGTTGGGAAGAATAAAGAAGCTTTTCTCAATGTGTAGTAGTGTAGTAACCTAAATCTAGTCACAAATACTTGATCATGTTAGTTTTTTCCCCCTTTTAAGTTTATTTAACTTGTGCACTTAAATAATACTTATTTTTTGACTTCACCCTATCTTTTTTTTAATTTTAAACCATCATTTATCACATACAAAAATGTTGTGATTGCTAAAAATGTCCTTAATAATTTATATGGACAAATCTAGATCCAGAGATTAGCACTTATCCTTGGGGATAACAACGTCCAATAGGGACAATGGTGGGAGGCATTCCCATCCTTATGGGATGTCGTTATCATTTTCTTACTAAGGTCAAATTTTCAAATTAACCCCTCCCTTAATTTGTATTGTGTGTTTTTAGGCTTCCTAGTGTGTGGTTTTCCCTTTTGGATTGCTATAAAAGCACACTCAAGTCACTTATTATTCCACTTGGAAATTTCAATACAAAGGTTTATTTACATAAGTGCACACTAAGAAAAAGCTCCTTATTCTTCCCAAATGTGATTTTGATCATCATATAGTGTCCTTCGCCAAGTCAAAATCTTGTTTTTATCTAGACCTAAGCAAAGGATTATCAAGTATTCACACTGGTTCTAGATACTTTCATATAGTCAAAGGAGCAAAATTGCATAAAGAACTATAAGCGAGAGTGTTATGAAGGATTTATTTCCCTACTTAGAGAATTGGATAAATAGGTAACAATCAATCATCATGGGGATGACTTGGTTAGCTCATTTAGTTACACTCCACCTTTTCCTATTTTTAAGTATTTCAATAATTTCAAGCCCCAATAGGGTTTCAACCTTTCAAAAGTTATTTTTAAGTATTTTGCACACTTTCAAAGGTCAAATATGCACATACATACCCAAATTTAATTATCGTAAGTGATTGTGCCTGAATTTATATTTTTTGAAAAAAATGGAATCAACCTACATGGATAATAGTGGATTTGATCCTATCTTTGTCTATCATTCCTATCCTTACAAAATCTCAGATATAGATTTGGGATAATTAGATAACACAATTCTTTGTTTCCTATTTTATTCATCTATCATTTAACACAGTCAACAATCAATCATAAACAACTAATTTTATCTTTCATTTCCATAGTTAGACGTATTTCAATTATTTTCAACTTATCAAACTCAATAATTTACTTTAATTCTACTTGTCACAAGTGTATTTATAATATTTTAAGTTATTTTATTCAATTTACTGGAATCAAGTTTAATTCACCTTGTAATCTAAAATTTGATAAAACAAGTTGTTTAAATGACCATGTATTGAAATTTTCAAGTGGTGTAATAAGTGATTTAAATGTGTCTTTGTAACAATCCAAAAGGGGAAAACCTTACGTTACTTATCCTAAAAGCATGAACCAAACTATAGGAGAGGGTTTAAATTTGAAAAAGTGACCATGAAAAGAGATAAAGATAAGGACATTTGCCACTATTATCCCATATTGGATGTTTTTTTCCTTAAGGGAAGTGTTTACTTTTAAGTATAAGGATGTCCATACTCTTGAGACCATGCACTATATTCTACATTGAATGAAACTACATAATCAAAACTTGTGTACATGATGGGGGTATGAACATTGTTCATTCCTTTGTGATTGTGCTTTATTGTTTTTACATGGATCGAACTTGATTGAATTGGAAAATAAAATTACATTTTAGTATATAATCCATCTACAATGGTTGATTCATTTATGATTGAACCTTCCCTGATCAGTTCTTTCATTTACCTACATAGTGTTTTCTTTTGGAATTGAACCCTGTTGATTGATTTTTTTAATCTTTTTTTACATAGTTATTTGGGTTCGTACATTGTGTAATTTCCCCACATTCATGAGGGTTGGGGAATATTACCTTCCCAACTCAAGTTCCTAAATAGTTACAAAAGTATGGGGCTTGATCACCCCCAACTCTTAAATGTTTCAATGAAGAAGCATCATCCTTAACAATCTACAAAGATAATATGGTTTGCACTAATACAAAGGTTTATTCTAACCCTTTCTCTTTCAATTTTAAGATTTTGTATTTACATATTGACATTAACTACTTTATTCTCATTTTATGTGTCTATGGAGTGAAACTACACATTTGGAGCCATTTCCCAAAAGGTAAAGTGTGTTATACACACTTAGGTATATTTTTTATTTTTTACTCTAGCTATTTCATTTATAAAATAAACTGGGGCATTCTTAAATACTAAAATTTGGTATTTAGTACTTGGCAATGATAAGCTTGACACACATTTACCACCCATGACTTGAACACTCAAACAAGGTCCCAATTATCCATCTTCCCACACTTACATGTTATTTATGAGTTAATCCTTCCATTTTTATATTATGCACCTATAATAACCTCACTTTTTACTTTAAACCTACTAAATATCCTGCATAGACATCTCTAGACTCTAAGAGTAGTCCACCAGTACACGGGTTAGTTTTGATGATTATAATTGTTATCTCCATTCAATAACAACTCCCATTGGTCCAATCATCCCCTCCTATCAATGAATATTTTATAAAATCAAACCCATCCTTAGGGTCAGCCTATAATCTCAATTATTAGCTATATACACATAGCAAAATAACATAATTGTACAATCATACTAGGTGGGAGAATGACATATGACTTGGTTTCCCTCAGAGTATTTGATACATAAGTAGTGGCCAATAATTAGACAAGAATTTTTATGGTTAGATTAACCCATTACACTTCCTCTATTTTTGTAGGTTTTTATCCCTCATGAGCACATCTAGGGTTTCAAGGTAAAGGAGGTTGATTTATTAATTTACGCATCACCAAGGTTTTGGATCACATGTAAAGAATAAGCAAAGACAGTCATTGTGCCACACTTCCACATAAGTTAATTTTGACTAGTTAGTATTAAAATGTGATACTAATATGATCTTACAGAATTGACCTAACATAGACATCTAATCATTTCCTAAACTTAGCGAACCATAAACATGCTTATCCCTGATTTTCACTTATAGAATAGAGTCATTATTTGATAGTTGACCAGAAACTAAGTATTAAGATCTCTTCAATACTTTCCATTTTTATCATATTCCATTATCAAATCATAATAATCAATTATCAATCATTTTCATTCAAATATATGATTGAATGTCATACCTTACAATATGAATTTTATTTTAAAGTTATATCTTAATTATATTAATCTTTACTATTAATTCAAATTAGGGTAAAACAACAAGAAAGGTTACAAAAGGCACAATTAGAATAAGAAAGGTTACAAAAGGAACAATTAGAATAAGAGAGGTTGCATAAGGAATAATTATAAAGGGAAATATTTGAAAATGAAAATATAGTAAAAGAGTAATCACTAAAAGAGAAGTTGAAAAAACAAGAAAACATCCTTCAGGTAGGGTTTCTCACAAAGGAAATTAAAAAAAAAGATATACTTAAAAAGGCTAATGTCATAAGAGTTGTTCCAAATGTGGAAACTAAAAAACATTGCTCATATCTAGAGATTTTAATTCTTAAGCCTCACATCGATGGCAAGAAATGCACTAATGTTGAGATTAAATATTTTCATGAAGTCAATATATGTAGCTTGACAATTCTTTAATATCTCAGGTATGACAGTCAACATGTAGGTAATATTATTAGGGCTCAATACTGCATTGGATCTATTAAGTTTCTAGTAACAATTGGATAAAATACATGTTCCATTATATTTCACATTGACCTTATTTTAGATCAAAATAATGAAAAACTCGAAAGATCGTGGCTAATATCAATGGGGGAAATAATGGGTAAATATCATGACTATGTTACATTTGAGCATGAACGTGAGACTATTACCATTTCAAAGGAGCAAGATTATTTAAAACAAGCAAAAAAATACATAATATTTTTTCAAAATATGATATGAGACCTACAAATCAATACCACATTCCAACTGGTGAATTTACATGAAATTCAACATGTGATCACATGTTTTATGCAGGAACTGCATGGGAACATCTTGTTGAATACGTCATTTGTTAAACTTCAATGTTATGTATTGTACATAAATTTATGATTCTCACTTGTTTGCTCATCTATTATATCCTTCTATTTTGGCATACATATGTTCATATGCACCTGCATAAACCATTCTTCTAGCCCTTTTCTCTATTTTTTTCTTGGCCTTTACCCCTTGATTATTATCCTGATTTGGAGATCCATGATACTTACACTACCATGATTCTAGTGAATATATTTTATGGCTTCCAATGATCTTACATGATCACATACACTTATATCTACATATTACATGAGCACACATTGATTCTTGTCCACCAGGGGCATGTCAATTTTTAACTCCAAATATGTTATTGAGCTACATTGTTGTGATTCACATATACTATGGGGGCATATTATTTGCTTTCACTCTCTCCACACATCCATGCTATCACATATAGTGCACATTATGCCTTGATATAACTTACAAATTGTCTAGATCCCTCTCATCTTTCTATTTTTGAGACCATTTCCACTTGGCTTTACTTTTCAAATATCACATTTAAAAAAAAAATCAATAAAATATAAAAACATTCAATATATTCAAAAAATTAAAAATTAAGACTTGAGCATTGCATTATTTATATATACTACACTATTTATCTATGTTATTTATCACATGTTTGGTAGATGACATATTCTTTTTATAGACATGTGCATTTCATGGTATGTGAGTGTGATGAAGACACACAAGTTACACATGGACATATATTTATTATAAATTTCCTTACCCAATGGCCATGATGATATTGGGGGAATTTTATTACACATGTTTCACTATTATAGTTTATATCTTTCTTGACCTTTCAACCGTGTTGAACTACCTAGATCACTTACACATCTTTCTAGTTACTTGTATCTTACATAATGCTACATAGATGTGTTATTATACTATGATGTGACATTGATATATATAGATGGTATTGACTAGTTCCCTTGTTCTATGATCCATTAATGTTATTACTCTCTTACAAGATATTTTACTTTGTGTTTATTTATTGTGTGTGGTTCTTTGGACTTACTTGCAACTTTATCTCCCTTGCATGTGGATATTGACCTTGTTTGATGTAACATCTTTGATGTCCCTTGTTTACAACATATTTATGTCCCATTGAATGTGGCTAGTGGCCTTGTTTGTCATAATATATTTTAGGTCTCTTACATGCAACCTTTGGCCTTTTGTGTGACACTAACACTTGCACTTGTAGAGCTTATTGACATTGAGTGGCGCCATGATCCATATCATGCACTTTTATTGTGTAGTCTTATTTAGTGATCCTGCTATTGTGTGCTTCATTGAGACATATATACTGAGATGATATTTATATGCCTTAAATTATATATGTTACATACATTCCTTGATTGACATATACAAATTACTATGATGACATATTATCCATATGGTCATATGATTATACATGATGTTATATTTATATATGACATGATACGATTTACTCTTATTTTGAGATGAGTGACTTGCATGCTATATCCATCATCTCAACATGGGAGAAGTATAGTGGGCTTGTCATATAGACATTATCCTCTGTGAATATAAAATCAAATCAAAGTATAGTTTTTAGAGGTTCAAAACGGTTTATATATCATATGGTTCAATTACATGACAAATTTTGGCACCTTACATATTACGTGGGTGTATTCCATGCATCTACACTCACTTTAAAAAAACTTGAACACATATTCATACATGCTTAGATGTATATACATGGGCATATGTATCTAGTTTACAAGAACATAAAATATAGGTTTTTATATATGTATACATTTTTTATATAAGTTCTCAAATTCTGCATATAAATGCATAACAATCTATATTAGTTGGTATAGATTATGGGGGAATGATATTAGTTCATGTACATATATAAACTTTTAGATTCGTGAGGCATGCTATTGGTTTATGTACATACACAACAACATGATTTATAGTTTAATGGTAAATGGTTGTCATTCCACTCCACACTGACAATATTTGTGGTCGTGATGATGGCATGAACATTATTCATTCTCTTTCAATCATGCATTTGATTCTACATTGAACAAACTTGATAAAAAATATATAATCAAAACATGTGTTCATGATGGGCTATGAAATTTGTTCATTTCATTTTGATCATGCATTTTGTTTTACATGGAGTGAACTTGAGTGAAACCATAAAATTGAGTTTATAGCCATATGTAGTGGTGGGTTCAGTTTATCTGAGCAAACCCATCATGTGGTTTCCTCTTTAACTACGTAATTATTTGGGTCAATACATTATGTACTTCTCCATAAATTCATTAGGGTTGCGACAGGTTGTCTTTCAAACCTAAGAGCCTCTATAATTACACAAATTTGTGGCACAATCACTCCAACTCTCCATATGCCTTAGAGTTTCTCCAACCTTCAAAGATGAAGCATCAATTCCAACAAGTTGCAAGGGCAACATGGTTTTTACCAACACAAGTATACTCCTTTCTTTTGCTCTTTATAAAATTCAAAAATTTAGTTTTAGATTGAAATTATCAATCTATGGACATTGACTACACATGATTACAGGTGTTTCTATTTAGTGACCTACACAATTGGAGCTTCATTCCAAAGATAAAGTGTGTTATACACACTTAAGTATATTTTATCATTATACTCTAGCAATTCCATTACTAGAATAAAAGGGGGGCATTTTTAGATACTAAAATTGGTATCAAGTAAGTGATATTGACAAGCTTGACACACATTTACCACGCATGACTTAAGCGAACATAATTCTAATTCACCATTTTATCACACATGTTATCTTATGAGTCAACCCTTCTATTCTCCTATTACACACCTATAATAACCTCATTGTTTGTTTCTTTTTAGATTAATAATGGGGTTGGTGGGTCCCTTGCCCTTTATATTAAATGAGAAGATTGTACAAAATAGAGGAACCGCGACCATCAAAAAATTTCAAATGAAAATGAGGTCAATTGGGGATCAAAAGCCACCAAGTGGTACCAACACAAAATTACAAAAAACCTACAAAACCAGCCTGAGATTAAGAAAACAAACCGGTATTAGACAAAAGAGACAAAAAGACCACTAAATTTAGAACATTTTTAAACAACTTCATCATCAATGCTTTCTAGCTTCACTTCAAGAAGTTCAGGGCCTTCCTCATCCACCATAGACTGACATGACCACCCTTTACTACCCCCTATAGAAAGTGCAACTCTATACCTCACTCTTTGTTTCAATAAAGGTAAAATGATTTAATTTAGTATGTTAATTTATTATTGCCAATTAGTAATCATGTTTCTTTTTATCTCACAAATTTCCACATTGATTATTCAATTTAATTACCTGTTGGGATTATATGTGGGTCTAAATTTGGTTTTTAACCCTATTTGCTATGAGTTTTTTGTGATGACGATTATCTATTCAACATTACCCTTCAAATGTTAATTCATGATTGAAGAAAGAAACAATAGATAAAACATGTATATTTATTATAATCCTTTATAGTGTTTGACAATCTACCTAAAATTTTATTTTGCATCTAATATGACTTTCTAAAAAGAGAATCAATTATAAAAATATAAATGCAACCATCAAATATATGCCTTGTCCATAGTGATGCAAGAGTGGAATTATTTTCAATGTGAGTGATGGCCATACTTTTAATCACCATCATTAAATATTGTGTCACTTTCCATAATTAGTTGTTAGTATAAATAATGGACTTAAATTAAAATAGATACAAGAGTGGAATTATTTTCAATGTGAGTGATGGCCATACTTTTAATCACCATCATTAAATATTGTGTCACTTTCCATAATTAATTGTTAGTATAAATAATGGACTTAAATTAAAATAGATATATTCAATACACTTGGTAGGCCTAAGGTCTTAAGGAGACTAACATGTGGTCATATATAGAGTAAAAATGTATACATTAGTTTTAAATGCATTTAAATTATAAATAATGGCTATATGATGATTTAGGTGATGGTTTGTTTATAGCATCACCCTCTTATAATAATGACCACAGTAATATACACATTGGTTAGATTATGAGACACTAGTAAAGTAGTTTGGTTAGGATGGTAGTGAACATTAGATGTTACAAACAATGTTATAGTCTAATATGTGTTCTAAGACCTAGCATATGAAATTTTAAGTATAAAGATTTACCTAAAAACTTACATCATTAAAATGTAATTATTAGATTTTAAAACCATCTTTAGTGAAGCTAAAAGAGATATATGTGGAATATATATAAATTACCTATATCATGTTGATAAAAACCTTGACCTAGAATAAGGTTTGCTAACTCTTCAAATGTTTAATCCTCTATGAGGATCTCAACAACATTTAACTAGAGTTTGACTTAAGAGACATTAATTTATAAAAATTAAGCTATTAAATTAGACTATTGATTTATTGTGGGGTTATAATTTTGTAATTTTTTTATAAACTATAAAGCTAGTTTATTATGAAATTATATTGTGGCTACAATAAGACTTTGAGCTATCATGATATAATTGTGCATCATGGCTTAATTGATAGGCTAGAAAGATACAAGGGTAAAATGATATGAACTATAACTAAGAAAATATAATGAACGTGCACAATATGTATAGTCAATTGACTATAAAGACACTTATAAACTATGTTATTATATAACTCAACATTGTGCACCATTTCTTCATGTGGATATTATCTTGTCGTGCTTTATTACTCTAAGCGAAAGAAACATTGAAACCTAAATAAAGGGATTATCATGAATGTCCCTTATATCTTTAAATACTCATAATTGTGTTAATCATGGACAATAAATTACTATAACCTTTAGTTATGGTAAACTATCAATAATTAAGGTACTTGTAACCAAAAATCAAAACTCGTAAGGTGGTTGGAAACTTAGTCGAGTATCATACTTCAAATAGATTATTTTCACCTATTATCTATCATTAATGAAACTTTGTGTGCTTTCAAATATCATGAGGACTTAAAATAGGTTTATTTTGTTGTTGATTATATTTTCCCAAAAAAACCTTTTTGTGTGCAATGAATATCGTACAAGAATATGTGCATGAATTATTCATGTTAAATGTATTGAGATGTATGCCACGAGATAGGTTTTGTCTTTATAATCAGTTTTAAAACTTGTTAGGGTTATGTTAACAATATTTATCCCAAGTTAGGACATGGACAAATTTGTTAGGGTTAGGATTAAAGAATTCACTTTGATTGCATGCATTTTTATCCCAAGTTACAGAAAGCTGTAAACTTTTGATCTTGAACAACCTAAGGTTTTTAGGTAGAAAAATAATGAATGTTTGACTCTAGAATATTAATATAATTTTGGAAAATAAATCAATTTGGATATTATTTAACTCAATGTGGATTTTTGGATGATAAACTCGCATAAAAAATGTCGAGATTTTGGACAACTATCAAATCATGGTTTTGGGTTGATGATTCCTAAAAACAACTTAAATATTATTTTGGATATTAAATCTTATTTTAGATATGGATACTCATTGGGATGATGATAATGTTGAATTTTAAACATTTTAAGAAACCTAGGAATTGTTATTTGAATTTGGGCATGATTTACCTTTCATTTATAAACATTATATCTTTCGTAAAGTGATATCTTGTATTTAAGTGGGAAATCATAGCATGACACTTTAAAAATTATGTCAATGATCTCTAAGATAAATCATAAAATAATTGTGAAATTTAATCAATTAATGCAAATATATGTTGAAAGATAACTCTTTGAAATTGGAAACTTATATCTCACATTTGTACATTAATATGACTTTGAATAATGAAAGCTAAACCCATGTCAAGTAGTTGAATATTGTTTGGATGGATACTAATTTAAATAGATATGTTATATTCTTTGTTACCATTCCAAATTTTTATGGGTATCAAATACTTTAGGAAGTTAGATATTTGTGATAAAACATGGATCCAATCATCAGATTTTACTTTTGGGTTACACCTTAGTTTGGAAATATGACTTATGCTTGACATGCATAAAACCTTTCTATTGAATTAGCAATAGGTCCTAATTTGGACTCATAAATGGTTAAATAGTGGTACCTTCCTATGTATGTAAATGAATATGTGAAAATTAAAATTTTATGAAATTATTGGTTAAAATTGTGAAATGAACATTGGAAACTCTATACATTTGGGCTATAGAAATTCTTCAAGGTCAGCAAGAACTAATAAATATAGAGCACACCCTAATACCAAAGTCAGAATTCATTTAGGGATATCCTATTATTTCCCCAAGTCATGCGATCATATGTGTATACCTTATTACATATTAGGAATGTGTAGTCATATAAAATGCAAAAAATGGTAACTTGAGTATGACTTGTGACATCCATCCCATATGTCCCTCTTGCTTGTTTTCATGACCCTCTAGGCACCTTTTTGTTGATTCCCAGTCATCCGTAGGCTTTCTAGACCTGATCCCAACTAAGCTAGACCCCTTTTTCATGACAGATCTATTCCCCCAAGTCCTGTTAGCTCAGGAGTATAGCACCCAACTTGGACTATAATGCCAGGCATTAGGGTGTCCCATTTTTGGTGCTCTTATCTAATCATATTTCGATCCCAAATGACTATTTCCTTTTGATTCTTATCCCTCTTCTTGTCAGGATAATGCAATCATATCCAACCCATGACCAATAGATCCTTATAAAAGCCCATTCAAATTTCATTTAGAAGGGGTTGGCAAATATCACAAAACAAGCAAGACTACTGAGGCATATTTCCCTATTCTCTGCATATAGCCATCTAATACTATTTATAGCTTATTAAAATCCTTATACCAATCCCTAGTCACCTTAAGTATACCCAATTTAGCATTTTTCATTTTTATACACACTATTGTACAAAACACATCAAGTGGGAGAAGTACATATAGATTGATCCTTCTTCGGAGAATTGGTATGTAGGCAGCATGCCCACACAAGGGGTGTAAATACACATTCAATGAATCATAAACACACTAACCCCCCCCCCCTCTTTTTCAAATTTGGTCAAAGTACAATGGAGTTTAGGGTTTGAAGAAAAAAACAGCCCTGCAAGAAAATTTATGGACATCCAATAGTGAAAATTTCATAAGTAGGGTCTCACAGATACAATGAACAAAACCCAAAAACCTCAGGTCTCCTAGACAATAGCACATAGGTAGACTATAACACAAAACACCAAGGTGTCATATTTTTAGTGCTTCTGTCCTTTCACATAATGAAGGCTAGATCTTGATTTTTGATAGTGTCTCAGTCCTGTACAATGAATCCCAGCCTCTGTCTTAGTCGTATCAGTCAGTTTCCAATTAAGTCTTATTTTATTTCCCTTATTACTATTTTTAGAAAAGTTTAAATTACAATCAAATTATACAAATCAATAGTTTAATTATTGCATATTCATTTACTAATTTTACTACCCAAACCCTTTAACTAAATTGGGAATAATATACCAATATTCTCAAAAAGGTTAAATCATTTGGTAAACTCGACTTACTTCATTTGCGCATAAAAACCCTATAAAACCTAAGGGTAAATTTCCTACTCATTTTTATTATATTTTTCTAATTTTTTAATTGCATAATAAAATCAAATTTTTGAATTAAATTTTAAAAATTTATAGTAATTTTAAAATAATTTTCTTTCAAACCCTAGTTGTCCATATTAGGTCCTAGTATTTTCCTAGTAATTTTTCAATAAATTTTTGATTTTTTACTATCTTATTTAAATCAGAAGTACACTTCAAAATTCAATAGTAATTTTCAAAAATAATTATTTTTCAAAACCTTAGTTGCATATACTAGATCTTGTTTAATTCACAAATTCTCCAATAAATTTCTAGTTTTTCACTTGCATATTTCACTCAGAAATTCAATTTAAATCTCAACATTTCATAGTAATTTTTCAAATAGTTATCTTTCAAACCCTAGTTGCATACACTAGGTCCCATTGTGCTCTTGAGATATTACCTTACATGTTTGTGAGATTTGTATCCTTTTTACTTAATTTTTAGTTCACTATTTTTAGGACTTTACATTTCCTATATTCAGTACTGTCCTTCTCTAGCACTTTGCCTATTACAAATTATTACAAAAAAATCAAAAAAAATTCAAATTGTTTTCCTAATTTAACAATGGTTTAATACATCAATTTTGATAAAATTGATAAAAGGGAACTTCGAAAACTCTTAACTAAACACCCTAACATGCAAGATGATATGCTTAAAATACTATAAGAAGAACAATAAAGAGTGAATAATGGTCAAACTTATCAAACCACAGAGCAACCAGTTGCAAATCACACTATGGGGGCAACTATGTCTTAACAACCCCCTATAGCAGCCCAACCTTCCTCTATACCACCAGCTACAGGCTAGTATATCTTTATCTCCTGATGTGCTAGCCCTTATGCAAGAGATAAAATCTCTTCAATCCAAGGTGATACATCTTGAGCAAGGTGCCTCTAGACCTACATAGGCTTTAGATTCTTTTGCTCTACTACATACACCATTGGCATGTCACATTGCTTATAAAACCTTGTCACTAGGTTTTGTTTAACCTAAGCTCACTCTTTATGATGGAAAGGGTGATCCAGAAACACATTTGAGTGCCTTTCACGTAGCATGCTTGGACCATGTATCAAATGACTAGCTACTTACCAATTTTTTTATATTGAGCCTAAAGGATTATGCTTTACAATGGTTTTATGGTCTACCAAATCAATCGATCAATGCACTCAATCCTTTAGCTGACATGTTCCTAGCTCATTTCAGCATTAACATCAGTGATAAGGTTTCATATGCCCAAGTTGTACAATAGAAACAAAGGGCCAATGAGCACCCCACATATTATATTCTTTGATATAAGACTATCTTGGCTAAGATGACTAGCCCCATGGTCAATCAAGAGTTACAAGATATTTTCAAATAGAGCCTTCTACCAGCTCTACATGAATCAATAATGTTCAAAAGATTCTCTTCTTTCACTGAATTATGTCATACATTAAAATAAAGGGAAGTCAAACTAATTTCAATGGGCAAACTCAAGTATACAATTATATCAAAAATAACAAAGAAGAGTAACAACAAAGTTCTATATAAAGTCAAAGTCAATGATAGAAAGAGTCAGATTCAACTTGCAGTCAATATAGCTTAAGAGCCCCCTCAGCTAGTGGTTCTATTAGCACCTCCTTGCCAAAATTTTACCAATCTACCAGTTTCTCCAGCTATAGTTTTACAGCAGTTTTTGGAATGTAATATCATATCTCTCCCTCCTATTTGGGAAGTTGATCCAATAAAGCCTCTTTTAAAGGGATATGATCAGCATGTATTTTGCAAGTTTTATAGGGCACCAGGCCATATAAAAAATATATGTATTAGTTTGAGACATAAGATACATGATTTAATAGATGGCAATTATATTGATCTTGACACTCCAGTCGAACCTCCTCAGGCCAAGCTAACATAGGATAAAACATCAAAAATCTTCTTCGATACTTTTCCACAACATTCCAAACAAGAGACAGGGGATACATGAGGGGTTCATCATGCATATCATGCACATCCCCCACTAGATACATACAGGGCACCTTCAATTGAGACATATCCTTTCAGCAACATGATTGGTGTATACATTTCCAGAGTTTCAGCTAGACCTTCTATCTCCTTCTTAGAGCAAGATATCATTGAGGATGATTTGGATTATTGTGCACTCTTTATCAGAGCTTACATTCATAATCATCTTATTCATAGTGTTCTCATAGACAATGGATCTAGTGTGAACATGTGCACTATGACATTACTACAACATTTGGGATATTCAGAGCAGGATATTACCCTGATAGACACAATTATTAGTGGATTTAGTGGGCACATACAGAGTTCATTGGGTGAGATTGTAATCCATCTATAGGTTGATTCAACACATGTGACCACACCTTTTACTATAGTTCCCAATACATGATTTTTTGATATGTTACTTGGTTGACCATGGATTCAAAAACTTTGGGTAGTACCTTCTATAGTTCACAAATGCATGGAATTCATTCATGTTAATCAAGTTTTTACAGTTGGTGGAGTTCCATATGAGTTACCACTCCCCACTTTAGAGCTATCTTCTACTTTACAATCACCAATTTTAGTTCAGCCACCAATTGTAATTTCTCTACCAGTTTTAGTTCTTCCTCTAGTTTAGATTTAGACACAATTGAGGCCTCCATCACCAACACAAAGAGTTATTACACTTCTACAGATGTCTTCTTTAGAGAAGCCATGGTTTAAGGATTCTAGATAGCTTCCAACTATAGTGTTCACACCTAGGGTAGTATCATTGAATCTCATGCTTCTACACATAGATCCCATATTCAGAGAGATGCTCCTACTTCTAGATGGGTCCCTAAGATCCCTATAGTTCCATCCACTTCTTAGAGTTATAGGGGGACCCCACAGTCGATTTCCACTACAAAGATTTTAGAATATTTACAGCATATAGCTTTTAGAGCCACAATCTCATCCCTTCCATCATGTTTCACATTCATGCATGATTCCTCTCCTTGATATAGGACACGATGATAGGGAGTCTCCAATGAGACTCATCGATTAGTATCATTTCTACTCAGTATTACTTATACATAGTTTCTCAATTTTATTTGTACATATTTTTCAATATTTACTTGTACATAATTTCTTATGCTTGATTGTACATAGCTTAAAACATTTAAAAATAAAAAAATAATACAACATATCAAAAATACAAAATAATACAACATATCAAAAACATAAAAACATTCAAATATATCAAAATTTTGAAAACATTCAAATACGTCAAAACACCAAAAACATTTCGATTGTATACATTATCCATGCTTTACATTTCTACTACTATGCTAGACTTATATTTGTTATTTATGATATTGTTTATCAATTATCTATATGACCATGCTTCACTTGATCTTATTTGAGTGTGTGTAGTGACATCCAGCTCCTCGATTGCTTCACTCTACCCATTGAGGGGGCATCCTACTTCTACATTTGAGACATCGATACATATACCCATTGGGGGCATCTTTTACATGATTACACCATCTAGGTTATGTCATTCCTACACCACACACTCTAGTTATCATGTTGATGTACATTATTTACTAGCTTACACAGATTACTCTATCGACATTTCACTAGTATATAGTACTTGTGTATTTCTTAGCATATACCTAGCCTTGTACTACCATGCCTTGCATACTTTCACCTCTTGTTTTGATTAGTTAGATGTGATTGTATTTTTAGTTTTTACATGCTTTCTTTTCTTTCTTTGTATAGCTAGATTGATTGCATTTCTCAGTCCCTATTTTATCTCTTATATGTGCCTTAGAAAATTTGCCAATGTCCTTTGATTATATTCATGTGTGTGCCTTAGGACATTTTCTAATGTCCTTTGCATGTAATTTTCTATGTGATATTGGCTTTCATGCCAACCTTGCTTGTTTTTAATTATATGTGTATGTGGCATTTGAACATGCCTTGTATGTTTGCTTTCTAGTTTGAGTGACATGTGCCCATGTCCCTTGTTTGTTTGGCCCCTTGGCCACTCTTGTACGCCTCTTGCTTCTTTCCTTGTGTGATTGTTGCTTGTTAATTTTCAAATTGTTTGCAATGCCATGATCCACATCATTCATTATCTTTCCTTCTTGGATGCCATGATGGACATCATGTTCCATCCCTCCTTGATAACTAATAACTAATAACTAACTAGACTTCTAATTCTAGTTCAATATTTTGCACATGTTTTTACATTATTATATCTATCTAGGCATACCCCTATTGATCTAATAATCACTCATTACAAACCATGCTATATCTTGAGATATTCTATCGATTATCATTGCTATATCATGTAATCTTGTAGTATAACACACTTGTAGGGCTTTTTCTTCTGAGGGTAGTCATTTTAAGGTCTTCATTCCTACCCTCAAAAGAGGGGGTAACAAACAAGGGTTTTATCATAGACATTAGAGCTCCTATCAATCAAAAAATCAATTTCAAAACACTCAAAATAGCAATCAGATGTCAAACTAGGTAGAACAGACCAAAAAAATAGTGACAATTCCATAACAGTTTTCAGTTTTAGCAAAGTACAACAATGCCAAATATGGACAATAGTGTCGAATATGGATAATAGCGCCAGACACCAAGGTGTCCTATTTTTGGTGCTCCCATCCAAATAGCAAGAAAACCAAATTTTCTAGAAGTAGATAGAAAAGTAGGTTTAGCTATAGTTTTACACATTCAGACTAGTTCAAAATCAGTAGTTTTCAGTACACTTTTAATCAAAGAATCCAAATATAGGGCGCATCATGCACAACATGATGGCTCTCACTTCTAGTTTTAGATATGACAGTTGGTATAACTTCCAGATCAAAATCCATGTTTTAGACAACAATGATTAGGGGCAATGTGCAGAGCACATTTCTTTTCTTTTTGAGTTTAGCATATTACCCAAGTATTCTCAGTAATTACATGCCTTATTCCATCTACAGGTGGTTGGCATCATTTTGGAGTGGATTTCATACAAGCCTAACCTCCACATTTTGGAATGGCTTTCATATAAGCCTACTGCCTAGTTTTAGAGAGGCTTTCATACAAGCCTAATCTCCATCTTTCAGAGTGGCCAAGAGTGGCTTAGTTTCTAGCATACATTCGGCTATCTATGTCGACATTTTTAGACTATAGAACATTCATAGGCTTCAGGATCCATATCATACGACACTCATTTCATATTTGTATCAATTTATAGCTTCACTTCATGGGGAAATGATGGAGCCAAAGGACTAGCTAGCCTTTATATTCTTGAGCCACCTATTCAGAGGGATTAGACACACAATCTAGACATTGATTAGTACATACATGATCACATATCTTCACTTAGTAGGCAATGATGGAACCAAAGGGCCAGCCTTTGCATTCTTGAGCCACTCTTGGGGAATTAAGCACTCAACTCCATTCATGATATTACCCTTGGTACAACATCATCTAGGATCATCTAGCATCACTCAACATCACAACAGGTTTTATATTGGTTTGTATATTTAGTGATGTGTGTTCATTCCTTTTTCTTCTTTTCTCTCTTACCCAAATTTTTATGTTCTTATTTTAGATATAGTGTATCTAGTAAGAACTATTCTACTCTTTGTTTTCTCTTGTAGATTCACACTTCACATCATGCTCTCTTTATGCACACCCAACATCACAACAGCTTCATGAGCTTTACCCTTGCAGGTAATTTTAGGTATACTTTCTATTTTTCCATTATCTTAGTATTTTGCTTTATTGCATCACTATAATAAAGTGGGGGCAAACATATTCATATAAAATGCAAGAATTGGTAACTTGAGTGTGGCTTGTGACATCCATCTCATAGGTTCCTCTTACTTGCTTTCATGACCCTCTAGGCACCTTTTCATTGATTCCTAGTTGCCTATAGGCTTTCCAGACCTGATCCCAGTTAAGCCAGACCCCTCTTTTCATGATAGATCCATACCCCTAGGTCCCATCAATTCAAGGCTATAGCCCCCAACTTAGACTATAACATTGTACCCTAGGGTGTCTCATTTTTGGCACTCCTATCTAATAACATTTCAATCCCAAACTATTGTTTTCTTCTAATTATTATCCCTCTTCTTGTTGGCCTAATGTGAACACATCCAACCCATGGCCAATAAATCCCTATAAAATCCCAATCAAAGTTCATTTAGAATGGGTTGGCAAATATCATAAAGCAAATAAAAATACAAGAAAGACTACTCAGGCATATTTCTTTATTCTCCACGTACAACCATCTAATACTATTTCTAGCTTATTCAAATTCTTATACAAGTCCCTAGTCACCTCAAGTACACCTAGTTTAGTATTTTGCATCTTCATACACACTATTGCATAAAGCACATCAAGTGGGAGAACTACATATGGCATGATCCCTCTTCAAAGTATTGGTATGTAGGAAACATGCCTACACAAGGGGTGTGGATACATGTTTAGTGAATCTTACACACACTAATCCCCCCTCTTTCTCAAAGTCGATTAAAGTATAATGGAGTCTAGGGCTTGAAGACAAAATCAACTCTACAAGGAGTTTTGTGGACATTCAATAGTCAAAATTTCATAGGTTGTGTATCATAGACACAACGAACAAAACCCATAAAGTTTAGGTCTCTTGGACAACAGTGGCAGAGGTGGACTATAACATTGAACACCAGGGTGTCTTGTTTTCAGTGCTCCTATCCTTTCACCTAACAAAGGTAAGATCCTAATTTATGATAATGTCTTAGTCTTGCACAGTGAATCCCAACCTTTATCTTTGTCATATCAATCAGTTTCCAGATAAGTCTTGTTTTTTTTCTCTTATTACTATTTTTTTAAAAATTCAAATTATACAAATTAGTAGCTTAATTATTGCATATTTATTTAATGATTTTACTACTTAGACCCTTTAACTAAATTAAGAATAATATACCAATATTCTAAAAAAGGTTAAATTAGAATGGCATATCATTCAATATTATATTGTAGTGGGGAGTTGCATGCCAACTTGATCTATCTACATGGGTAATCTTTTCTTTATCGATTCTCCACATCTAGCACCTTCATGTAAGGGTAGGGCCACTCTCAGTGGATGAGAAATATGTGTGGGATCTGAAAGGCTCTATGGTTGGAGGAAATTCCCTCTAATGATGCTCTCACTCTTTGGCTACTTATACAGTTTTCCAGTGATAATGTTAATTTGTAGAGCTCTTGTGGATTTCTATTATGAATACTTTTTCATATATGATTATATTTGATGGATGACTATATTGAGTATAATATTTTTATATGGAAAGATGAAATTATGTTTTAGCTATGATGTTGTAAATAATTTTAAGTTATTATTCAATTTAATTTTGGTTTGTATTTTACGTTGTAACTAAATTATTAAACTAACAAAAGATGAATACTAACTTGTCTTACTTGGACATGGTTACATGTGTCCTTACAAATGAAGGGAAAATGTGGATTATATTTATTATGTTTAGTCACTTACTATGAATGTTGTTCAAACTTATGTAAATGAGTATAATTATGAAATGTGAATGTATCATTTATAAGGTACAATTATACACCTCATATCAAAATTAATATTGAAATGGGTTCACATATAAATGTATAGCCTAATATGAAAGCTCAAAATTGAAATGGTATAAATGTTGAGTTGTGGAGCTAAAAGCTTCACTGTTGAGCTCTTGTGAAGGTTGTTGGGCTTAACCAGTAATCAGCATCGGTTACACATTAATCGACATCGGCAGTATTGCCGACATCGGTCAAGCATGGATCAGAACCGACCAACATCGGTCAGGGATCAGCCGATGTCGATCATGTGCAGACTGACAACAACTGATGTCGGTCACCTGTGTGTGTGTGTACATTTGCATGCATTTCCAGAATTAGATTTGTTCTAATTTAAGGAAGACCGAGTGTTTGCATGTAAAGACTAATTTTAGTCTTGGGTCTGTGTTTCTAATTATTGTATGCCTTGGATCCTATTTAAGAGACCCATGGGGCATGTATTGTAATTAAGTTGTAAGCAAGATCAATTAGATCTGCAAGGTGCAAGATCAAGAAAGATTTGTTGAAGAGAAGGGAATAACAACTCGGTTATTGAGTTGATTGTAATTGGTTGTGAGATAGAACTCTTGAGAGAGAAATACTGTACACCCAAGAGGTGTGGGAAGAGTGAGATTTCTTCATTGTATTCTGGAAGAGTTTAATACAAGATTGGTTATTTCTTGTATCTCTTATTATTTGCTATTTTCTGATTTCTAGTTACTTATTACTTCTGGTTCAATTATGTGTTTAGTTGCTTATACAAAAGTAATCAATTGTACTCTAAGTTCCTAACAATAAACCTAAGGTGAAGGGTTGATTTAAAACTAAATTTAATGGACAGGTTATGGAATTACCAAATTTATACATGGTAATACTATGATCATTGATGTAAATAGATTCCTAAACTTACCTCATTCCTTTAGCTACCTTTGATTTCTTTCTTTAATCCTTTCTTTGATCTCTGATGTGTTTGCTTCAACAAGTACTCAGCGCCTCTTCTTGAACTCTCGATCAATTCTTAGATTTACTAGGCTCCTAAGCCTCTTTGCAAACATAATACTCTTCTCTATTCACAACATATAATACCCTTCATCTACCTCTATAATCCCTCCTCCTAGTACAAACACCATCCTCTCACACATAATTTTCAAGACCTCACTCTCCATTCTTACTTCAAGCTTGCTCATTATTTGATATAGGTACATAGGCCTAATAGCTTAATACATGATTCCAAGGTTCTTGTCTTCACATTATGGCTCATATGGACATTCACCTTCCTATTTTATCTATGCACATCAAATCATAATGCTTAATATCAAGGCTATAACTCTCAAACAAACCATTCTTTCTTCATTGAAGCCTAACTCCTTATAGCCCTCTTTTTGGGCAAATCTAGCAGGATTGAACAATCCACAAAGTATCCAAATAGAATAAATACATTTTTAGATACCCTTTATCCCTTTATAATTTCAACTAAAGTTTTAGAACATAAATCTGAATGGATTTCCTTCTTCTCTCACACCCTTCTTGTCAATTAGGTCTCTTTAAGCCTAATTTAAGCACACAGTTATAGATACCATAATGTACAACACTGTACCAACCCAAAACCACCGAAAAAATTATATCATGTCTAATAACATATAAATTCAAATTTTCATCAAATTTGGCAGGTGGAAACACAAGTTAATTGAGTTACAAATCACAAACCGTAGGTCTAGGTTTTGATAGGCCTGTATAAGGCCTAGAGCCCCAAAAATGGGTTAGATTAGATTTTAATAAATTTAAAAATATTATAAAACATGTATGAGGTCTTCCCAAACTCAATTTACCTTACCCAATATTTTTTTGATCGTGAACAATCATTAAAAGTTTCCAATATTTAAGTTTACAAAAATTTATGTGTACAATAGGACAATGTGTGAAGGTTTTAGTTATCTCTTGCACTTATAAATGGAATTTTGAGACTCTAAATGGGTTACCCTCATAAAATACAACTCTATAATATTTTTATTATTAAAAACAATTCAATAATCACTTAAACCACCAGCATAAATATATCCTTACTTGACATTCTGGACTATGCAAGAACAAGGTTACTTCAACTTGGGCCAAACTGTAGATTGTCACCTTGTTATCTAAAAAATGAAAATGATAACTCAAAATAAGCATTCAAATAGATAAAAGAACATCACTTACATTAATATTAATCCATGATATTCAACAATGGTTCTTCAAAAACATCTTTGTGTTTAATTCTCTCAAACATGCACACAGTCCATGTACAATTTTTTTATAAGGCAAGCAGTCTACTTTCAAATCTTGATCTTTTATTATCTTTTTTTTTAAATATCCAACTCTCTTCTTCAAATTTATCCTCCTCTACCTACCTACTATTAATCTCTCTAATCACTCACATGCATTTTTATTCTTTAATGGCTGGTTTAATTTTTTAAGGCTTTACATAAGTAATTCCTATGTTTAGTTAAAGGGCTGGGATGTCTGAATCAATCAAATAAATTGAAATAATTAATCACTAATTTTTTATGACATTTGACCTTGTTTAAATTTTTAAAAATAGTAATAAATAGGCATAAGTATAGACTTATCTAAAAAATGACTATCGTGGATGATGTAGGTTCTAAAAGTTGAGTTCTAGAATCTGGTATGTCTATCTGCTCAATAGACAATAACACCCCATATGGAAAGTAGCACCATGCTTGTGTAGTGTCCTCAATGTGGGGATAATGTCCCCTTTATGTCACTATTCATATTTTATTGGAGCATCTATGTTTATGTTTTTAGGTCATGTTCTGCATGCACGAAACTTGGAGCTCTGTGTTATGCTTGTAAAATTTGATTTAATGTGTAAAATCTAATCCTCCTTGAAAATATGGCATGAGAAATAATTATGTGTTCATTATTAGGATAGGATGGACATCCTACACACCCCATTGTGACAAGAGTTTCCTACATACCAATACTCCGAAGAGGGATCAAGATCAATGTAGTTCTCCCATCTAATGCCTGAGGTAAGTGCAAGTGAATGCTAGAATGAGAGTGGACTTGGATGCCTTGAATGTGCTTAAGATTTGAAATCTTTGAAAACTAGGCTTAGGGCTATTTTAGATGGTAGTATGCAAAAGTATGGCATAATAGGGATCAAATACCTTAATTTTCCTCAACTTGTCTTTGGTTTGAATATGCTTTTGCATCTCTTTTCCATCTAGTCTAGAGGTCAAATAGACTTGTATTTATAGAGATATGTAGCTTGTGTAGATAAAGAAATGTGCTTAGTTCAACCTTAAGAGAGGCACACATTTTTAAAAGTGTCTATTGGGAAGAGTTAGTGATAAGGATAGTAGTGCCCAATTGGGGACACTAGTGTTATGTGGCTGGAGTGTCCCAAATGTGGTGCTAATGTCCACTTAGCAGACTACTGAGCAAGTTGGGTTGGGATCTGAGAGGATAGTTATGGGATTGTGTTTTGGTTGACTATAGGTGACTATGGTCTACATGATAACTAAAAAAGTGTGTCTAAGATTCTAGGATAGGTTTAGGGCTAAGCTAGGAATAAGGTAACTCAAGTGACACTCATAGCATCTAATTACCACTTTTATGTGATTACATTTGCCCCCCTTTATGTTAGTAATGTAGCAAATCAAAATGACTAGAATAAAGGAAAAAGAAGTGTACATGTATTTACATTGAAAGTGTAGCCCATATAGCTAAGTTTGAGTATGTGAATTTAGGTCTATGTATGTGGAACATGATCCAAAGCAATGACTTGTAATAAAACATGCAAAAATCAGTCCTTACTTCAAAGATGATCAAAAGCAAAAGACTATGCTGAAATAAAGTAACTGAGTAAAGCTAAGAAAAGAAAGAGGAAAAGAATGAATACACCTCATTGGGTACATAAACCAATGCATAAACTTGGTGACAACCTATGTGTGTGAGTGTACATAGTGATCATATTATTCAATAACTTAGTCTGAGATGATGACTTCCTCAATCCTCATATGGGTGGCTCAAGAACTTAATCTAGTTTTGACTCCATCATTTCCCACCCCTACTTGATGGATCCTAATCTACGAATATCTTAGATAATACTAAGTGTGTCTAACCCTCTCATGTGGGTGGATTAAGAACTCAATTAGGCCATGACTCCATCATTGCCCACCCATGTCAAGTATATGCATCTATAATTGAATTGTGCAAAGTGATGAAAGTATCTAAGTAAATCTAATTGTGTATGTTGACTCCATAGTCACTTGAGTATATTAAGAGGCTTTGGGCCACTCATGAATGCCAACCACTATATATGGAGTAAGCAATGAATTTGGTGACAACCTAGAATGTGATAGCGAGTGTATACAACATAGAAAATGACATGGAGTTTGCCATTCCATCTAATCAACTTGTGTGTAGTTGAGTATGTAGAAACTATGTGCCACACACATGCCCTCAATCTGGTATTTGAGTATGTTAAATTTGAACTGATTATGTAATAATTAGATCTATGTAATTGAACTAAATTTTAAAGTGATCATGTCATGTATGACACCCCCAAATCTGAGCAACTGTTATGAATTTGAGTTGAAATGAGTGTATCTAAACAAAATCTAAACATAACTATCAACCATGTGACCGTATTTATGCAAATATATATTTTACTTGGTGCACTGGTCTAAATGATCTAAACTATCTTGAAGTTAAGAATACTTGACAGTAGTGCCATGTGGCCCTAGTGTCCTAATATGGGTGTTAATGTCTACCCGATCTAATTTTTGAGTGATCTAAACTGAATTGAGTCTCTATTATATTATATGTTTACCATGTGTTTGATGTCTAAAACTAATCATGTTATTAGGAATTAAGTGAATATAAACTAGATTTAATCCACCATAAAATCATAAAACCATATTTTAAACGTGAGAAAATCATATTTAATTATGCAGAAATAATTCCTTCAATCATAATTTAAATGAAAGCATAAATGGAAAGAACAAAACTAAGAATTAAACCATAACATAGATATATCGTGGTTCACCCAATGTGGTCTACATCCACTAAGAAAGTCCTCAATAAGATCTGTAATAAAATAAGATTCCAAAGACCTCTCACAAAGATAGAATATCTCCTCTAGAATTCACAAATGAATTCTCTGAATTGCTGATCCAAATCTGAAACCTATCAATAATAATCCACAAATGCTCTACCACACATGTACCTATATAAAAAAAACATCCACAAGATGCTATACCACACACTACAAAAATATCTCACATATCATGTCATGTCTTATTTGTCATATCTCCAAAGCGTCACCACCACCTGTATATATAACAAATGAGGAGAAAACTCACCAAATAAAGGGGATACATGCTATCCTTATTCAAAATAACCTCATCCACAAAGGAGCATGCCATTTCCACATAATCATGCTAATCTATAAGCCCCACCAACTAGAAACATGCCATTCTCCTTTAAAGGGCACAACTTCCAATGCAAAGAGATAATAACCTTCTCCAAGTAATGAGAAATTCCACCCCACTTACATAATACATCATGGAAATTATTAAATAGAACATTTAATAATCTTCTCCCATAATGCATCATACAAATCATTAAATAGATCAATTAATAATTCTACTCATATGGAAATTATTAATAAATAAATAATTCCCTAGAAAATAAGGAAATCAATCCCACTTCTAAAAAACATGGAAGTCAACATGAAAAATTATTAAATATACATTTAATAATATTCACACACAAGGAGTAAATGCAAAATGCATTCCCCACATCCTTAGAGCTCTCTAAGCCCCCAAAATGAACCATCATTGTCATGTGATAGCCCTAAAGGGCTCCACACTCAACACCTGTGTGTTGAAATTTATCTATGAATAACAAAGTAGGAGACTAATATTTATGATAAACCCCTATGAATTCCTCCTATTTTTAGGGTAATTGTGGCATCTATGTAAGAACTACCCTCTAAAGAAGTAGCTCTACAAAATGTCTTAGCTAAAGCATATGCATGATATTCCAATACAATGTATAAATATAACATCAGAATGTAAAAGTATATGAGCTTGAGTAAGTAATGTAAGATGTATGTTATAATATAGAATTTCACAAGGATGTTGTAATCACCTAAAAGTGGTAATTGGATGCTAAGAGTGTCACTTGAGTTAGCCTATCCCTAACCTATCCTAGAGCATTAGACATACTTTTCCAGTCATTATGTAGACCACGATCACCTATAGTCAATCAAAACATAGTCCCAGAACTATCTTCTCAAATCCCAACCCAACTTTCATAGTATTTGGCCAAGTGAACAATAATTCCACATTTGGGACACTACAACCACATGGCACTAGTGTTCCCAACTGGGCATTACTATTATTAGCCCTAGCTCTTCCCAACTGATACTTTTTCAAACATGTGCCCATCCTAAGGTCAACCTAAGCACATTTTCTTATATATACAAGCTATAGATCCCTCTAAATATAAATCTAATTCACCTCTATTCACTAGATGGAAAATAAATGCAAAATATATTCAAATCAAAGATAAAATTGAGAGAATGGCATGCAAGATACTTCTTTTAAGCAATACATAGAATGATGGCTACGAGCGAAGACCGAAGCAAGGGCAGCCGAACTGAAGCCCCCAGGGAGGATCAGCCTTGGCTTGGGGGGAAAGCGCAGGTGGATGAGGCGACCTACGTGGGGGATGGCACAAAAGTGCAGTGAGTGAATGGTTGTTTTCAACGTTGCCAAGAGCGTCCAGTCCTAGTTATTGCGCCAGAGGCAGTGAAGGAGGAGGTGGAATACCTCACTTCTCATGCCCTAATCTGTAAATTCCTAGGCATTCGAATATCACTTTCGGCCCTGGAGGCCTGGATCTGCCACTCATGGCAGATTGAGAGTGACTTTGACATAATGCTGACTAGAAACAGCTACTTTATGGTGAACTTTTCCTCAGTGTCCGACTGAAACAAAAATTTTGAAGGAGGTCCATATTTTTATGAACGTAGTGGTCTTTTTCTTAAACCTTGGCATGCAAGATTTAACTCGGCCGAAGATCTTCCAGCCTTAGTCCCAGTTTGGGTTTAGTTGCTAAGATTGCCCCTGGAATTCTAGAATGAAGAGGTTCTGCGCCAAATAGCATCTATGCTTGGCTCACCAACGGCTATAGCACACCAAACACTGGAAAATAAGGTAATTTCCTATGCCCACATTTGTGTTGATATCAATTTGAATAATCCTCTACCCAATTCGCTGGAAATTTGTATGGGGCCTTCCTCCTGGATTCAGTAGATAGATTACGAGGCTATTCCATTTTGCTGTCACATATGCCATGCTTATGGACACTTACATAGACAATGCCCTCAGATTCCTAATGGTGATGCTCCACTGGAGGGACCTTCAGGGACTCGAGGGAATAATGACAGCAAAACCCCTAGACAGGCGAGTTACAATAGGATGAATCAAACCCATCCTAGAATGGATGCAAAAGGGAAAAACCATCTTCTCTCCCCAGGTTTAGAGCATGGTTCAACAAGTTTTAGAGGTCCTGATAGGGATGGATTCACGCCTGTCTATCACCATGCGAAGGGCCGTGGGCTGAAACAGGCAAATTTTGACAGGCAGGTCGAGACGAGTTTCAACCGGTTCAAAGTTCTTGATGACATGGTGATTAAGGATGGCATTCTCGAAATGCTTCAGGGGGTGGAGGCAGAGGGCTCAATACATCTCTCTTGCCTCGATGGCTCGCAAGATTTAGAGCATTTTCCAACTCAGGAGTTTGTCCAAGGAATGCAGGATGGTGTACCAACAGGCCTGCCAGCCCCATGTGACAAGGAAGTTTGTTGGGCTAATTTGATCAAGGAAATAGAATCCTCCAAGAAATAAAAAGGATCCTCCTCAGCCCTTAGCCTCATGTAAAAACCTTTCAAAAAAGTGTCACCTTCTATTCCATCACGAGCCGATCGAAGAAAGGATCAAGACAGACTTAAGATCACAGGAGATTTGCTGGTGGAGTCAGGGGTTGTGAAGACCCTGGATGAACATTTCCCCCAACCCACTCAATGATCATTTTATCATGGAATGTAAGGGGTTTGCATAGCTACCCCAGGTGAAAAGCTTTGCACAAATTAGTTTTGGACCACTCTCCAGACATTCTTTGTATCCAGGAGACCAAACTTTCAGTTGATTCTTGGTTTTCTTGCCAGCCGAGTATTTGGCTCCTCAGTCACAGCCAGTGTGTGGGTGCCCTAGGGAGTTCTGGTGGGCTAGCCATATGCTGGAATCCAGAGAAAATAATGCCTCAGCACTGGTTATCAGATACTTTAGCCCTCTTAATGATAGCTTCCTCTTCGGAGTCTGGAGAACTCATTCTAATAACCAATGTGTATGCCCGTATGGATCTTCTTGGATAACAAAAGCTCTAGAAGCACATTTGATTTATCAGGAGTTGCTACCACTTTTTGTTGTGGATAATAATAGGGGATTTCAATGCAGTTCTTAGCTTGGAAGAGAAGAGAGGAGGGTTGCCCAGATTAGGACCCGCCTCAGAGATCCTTCGGCAAAATATTGACTTCTTCTGCCTATCAGATGTCAAGCCTCTTAATGGGACTTTCACTTGGAGCAATAGGAGAATTGGATAGGCTGGTATAGCTGAGTAGCTCGATAGGTTCCTTGTATCTTGTTACTGGCAATCAAGCTCCACCTCCTTGGCTTCGCAAATTCTTGATTGGAGAGGGTCTGACCATTGGCCGATTAAGCTTGTCACCAGGCACATCCTTGGGCCAAAGAAGTCTCCTTTTAAATTCCAGTGTATGTGGCTTAGGGAGGCATCCCTTTAGGACCGGATGGCACAATGGTGGAGACAGGGAGGGCCCAGCCATGGCACGGCAATGTTCTCATTTGCTAAAAAGTTGCAGCATGTGAAAAGTGAGCTAAAATATTGGAATATTAACAGCTTTGGTAACCTTCACGCCATGAGGAATAGAGCTCAAAATCACCTTGATAGGGTCACCAGGCAAATTAGGGACCTCAGCTTGTCCGAAGAGCTCCGCTCAGAGGAATCTCAAGCGAGCATGGAGCTTACCGAATGGGAGCTTTGAGAAGAAATTTTTTGGAAGCAAAAGGCCTAGATAGACTGGCTTCAGGAAGGCGACAGGAATACAGCATTCTTCCACAAGTCAGTTCAAGCTAGGCGTAATAGAAATTTCATTTCTTCCTTGAACGGCTCAGATGGGACTCACCTGACTAATTCCCAAGTTATTGCTAATGAAGCTGTCCGCTTCTATTCTGAGCTGTTCTCAGCCGGCTCGCCTCCTTTCAAGGGGGCTAAAAATATAGTGTTGTCTTGTATAACCTCAGTGGTGACCTCGGGTATGAATGAGTCTCTCTTATGGCCCATTGTTATGGATGAACTGGAAGGAGTGGTGTATAGCATGAAGAGAGGCAAAGCCCCGGGGCCAGATGGATTCCCTATGAAATTCTTTCAAGAGTTTTGGGACATCATCAATCAGGACCTGTTGGACGTGGTGTAGGAATCATTTGTCAATAAGGAGATGTTGCGTGCTCTGAATGCTACCTTTCTTATCCTAATTTCGAAGATTGATCAGGCAAATCAGATAGACCACTTTAGGCCCATTGTGCTTTGCAATGTGGTCTATAAAATCATCACCAAGCTCATTGCAGAGAGGCTCAAAGGCTGCCTTCTAGGGATCATCTCAGAGGAACAAGGGGGATTTGTTGCAGGTAAGTAGATTCTGGATGAGGTGGTTATAGCTTTAGAAACTATACACTCTATGAGCACCTCTCGAGAAAAAGCCATGTTCATCAAGCTTGACTTAGCGAAAGCCTATGATAGGGCCAGCTGGAGATTCTTACAAAAAGTGCTGTTGGCCTTTGGTTTTCATCAGGATTGGGTCCAATGGGTGTTGAGTTATGTTACCACACCTTCATACTCGGTCCTTATCAATGGGCATCCCACCGAGCTTTTCGATGCTTCTCGAGGCCTTCGCTAAGGGGACCCGCTCTCTCCTTATTTATTTATTATTCTTGCTGAGGGTCTTGGTAGGCTTATTAAGACCCAGGTGTCCCAGAATAGGGTGCAGGGTTGGAGGTGGGGAGAGGATATAATCACTTCCCACTTGCAGTTTGTGGATGATACTATCCTTGTCGGGAGAGCGAGGATTAGGGAGGCGAAAGCTTTTTGAATCACCCTTGATGTATACCTGGATGCTTCTGGACAAAAGATTAATGATCACAAATCCTCCATCTTTTTCTTTAACACACCCGAGCCCATACAACAGAGAATTACGACCATCTTGAGATTTCACATTCATGCTCTCCCGGTCATCTACTTGGGGATTCCAATTGTTGTGGGTAGGTAACCAAGATTATTCTGGAAAAATGTGCTTGATAGACTCAAGCAGTGGGTGAGTCACTGGACACACAGATGGATCTCTATGGCTGGGAAGGTCACTCTCCTGCAATCGGTGATCCAGGCACTTCCTATCTACCGTTGCATGGTGCAAGCTACCCCTATGTACTTTCTGAGGGAATTTGATGCCCTCTCATGCCAATTCCTTTGGAATGGTAACCTACAGAGATCCAAGTGGAGTCTTATCAGATGGGACACGGTCTATCGGCCAAAGAAAGATGGAGGGCTTGGCTTACGCTCGACTATCCTGGCAAGCCAAGCTCTTGCTGCTAAATTATACTAGAGGTGGTGCTCCTCCCAGGATCAGTTATGGGCCTATATTTTGTCTTCCAAATATTTTCTTGGTGTTGATTCTGTTGATATCTCTAGGCTGCCTTTGGATCGGGGAGGCTCCATGGTGTGGAAGACTCTCAAATTGGGAGCGCATTTGGTCAAGCGCAACTTGTTTTGGATATGCCACAGTGGAGCGGAGTCCCTTTTCTGGGAAGACTCCTGGGATGGATCGCCCCCGCTCTTGTCCTCTCACCCGCACTTGCTTCCTCTATGTGAGGCCTTTCATAATGTTGGATGGACCTCAGTCGCTCATTATAAGGAGGAATTCAATTTAGGCACTACTACTGGTTATAGATGGAAACATTCATCTGATTGGCCTCCAGGGGGCGGTAGGGAAGAGCGATTGGAACTTGACGGGATCCTAGCTTCTTGTAGCTGTAGCTCCTTACAAGGACTTGATGGTCTTGCATGGGGAGGCGACTCTACCGGTCAATATTCAGTTTTTGTAGGGTATGGTGCTCTGACGAAAGAAATGTTTGGTGAAGCAAACTTTTTGTGGGGGAAGAAAATATGGAGCAGCCTATCTTGGCCCAAATGTAACTTATTTATGTGGACGTTAGTGTATAACAGATGCCTTACCTGGGACAACTTGTGTAAGCATGGATTCCAGGGACCTTCTAGATGTGTGTTGTGTTGCAGGAGTGAGGAGAATGGGGTGCACCTCTTCTTCCTCTACCCCTTTGCCAAGCAGTTATGGCACTTATGGTGGAATTCGTGGAGCTGTTCCTGCTGGCATGTGGCCTCTCTCTCTAATTTTTGGAACCGCTTAGGTAATCCTCCCTCCAAAGCGTCGATTCTTCACAAATCTTGGTTCACTAGCCCAGACTTCATCCTTTAGAATATCTGGCTTGAAAGAAACAGGCACATTTTTCGTGAGACTCAGCAGGAGTGGAGCGCCCTCTGGCAAAGAGTTTGCAATTCGTTGCATGAGACTCTCCTGGCAAAGGGTCTTAGAGGGGATGATCTAGGAGTGGAATACAAGGCTATGTATTTCTAGCTTTTTAGAGGGCACTCGGCTACTCTCAGCAAAGCACCTCCCACACGGCCTACGCAGAGAGCTAGGCAGCTGACACGGCCTGTTGATAGAATAGGTCACTAGGTGCCCCCACAGGCTGGTTTTATCAAGATTAATACTGGCGGCTCCTCCAAAGGAAACCCAAGAGAAGTTGGCATTGGAGGAGTGGACAAAAATATTGAAGGTGAGATTCAATTTGTGTTTTCTGTGTACAAAGGCTGCCAGACCAATAACCTCATGGAAGCGATGACTGTTCTGCAAGCGGTGCAAATTTGCTGCCAGCATGGATGGAAGCAAATTATTTGTGAGTCAGACTCTTAGGTAGTTATTAACCTATTAAATAATGAGAATTTTCATAGCATTGACTGACAGCTGGCGGGTATTGCCCAACAGACTCTCCAGTTAAGCATGTCTTTAGAATCTGTGGTTTTCAAGCACATTCCACGAGAATGGAATGGGGTTGCGAACTGTCTTGCTAAGTGGGATTCTGAGCAAGGGTCTAATTGGTGTATTTTGGACCAGAGGATGTTGCCTACTGAGTTTCTCCAACAGTTGGGTCACTTGGTTGACCAGGATAAAGCGATGTAACTGTTGTTTCTGTTATTCTGAATAAATTTTTACCCCTTTTAGTTAAAAAAAAAGATAAAATTGAGAAAAATTAAGGTATTTAATCCCTATTCTACTCTACTTCTGCATACTACCATCTACAACATCCCCAAACCTAAATTTCAAATATTTCAAAGCTCAAGCACATTCAAGGCATCCAAGTACACTTCCATTCTAGCATTTACTTACACTTGCATCAAACACTAGGTGCGAGAGCTACATTAGGATTGATACCTCTTATGAGTATTGGTATGTAGGCAACTCTCTTCATTGTGGGGTGTTGAGGATGTTCAACCTATCCTATAAATGAACACATAATTATTTTTTATACCATAATTGTAAAGAGGATTAGGGTTTGTACATTAAATTAGGTTTTTTAGGCACAACATAAAGCTCCAGGTTTTATGTGTGTAGGAACAGGACCTAAAAACATAGGCATGGGTGCTCCTAACAAATAGGAAAAGTCCACAAAGGGGACATTAGTGTCACACTGAGGAAACTAAATAAGCATGGTTTTATTGTCCATATGGGGCACTACTATCTAGTGAGCATACGAATACCAGAATCTTATTAATGACACATAAAACTATATAGAATCTAGTTTTTAGAATCCATATCATTTACAATAATCAATTTTCATATAAGTCTCTATTTAAGTCTATTTATTGTTATTTTTAGAATGTCAAAGGAGGTCAAAATCACAATAAATTAGTAGTTAATTATTGCATATTATTTGACTAATTTATGCATCTCATCCCTTTAATCTAAACACAAGTTTTACATAGTTGTTAGGAATAAAAAAGAAATTAATGCAGAGTAATTTCATAGAATCATAATAACAAAAGCTATGAATAGAGATACATAAAGATTAGAAATTAAAATGCACAATAAGAAGATGAAATTTAACGTGGTTCACCCAATGTGGGCTACATCCACCAAGAAACACTTGTTCAAATCTTATCACAAGCCAACAAGAGTACAATCCACTCTTAGATCAGTCTTCTCACAATTATAATGCACAAATATTATTTGGAACTACGCTCAACAAACTCTTCTAAATTTGCACTTGAATTCATGCACTCTTTTCACCTTCTCAAACGTAATTCTTCATGTATTTTTTACCTACTATATGTCCATCTATATATAATCACATCAATAGGTAACTAACATAGCAGTGTTACAAAATAATGTTAATTTCATATTAGGGTTTCAATTTATTTAAAATATAATTTAAATTGGTGTAAAAAACCCTAGATTCAAAAATCCTAACCCTAGACACATTTAGGGTTTGTATCCTTTTCTATATATACTTAGATTTTAATTGCAAAAATATCAGATTTGTTGCAATATTTAATCTTTCATAGATTACTATCCTTAAAAAGTTCAAAATATACAAAATTTGTTTTTTTACCTTTCAACCTACAATGGCAAAATTTAATAATATATTTGATGAAACTGATAAGTAATAGTTACAAGACTTTGTGTCTAAACATAAGGATATACAAGAGGACTTCCTAAACATTCTTCAAGAGGAACTCCAAAAGACAAATAATGGCCAATCTTCAACCCGTCCAATTAATAATGTTATTACACCTCTAGTGGGGCCAACTCAAATAGCACAACCCAAGATTGTTATTCAACTATTAGTGACAACCACACCACTTGTGGCTAGTTCCTCTAGTCCAAATGTACAATCCCTTATGCATGAGGTTCTTACTCTACATTTTAAGGTGTTACATCTTGAGAAGGGAGCAATTAGGCCATCACATGCCTTGGATTTCAATATTTTCTTGCATACACCTTTGGCATGTCACATAGAAACAACTCCTTTGCCATCCAATTTTATGGCACCTAATCTCACATTACATGATGGCAAGGGTGACCCAAATTATCACCTCAGAGCCTTTCATGTTACATGTTTGGACTATGTGTCCAATGATTGGCTTATTATGGAGTTATTTCTAATCAGTCTCAAGGATTATGCCTTTTAGTGGTTCTATGTTTTGTCAAATCAATCTATCACAACATTAAATCCTTTATCCAACATGTTCCTAACACACTTATCTATCCACATCAATGATGAGATAACATATGCACAAGTGGCATAGTTAAAATATAAGTCAAATGAGCCTATCACAGATTATGTCTTACGATACAAGACAATATTATCCAAATTGACTAGCCCCATCATAGACAGAGAGCTCTAAGATATATTTAAACAGAGTTTATTACCATCACCTCTTGAAGCTATCTTATTCAAGAAGTTTTCCACATTTATTGATATGTGTCACACAATCAAGAAAAGAGAGGTTAAGCTCTTATTAATGGGAAAACTCAAGTATACAAATACATTGAAATCAATTATTAAGAGTACAAATAAAACTCCATAAAAGGTCAGGGACACATAAAATAAAAGTGATCAAAAAGCCATATTTAATGTAACTTTTGAGCCTTCTCCCAGATTGGTTTTATCTACTCCTCAATGCAAAGTCTTCACTAATCTTCTAGAGTCACCAGCATGATATCTACAATAACTATTAGAATGCAATTTCATATCTTTCCCTCCCATTAAATATGTTGATATAACATGACCTCTTCCAAAGAGTTATGATTCAAATGCATTCTACGAGTATCACAAGGCATAAGGCCACATGATGAACAAATTCATTAGCTTAAAGTACAAAATATAAGATCTCATTGATGCTAACATTATTGATTTGGGCACACCCACAGAGATGTTGAAAATATTGTCATTGATGTCAACGGTCTAACATTATTGGTGATAAAATACCTATTGCATTTAATGGTGTTTTTAATATTCATATCTTGGCTAATGTGTGTTAATATTTATTTAATATTAATGAATATATTTTTGGTTGCATAAAGTCAAAAGAAGGGCCCATGGAAAATTCAAAGAGTCATAAGGTAAAGACAAAAGAAGAATGGGATGCATTTTCCCATGAAGAGTCATCTTGAGGAATTCCAAGAGTCACCAAGTGAAAACAAAAGAGGAAGGGCACAATTTCTCATGAAGGAACACTTTGAGGAATATGAAAAGTCACCAAGATAAAGACAAAAGAGGAAAGGATGCATTTTCTTATGAAGAGTCACCATATGACTTTTTAAATGCAAGGATATGAACGGTCATGTAAGCTTGGTGCCGTTTTCCATGAGGATTGAAGGGTCACAAAGGGTGAATGCCAAAGGTCATTTGGAAAGCTATAAATGAAGGGTTGAGAAGCCATTTGTAATATGGAATATAGAGTATGATTTTTAATTTTTATATCTAACTTAGAAGAGCAAAGGAGAGAAAAAAAAGAGATATTGTAATGTGCTATCATTTGTTGAGAAAGCAACATCGAGAGATAGTTGTGTGGTATACATAAAAGGGGTTGGTGCTCCTATGGATTGGTGCTCACAAATAGTTATTGTGTTGGTGCTCAGCAAAGGGGTTGGTGCTATTGCAAGTTGGTTCTTGCAAATATTATAGTTTGAGTTGGTGCTCATTCATTTACTTGAGATTGTTCTCTATGGTTTTTTCACATTGGGTTTCCACGTTAAATTTGGTGTCTCTCTCTATCTTGTATGGTGTTTATTATTTCAGTTTTATTACATATCTTGAATGTATGGTTAAGTGGAATTTGATTAAGTGAAATTTTATAAGATTTATGATACTGATTCACCCCCCCCCCCCCTCTTAGTATATCACGTGCTTAATAATTGGTATCAGAGCAGGTTCCTTTTGAAAAAGTTTTACAGCTTGAAGGTAGATCGGGAAAGCACGATGGCTGGATCACATGAAGGATTTTATACAAATAAGGCACCTTTGTTTGATGGGATGAATTATATTTTTTTGAGCATAAAAATGAAGACTTATTTGATGGCCCTTGGATTTGACATATGGCAATCAATGGTGGAGGAATATGAAGAGACACAGACACTTGTAACTACTCTGACAAAAAAGAAGGCAAGTGAAAATAGTGCTAAAGCTTTAAATGTTATTTTATGTGGTTTGTGTGAATTAGAATTTGTTAAAGTTATGCAATGTAAATTTGCTCATGAAACTTGGGTAAAACTTGAGAATATTTACAAAGGTGATGGAAAGGTTCAGCAAGCTAAGCTTCAGACTTTTAGAAGATAGTTTGAGAGTTTGAAAATGGAAGAAGAATAAAATATAGCAAGTTATCTTTTGCGGGTTGATCAAATAGTGAATCAAATTCAAGGTCTTGGAGAAAATTTAGAAGAATCAACTGTGGTTCAAAAAGTTTTGAGATCTCTACCATTGAGATATGATGTAAAAGTTTTGGCAATTGAAGAGATGAAAAATTTAGCCAAGCTAAAGATGGATGAGCTTCATGGTATTTTCATGGCATATGAGGTGCAAACTGAACAAGACAAACCCTCAAAAAGAGAATTTGCTTTCAAGACATCAAAGAAAGAGAAGGCTAAGATTCAAGAATCAAGTGATAGTTCTAGTAATGATGAAGATGACAACAGAGCTGTTTTCATTTGCAAGCCAAAAAAGGGCATAGGTAAATATCAAGGAAAATTACCTTTTAAATGTTTTAATTATGGAAAGATTGGACATTTTGTAGCTAAATGCCAAAATAAGGGTAATGGTGACAATGAAGAAGGAAAGTCTAGATACAAGAAGAATTTCAAAGGTAAATTCAAGAAGGGATTCGAGAAGAAGAGTTTGTATTCTAAAGACCCTAGCTCAGTCGAAGATACTGGAGCTAGTGATTCAAAAGAAGAAGAGACTCTATTCATGGCCATACATGAAGATGCCTCTGCAAGCAAAAGTATAGATAATAAAAAAGAAGAATAGGATGAAGCCGAAGTGAATCTGGAAGGAGAACTCATTTGTGCCTTAGAAGAGTTAGAAGCTGTTGAGAAGAAGAATCGAAGATTGAAGCACCAGATTGAGAAAAATAAAAAGAGACAAAAGAAATAATTGATGATCTAAAAGCACATTTTGAAGAAGCTAAAAGGAATTAAAAATATCTAACATCACAATTGCAAAAAGTAAGAAAATAATGCAAAAGGTATGTTATTGAAATTGCCTCTTTAAAAGAAGATATTGAGAAAGCAGTCAATGATAAAGTAGTTAGCGATTCAAAATTTGAGGATAGCACTAACATGTTGAATAAGATATTAAAAATCCAAAAGAAATATCAGATAGACAAGTATCAGATTTGAAAAGAAAAAGAGTTATGTTGAAGCTCTTACAAAAGAGAAAACAAAAAGGGAAGAAGTGAAGAATACAGAGGACATCTCAAATAAAGAAGGCTGGAAGGAACAAAGTAACCAAATACAATCAGGACAAAGATGCACAAATAGGTTCTATTTTTATGGTTATTGTTTTTATTTTAATACATATGGTCACAAGAAAATAGAATGTCAGAAAAGAGCTAACAATTTTAAAAACAAGGAGAAGGAAACTCATGAAGAATCTAGCAGAAGCTACAACTCTTTTGCTCCTCTATCAAGCTTTGGTGAAGAGGCCATAATATGTTACAAGTGCAATAATTTTGGACACATAGCCCAGTATTATAGAAGCGTGTTTGAGTCAATCAAGAAGGACCAAAGTTTCAAGGTTTCATTCATAAAAAAGAAGGTTCAGACATGTTCATGGCAGAAGAAACAACCTGAAGATTATATGTTAGTTCAGACAGCTTTGCATGCAAGAAATGAAGAACAATCATGGTTCATTGATAGTGAATGTTCGAGGCACATAACAAGAGATAAGAGTAAGTTCATAACTCTAAAGAAGATCAATGGTGTCATAGTGAAATTTAGAGATAAAACAACTGCCAGGATAGCCGAAAAAGGTACTTTGAGTTTGGATAATGGTAGAACCAAGACTAAGAATGTATTGTATGTAAAATGCCTTAAGCATAATTTATTGGGTTTAAGTCAAAAATGTGATCAGGGATACACATTAAAGTTTAATGTAGAAAGTCTTGAGATTAGAAAAAAATATTCAAATGAGTTGATTGCAGATGCTCAGAGGACAGGCAACAATTTATATGTATTATCAGATATCTTCACAAAGGCACGATCAAAGGACACATTCAAGGATCTACAAGAGGAGTTGGGAGCAATTTCTTTTACTTTCTACCATTGAGGTTCAGCATTAGTTGAGGGGGAGCTAAGTGTTATCTCTAGGTAGGCCCTTTGCCATTGATGTCAAAGGGGGAGAATAACAGGTATAGGTACAGGTGCAGAAATAGGTACAGGTTGCTATAATAAGGGGGAGTTACTGTATATTTTTTTAGATGATAGTATGTGCAAGTTTTAGGATATAGAAGTTTTAGTTTGAGGTTGCCATCAATGACAAAGGGGGAAATTGTTGAAAATATTGTCATTGATGTCAAAGGTCTAGCATTATTGGTGATAAAGGCCCCATTGCATTTAATGGTATTTTTAATATTCATATCTTGGCTCATGTGTGTTAATATTTATTTAATATTAATGAATATATTTTTGGTTGCATAAATTCAAAAGAAGGGCCCATGGAGAAGTCAAAGAGTCATGAAGTAAAGACAAAAGAAGAATGGGAATGCATTTTCCCATGAAGAGTCATGTTGAGGAATTCCAAGAGTCACTAAGTGAAGACAAAAGAGGAAGGGTGAAATTACTCATGAAGGGACGCTTTGAGGAATATGAAAAGTCACCAAGATAAAGATAAAAGAGAAAAGGATGCATTATATTATGAAGAGTCACCATGTGACTTTTCAAATGCAAGGATATGAAGGGTCATGCAAGTTTGGCGCCATTTTCCATGAGGATTGAAGGGTCACAAAGGGTGAATGCCAAAGGTCATTTGGAAAGATATAAATAAAGGGTTGAGAAGCCATTTGTAATATGGAAGACAGAGTATGATTTGTAATTACTATATCTATCTTAGAAGAGCAAAGGAGAGAAAATAAATAGATATTGTAATGTGATATCATTTGTTGAGAAAGCAACATTGAGAGATAGTTGTGTGGTATACACAAAAGGGGTTGGTGCTCCTATGGGTTGGTGCTCATGAATAGTTGTTGTATTGGTGCTTAGCAAAGGGGTTGGTGCTCCTGCAAGTTGGTGCTTGCGAATATTATAGTTTGAGTTGGTGCTTATTCATATACTTGAGATTGTTCTCTGTGGTTTTATCCACATTGGGTTTCCACGTTAAATTTGGTGTCTCTCTCTATCTTGTGTGGTGTTTATTATTTTAGTTTATTACATATCTTTAATGTATGGTTAAGTGGAATTTGATTAAGTGAAAGTTTATAAGATTTATGATATATTGATTCACTCTTCTCTCTCAGTATATCCCGTGCTTAACAAGAGGCACCAAAATAATAACTGACAGAGGCTAAGACACTAAAGATATTTTAAGATCCTTTCCCAAATCATATAGCTAATGAGGCAAGGGGCACACCAAGTGTTCATTATACATACTAGGTGCATCCACCACCAGATTCCTATCATAAAGTTATAGAGGAGACACATCCACTACATAACAATATTAGCATGTATCACACTACACTACCACCTAAACCACTTATCACATTTTTAAAGTAGAAGATTATGGGTGATGATATATATTTTCATGCACTTTTCACATGAGCATACATAGACCACCATCCTATTCACAGTATTATGGTTGACAACAAGTTAAGCATAAGCATGTGTACCATGACACTCTTACAACACTTGGGCTACACAAAGAGGGATATATTCCCCATATATATAATTATTAGTGGTTTCAGTGGCCACAGTCAGAGCTCCATCATGGAGATCATGCTTCCATTATAGGTTGGACCAACACACATAGCCACTTGATTCCTAGTAGTACCTAATGCAGGTGTATTCGACATATTATTAGGTAGGCCATGGTTATAGTAGCTCCAAGTCATCCCATCTATAATACACTAATGCCTAAAATATATACATGTTAACCAGGTGGTTAAGATTGAGGGTGTCCCATATGAGTATCTTCTTCCCATCCCATAGGTAGTTTGGCATATATTTTAGACACACTTCCAACACAAACACTAGTTATAGTTATAGCACCATTACCAGATATTGCATGGTTATTAGTTGCAATAAAGAGTATAGCTCCTATGCATACATCACAGTGTTTATTAGAGTCATCAGAGTAAGCCAGGTATACTCCTATGGTATCTACACATATGCATACTCTCCCATAGAGACCATTACTAGAGAGACTACTTCATTAGCGACAATTCTTTCTTCATCGAGATCAATTATATTGAGTTGTAGGGGTTCCTAGCATAGGCAACTACATCACCAACCACTTATACTTCTACTAGATGGGTCCTTAATACCCCTACAATTCATTGGGCATCATGGTTAGTGCCACAACATCATAGCATCACCACATTGATAGCTTCAAACTTAGATTATACATCACAACAAATCATGGGCTCATAGTTACCCTTTCACACCACATACACGATCACAATTCCCCTCTTCAACATAGGTCACGGTAATAGTGAGTCTCCCATGATATTCATTGGTTAGTATGGTTTCTACCCTTATACATACTTCCTTCTCTCTCTCATTCCTTTTACATATTTTATTTTCATTTACTTGTGTAGACACCCCATTTTGGCCACAACTAGCTTTCAACTGGACTTCAGACTGATTTCTATCAAACATTGTAAATTAAGCCTAGTAAACACCAAACATCCCAATTTCATTTGTACATCATTCATTAGCACTTAGAATCATGTTAACGCATCCTTATTTGGGGTATTATCTCATACACAATAATAACCTCTCGTAGATTCATCTCCAGTCACCTTGCAACCTAACAACTGGTAGTTTGGCCTATGGACCCATTAAGCAAGGTGCTTGAACAATTCCTACAAGAGCTAAAATGATAATCAAAATGAATAAACTAATTAAACTATATTAAATGATTAGCTAAATAGTCCATTTACAATTAATGAATATCTAAAAAATGAAATTCAAAAATTCAAAATATCAAGCTTCTTCATCATTATTTTTATAAGTTGTCAACCTCTCACAAAACATCTAATAAATATCTAGTTTGTGAGCCATGCCCATTAATTGAAAATCATAATTACATGCCACCTCCTTAACTCAACTAGAGATAACTTTAATTCACCTAGGGTTAGTTTGAACTTATTCCATTCTTAATCTTAACCTAACTCGACTTGGGTGAGGGTTAACTTTGGAGGCTATAAATACAAGGCCTTATCTATTGATCTTCAAGCTATCTTAGTGTGAAGTTATTGTGTTTAAATAGGTGAAAAAGCTTTTTTAGTGCAATGTTATTATGCCAAAATACCTCCAAAAAGCTTCATTATAATATTACCATGCCAATTTCATAAGCCAAGCCAAGGTGCCAATGACAGGTGGAGCAATGGAGCTTCATTGACAAAGATTTCTTGAGCACATAGCCAAGCAAGCCAATTCAACAAGTAGTTTTGGAACTATAAGGAAGGTAAAAGGAAGATTTCTTTTGTTTTCTAGTTGTGTTTTCATTATTTATTTATTACATATGCTTCCCTAGTGTCTAGGCTTGAGGTGTTTGTGTTTATTGTGTTTATTTTGGTTTTTCTTGACTAGCACTATATTATTCTCTTCTCTTGGATTCCTTGTTCACAACTTGTACATATCTTATACTAAAAAAAACACACAAAAATAATATAACAAGTCAAAATACAAAACACTCAAATATTTCAAAAATGCAAAATTTATAGATTATATGCATATTATGTTTACATTTCTACTACTTGCCATATATTGCACATTGCTAGCTATCCTAGTATAGTTAATTTTTATCATACACATATGTTTCACTAGTTCTTATCGATTGATTTTAGATTCCAGGTAGGAATCAAGTCCCTTATATTGATTTGGACCAACTATCATCTACCCATTGGAGGCATTTTACACCTATCTAGGTTTATACATTTGATACATTCACCCACTTGACGACATCTTATACATAGTTGTTATAACCATATTTTATCTTTACATACTATACATTCCATTTTACGCATTGATTTATCTTGATATTGATCATTAATCCTCATTGCTCAATTTTTTTTTTGACTATCACTAGTTAGACTCAGTATATATGAATCCTAACATCTACATATATTTATACTCCATAGTTATACATGTTTTCATTTTTAGTTTTCCTATATTAGATTTGATTGTGTTTCCTATGTTTCTTCCATCTTCGAGGGCATTTGAAAATGTCATTATTCTTTGGCTCTATGCCAGTTTCTCTATTTGTATGCCTTGGACATGTTCCCATGTCCCTTGTGTGTGATTTCTTGTTTCTATATGTGGACATTTGAACATGTCCTTATATGTGGCTCTAAGCCAAATTACTTGTTGTTTGCATATGTGTACATTTGAACATGTCCTTATATGTCTTCATTCCTAGATTTAGTGACATGTGTCCATGTCCCTTGTATTATATCCCCTTGGCCTACCTTTGCATGCCTCACATGTTTGTATGAATGTTTCTTTGTATACTTCTACACCAGACACTTGTATTTGCTTATTACACAAACACCAGTTTTCAATGCCATGAGGGACCTCATGCATCTACCCTTCCTACTTGGGTGTTGTGATGGATATCATGCCCCATTCCCCTAGGTAGTTACTCAAATTTATTGTAATATACATTGATTACATCTATCTTGACACCCTTGTATAATGCTAGATTAAAATATACATCTTACATTACCTACTTATGCTCAGTTTTATTTACATTTTGATGTTATGTTTGTACATTGTATCGAAATATCATGCACATGCTCTGGCCAACACATTTTATAGAGCTACCTCTTTAGAGTGTAGTTTTTACACAAATTTCACAACTACCCTCAAAATAAGGGGCATTCATAGGGGTTTGTCACAGAGATCAATATCCTTCATTGCTATTCATAAATACATTTTAGCACACAAGCTCAGTTTCAGACATTATACACATGGCAAACACAAAACAAAATAGAGACTCAAAAATCAATTTGGATAACTCAAAAATCATACTAGGTAGACATTAGCACTTAAATTAGAACACCAGTGTCATAGGGTACTACCATTCGCTATAGGGCACTATTATCCAGTAGCCCCAGCATTAGGACAATCTAGATTGACCAGACTAGTACATTAAGTACAATATATATTTGTACAAATACAATCACAGGTTTGATAGTTATCTTTAGATTTAGCTCTGATACATTCATTTCAACTCATATTCATACCAGTTTCTCAAATATGAGGGCATCATGAATGGTATTATCACTCCTAAATTCAATTTAGATACACAAATTCAATTATTTATTACATACTCTATTCAAATTCAATATACTCAAATATCAGATTGGGGGCATGTGTTGACACATAGTTTCCATATACTCAGCTACACAGGTTGATCAAATGAAATGGAAAACTCCATGTCATTCTCTACATTATATAAAATTGTTATCACAATCTAGTTTGTGACTAGATTAATGCCTTATTCCATTTGCAGTGGTTGGAATTCTTGAGTGGCCTAGAGTCACCTAATATACCTGAGTGACCATGGAATTAAATACATAATTAGATACTTTTAGCATTTTGTGTAGTTCAGTTATAGATGCATTTACTTCACACAAGTGGGCAATAATGGATTCATGGCATACTCGAGTTATTGATCCACCCATATGAGAAGGTTAGACACACTTAAATTCTTATCCAAGATATTCACAGAAATTAGGAACCAACAAGCAAGGTGGGCAATGATGGAGTCAAAACTGGATTGAGTTCTTGAGCCACCCATATGAGGTTTGAGCAATCCATCATCTCAGTCCAATCTATTTAATGATATGATCATTGTGTACACTCACACACACAGGGTATCACCAAGTTCATACATTAGTTTGCATACCCAATAGGTATATTCATACCTTTCCTCTCTCTTTACTTGACTTTTACTCAGTTATTGCATTTCAGCATAGTCTTTTGATTTTGATCATATCATAAGTAAGGATTGATTTTTGCATGTTTCATTACAGGACATTTATTTGGATCATGTTTCATATACATAGACCCATATTTGCATACTTAGACTCAATTACATGGGCTTTACTTCCAAGGTAAGTCTAGGTATGCTTTTATTTTTTTATACTAGTCATTTTGCTTTATTTTATAACTAGCATAAAGGGGGGCAAATGGAATCACCTAAAAGTGGTAATTAGATGCTAAGAGTGTCACTTTTGTTAGCTTATCCCTAGCCTAGCCATAAACCTATCCTATAGTATTAGACATACTTTCTAGCCATTGTGCATACCACAATCACCTACAATCAGTCAAAACATAGTTTTAAAATTGTCTTCTCAAATCCCAACCCAACTTTCTCAGTAGTCTATTAGGTGGACATTAACACCACATTCGGGACACTACAGCCATATGGCGTTAGTGTCCCAAACTAGGTGATATTGTCCTTATCCCTAGCTCTTTCCAACGAGTATATTTTTAAATGTGTGACCCTCCTAAGGTTGGCCTAAGCACATTTTCTTATCCACACAAGCTACAAATCCCTATAAATACAAGTCTAATTCACCTCTATTCATTCAATGAAAAATAGATGCAAAAGCTATTCAAACCAAAGACAAAGTTGAGCAAAATTAAGGTATTTGATCCCTATTATGTCTTGCTTTTGCATACTACCATCTATAACATCCTTAGGCCTAGATTTCAAATATTTCAAAGCTCAAGCACATTCAAGGCATCTAAGTCCACTCTTATTATAGCATTCACTTTCACTTGCATCAAGCACTAGGTGGGAGAACTACATCGGGCTTGATCCCTCTTCATAGTATTGGTATGTAGGAAATTTTCTTCATAATGGGGTGTTGAAGATGTCCAGCTTATCATACTAACAAACACATAATTATTTAATATGGCATACCTGTAAGGAGGATTGGGGTTTGCACATTAAATCAGGTTTTTCAAGAACAACACAAAACTCTAGGTTTCGTCTGCACAGGAACTTGACCTAAAAACATAGGCACATGTGTTTCAAGAAAATAGGAACAATACCACAAAGAGCACAATAGTTCCACACTAAGGCCACTAAATAAACATGGTGCTACTATCCATATGGGGTGCTACTATCCAGTGAGTAAATGAATACCACAGTCCTATTGATGACACATACAATAGTCTAGAACCTAGTTTTTCGAACCCAAATCATCCACGATAGTCACTTTTCAGATAAGTCTCTATTTAATCCTATTTATTGATATTTTAAAAAAGTTAAAGGAGGTCAAAATCACAAAAATCTAGTAGTTAATTATTGCGTATTATTTGACTGATTTAGACATCTCAACCCTTTAATATAAACATCGGTTTTACATAGTTAAACCTTAAAAAGTTAAATCAGGTGTCAAGATAAATGTAATCAATGTATATAACAACAAATTTAAGTAACTACCTAGGGGGATGGGGCATGATATTCATCACGACACCCAAATAGCAAGGGTAGATGCATGAGGTCCCTTGAAAACTGGTGTGTGTGTGTGTAATAAGTAAATACAAGTGTTATGGTGTAGAAGCATACAAGGAATCAAACATATAAACATGAAGCATGCAAAAAAGTAGGCCAAGGGGCCACAGTACAAGGGACATGGGCACATGTCACTAAATCTAATAATTAAGACACACAAGGACATGTTCAAATGTCCACTTACACAAGCAACAAGTAATCTGGCTTAGAGACATATAGAAGGACATGTTCAAATGTTTGCATATATAATTAGGAAAGCACACACAAGGGACATGGGTACATGTCCAAGGCCTACAAATAGAGAAGTGGAATAGATCCAAAAGACAATGGTATTTTCAAATGCCCTTGAAATGGAAGAAGCATAGTAAACATAATCACGTCTAATATAGGAACTAAAAATGAAAGCATGTACAACTATGTAGTACAAATATATGTAGATGTTAGGATGCATATATATTGAGTTTAACTAGTGATAGTTGGCAAAAAAAATTGAGTAATGACCAAAAATGATCAATATCAAGATAAATCAATGTGTAAATTGGAATGTATAGTATGTAATGATAAAACTTGGTAGTAACAACTGTGTATGATATGCCCCCAAGTGGGTGGATGTATCAAATGTATAAACCTAGATCAGTGTAAATACCCCTAGTGAGTAGATGATAGTTGGTCTGGATGAATGTAGTAGACCAAAATCCTATCTTAAATCTATAAGCACTCAACAAGAACAAAGGAGTCATATGTTTGTGTTAAAAACTAACTATACTAGGATAGCTAGCAATATGCAATATCTAGCAAGTAGTAGAAATGCAAGCATAATAATGCATACAATCTATAAATTTTGTGTTTTCAAAATATTTGAATGTTATTGCATTTTGACATGGGGTGTGTGTGTGTGTGTGTGTGTGTGTGTGTGTATTGTTTTTTGAGTATAAGTTATGTACAAGCAAATGAAAATAAACTATATACAAGGAGCAAGAGAGAGAGAAGGATGTATGTACAAGGGTAGGAACCATACTAACCAATGAGTCTCATGGGAGACTCACTATCACCGTGACCTGTGTTGAATAGGGCAATTGTGATCATGTGTATGGTGTCCAACTTCCTCTTTGCTTTCCAATTCTTCTTCATCTAAGTTTTTAAACTCCTATTATCTTTCTCATTTCTCCTTAGCTGGTTCTTTTGTCTTTATCTTCTTACCTTGTCTTGCCTTTTTGCCAACTCATCTTCTATCTTCATGAAGTATGTGATCTGCTGCAACTCTTTGTCCTCTTCACATTCTATCTCCATCTCTAATTTATCTTCATCGTACTCTACCTCAAATGGATTTTTCTCATTATTCACTCTTGCTCTTACTCCATATATTCCTTCTAAATTTGTCATGGTTTACACTCCTTGTTGGTCTATCTTCTTAATAATGCCTTCTCCTTTATCCTCATTCTCTAATGGATTCTTATGCATCTGTTCTTCCTTTAACCTTGTCATATTATCATTTATAGATTCACTTGCTACCTCTTCATGATACTCCACCTTCTCATGGTGAGTCTTCTCACAACTCCCTTATTCATCTTACAATGCAATCTCCTTGACCAATTCAAGTTCATCGTGACATAATACTTATTGAAAAATTTTCCTCTTACTATAATCTTGCATACCTCCATATAACTCAGTCATAATATTTCCAATCTAATAGATTTATTTATTACCTTGCTTCTTCTTAATTTTCTTGTTTTCTTGCTCACTTGTTTGTAGTTCTCCTTCCATGAGTCTTTGCTCTTCGTATTTTTGCATACTACTTGGATTGGTTCTTAGGTTAAAATTGCCCTCTCTTTGTTCTCTCAATGCACTTACTCTTATCTTGAATCACCTTTGGATCGATCTTGTCCTCCCATAAACATGATTTCTTCATCTAATCATCTCCTTTGTGAGGAACATGGTTATCTTCCTCTTTCCTTTGCTCTATCATGAGTTCTTGTGCCTTGTATACACCCTAATTTGGTCAAGCAACCATAAGTACTATGTATTTTGATTCTCTTTCACATGAGGGCCTTAGTGATGAATATAACCCTTATTCACATTATCATTTTGGGTCTTTTGATATTTCTTTTGTCTTATTTTCCCTATTTTGTTGTACCCCTAGTGGTCCTAAATCACCTCTCCCAGTCACAAGGGCCCCTAACATGTCTTTTTTGGTCTTAAATCTCTATTTAGGCTTCATAATACTATTGCCATTTTTAGGATAGTAGCACCATGTGGCACTAGTGTCCAATTATGGCTCTAGTGTTTGACAGTCATTTTCTCCCATCTTTTAGGTCCTAACCCTACCTTGAGACTTCTCTTATGTTTTTATCCCTTTTTTTTTACTTGTTGGCCAATGAATAAGGTCTTATGTTCAAATCAAAGTTAATTATATATAAATAGCCTCATAAGGCATTTTACATTTAGAATTTACTATTTTGGCACATAATTTCATAAAATCAATCAACATTATAGCTCAATCCTTTGCATACTACTCAAGTATTACATCTAGACATTGCATGCTTGATCAAAAAAGGGCCTATGTAAAAGTCATTCTAGCATACCATGTGCATTGATTATATGTTTTCCCTAAGGGATAAATACATGCAATTTGAGACCCCTAACATTAGGGTTAATTTAGGCAATGACCAGGACAACAGGGTTTCTACTTCACGTGATCATAATATCCCATAACCCAATTTTCCCTTTCTTTTACATTTGATCTAGTTGTTGTTTTATATGTGTAAGTACTCATTAAGGTTTTAGAAGATATTCAACAAAAATAGTGACACAGGTAAGCTTTCAGAAGACACATAACCACCTATAAGCCCCCCAAAACCTCCCATAGCTTCCCTAAAAGTTCCAGATAACTCCTCTAAGAGGAACACTAGTGCCATAATTGGATACTAACGCCACATTGTGTTATTGTCCACATAAGGGCAATACTGTCTGAGGCTATATTTAAACTAAAGTCAAAGAATGAAAGGTGTTTGTCTCTTTTTCCAACCTGTTTCAGCCTCCTAAGTTATAGAAATATTTATTTTACTCCAAAAAAGTGTTCATTCTCTATATTCTTGTTATTTTGGGAAAAGCTTGTCAAATCAATTATTTCCAATTTTCATTCTAGGTTATTATTATACTCAACCTTTTAATAACATAGGATTTGCATTTACTAAGTCCTAAAAGGTTAAAACATTTGATGAACCTATCTTACTTCGAATATTGCTTAAAACCTTAGTTTTGCATAGGATTTACCTTCTTCCAATTTTTGTGCACTAAATTAGGGTTACAGACTTCTATTTTTTCCTATTTTTTGTCATAACCTAGCTCATTAAAATTAATCATATATTAGGGTTTCATTAATTTAATATAATTTAAATTTTTACAAAATAATCCTCATTCAATACCCTGGATCCACATACTAGGTCCATATACATCCAATTACTAGAAATTAGGGTTTCACTTACAATCCTAAATTCTTATACACATTGGGTTAAATATTTCTCTTAGTTGCACATATACCTATGTTAGATTACATTCTACCTCTTGGGTGCTTGATATTAATTATTTACATTATCTTCTTGGGCAAGTTTTAAATGGCATCTAAGAAGCCTCCTACCCCTCACTGAATTGATGGATTTCTAAATTTTTCTCATAATTATAATAATGAATGGACAACTTTTTAATATTGTACATTAGAACATGATAATGATTTCACTTATGATGATGATGATGATGACGACTATTGTTGTAATGATGGATATGAGGATTACTATGAGCATGACAGTGAAAATATTGATGAGGATATGTTAGATACATCTTTTTCTCTTTCTTCTCCCTCTTCTCTTACACCTCAAAATCAAATTAACAATATAATTCCAAAATAACCTCTTGTTGGTAGTGCTTTGTTCCATTTTGATCCTAGCTTTTTAACTGCTTTCACTACCTCCTTATTCAAATTAAATCCATATAAGTGCAATACATGAAATCCACTTTTGTTTGATTCAAGTTAAGTAGACAAGAGAAATGCATCTTCTTTACCCTTATCATTTAATTTTGAAAAATCATGTACCAATGATATTACACCTTTTACCAATGCATAAACTAAGGTAGACAAAATGATTTCATCACCTTTTTTTACATTTTAAGCTCAATGTAATAATTATTTACAACATATAAATAATGCAAATGTCTCTAACTCTTCTCCTACATGTCATAATATGCAAAATGAAAACATGATTGCTACTTCTTCTACCCTTGACTCCAAGATTGAAATTAATAATCATTTATGCACTCCATACATAGCTAGTGAAGAAATGAGTTGTATTAGACCCACACATTATGACACATTGCATAACAATATAAATTAAAAATGTTCTCTTACTTTATCTCTTAGTGAGCATGTGAATGATACTTCTTCTACTCTTACTTCTACAAGTGAATTAAACTTTGATTTTGATAAACCTTGGGATAATGATGATTACTATGATTATGGTGAAGAAGACATGGAGTCTACACCTTATATTTCCCCTCCTACTTCACCTATTTATCTTGTTCAAACAAATGTCAGGTCACATGTTAACACACACACACACACACACACACACACACACACACACACACACACACACACACACACACACTTATTCTTATGTTCATAGTTTACATAACTTACATTCACATGATAATAAAATGTACCTTATATTCCATTCACATGTGATACTTTTTTTGCAAATTAACAAAATAAGAGATAGAAATGAATCTCCCTCAACCCCCTTACTACAGTAGAACCTGTTTCTCAACCTAACCTAAACAACGGTGATAGCTCGTTTCCCTCTAACCAAGTCCCAGCTGTCACACCTCCAAAGGTTACAAAGAACAAACTAATCCTCCATAAAAAGGTTCCCAATGTATTATACCAATGGCTAAGATAAATAACAAAATCCAAGAGTTAAATGAACCCCTTGATGATGATAATATAACTTCATACAAGGTAATATTCTTAATTTGTGTTGTGGGTGCTTTGCAACAACAAGTATACCATATCACATTGGAGAATAAATCATACCAATCTTGGGTTGATGCCAATGTCATCCATGACAATCTTATTTCACGTAGAATCTTCACTACACATTTGCCACCCAACTTTTAGATACCAGTGTTACCTACATTTGATGGGCATAGAGACCCATACTCTCACCTTCAAGCTTATGAGAAAGCCATGGTACATGTCACCAACAAGTTGAATTTACTATAGTAATTTCCAAAGTCCATAGATGGGGAAGCACTAAATTGGCTCCATAATGTAATCCCTAGTGGGTCACTACATACATATGATGAGTTAGAAGCAGTCCTTCTCAGGCACTACATATAGAATAAGGGACCTTGAGTCATATGTGAGAGTTTACCTTCATTACACTAGGGTGAGACAAAACCAACAATTGAATACATTCTAAGATTCAAATCATGTTTGCATCAGTTGATTTACTAGCCGAGAAATTTAGAGGTACAATACATCTTTGCCAGAGGTCTCATTTTTCCTCTTAAGGATAAATTATTATATTAGACATCCAAATCATTTTGACATCTATGTAACACAACTATAGCATTAGAGATAGAATTGGGACTAGTTTTTACACATTCAAAGGTAGTTTTGGATGTAGGTTTCTAAGAGCCATAGTTATCTAACATGGTACATGAACCTACTCAATTCCTGACTAAAAAACCAATGGAACATAAATAACCAATAAAAATATTCAACAAGGGAAAAGATCCACTTCACATAGTACCTCCTATATTGACTAGAGCACAAGACACATACAAATGGGTTATACAATTTTTAGATAGGGATAAGCCTCATGCAATCTTGCTTACATTATTAGATAAGGAAATGATCACACTTCTTACTAATAATCATCATCTAACACACCATTTACATAGGGTACAATATAAGCCATATTGTAATTTTCATAAGATAAATGGACATTCAAAGAATCATTGTTATGTACTTTGATACTGCATTGTCCAGTATGTCAATCGAGGTATTATAGCATTTACATAGGAGGCAACAAGATCTCAGTTTCCATAATCTCTTGGATCACACTCCTCTACAATAGAGTTATCCTAGGATGTTCCCTTTGAGGAGCCATTGGTTACTCGTCACTTGAGCCATGTGGTTTCCAGGACACCTATTTATGAATGATCTTATGTACCACAAATTCAATAGAGATGGCATCTAGTTCACAAAGATTAGAGCATAGCCTCAGTTCACACACTAATTAAGATATTTGGAAATAATCACACAAATCATAACAAAACCTTAGTTTACACACCAATTAAGATATTTGGAAACAATCATAGAGATCAGAGTATAGTCTTAGTCTCAGTTTAGCCACCAATCAAGATATTTGATAGAGATCACAAAGCTCAAAACATAATTTTAGCATGATATTCAATCAAGTTCTTTGCTACAAAGTCTACACACCTAGCCACTAGCATTGTATCACACACAATATTAGATCCAGAGTTTACTTCTACACTAACACAACATGAGTAGTATGGTCATTTGTTAACCATACCATCTAGGTTCAAATAATGCATACTGCAGTTACATGATATACACGTAGATATCCTATGAAACACTTGTAGAACCTATACCAATTAATAACATTCCTATTCTACTACATGTCTACTTAAACATTTATAATCAGATAAAAAAGAAAAAAAATCATTACCATTACTTAGACAAATACCATATACCAATATCACCATTAACCACAATCAAAACAATTAAACATGCACAATATAACCAGATCAAGATACCAATATACACATTGCCCATATAACAATAAACATCCATATATAACTTAAAACATAGTTTCAATACAAATATTATACATCACTCAATAATACAGACATGACCATTAGGATCAGCCCCCTCACTCTCACTCTCAAACATTCCATACTAGAACCACATGCACCACTATCCCTTTGTGACCCTAATAAATGATTGCATCTACTATCTCTCATGATACATACCCAACTCGACCATATGCTTTATATGCTCTTATTGTAGATGTATGTAATCATCTACTATTAAAATACTTGCCCCACCCAAAGAATCAGGTGTGGGCATTGTCCATCTCCATAATTCTATGTGTGCCTCATTTCTATCCACAACCGCTCATTTATACATCATAGTAGCTATGTAAAATTGATCAAACAAATGGGTATAAACACCACCAAAATCCATGACCATGACCCTCTCCATCAATCCATCATCTATGACATCATCACAAATATGTCATGTTAGTATACAGAGTGCAAACTCGATGGTAGTCTCCCAATACTCATCATCATCAGAACCTGCACATACCCACACAAAAAATTGGATACTTAACCAAATAAATAAGTAATCAAATATACATAATATACAAACATACAATAACAACTTACCATCGATATCCCTAAGGGTATCCACATCCAATACATCCTCTACAATAATCTCACCTCTCAAAAATAGAGGTGCCCGTCTATGATCTTTCTACTGGGTTGCATGGGCATCAATAACTCCTACATTATCCACATTTGGTATGTCAATCATCAGATCTAGCTCTATCAATATAATAAGGGCTAACTTTGTAGTCGATGGTTTAGGCCCACTACATGGCTTCACTATAGCTCGAGAACTCCTTAACCACACCACTGGTGCTAGGGGCACATCTTGAGTAACACTAAACTATCATGTCACTTGCTCATACTAGAACCTCTCATATACATTGACCTAATAATCATGTAACTAACAACTCACTCGAACCCATCTCAGCTAAGCATCATCCTCAAGCCCTCCCTCATATCCCTTATAGGGCCTCCAAATAATGTCTCTGGCCATCAAATTATTTAGCACATACTAACACTGCATTACGTTCTTCTTAGGAATGTAAGTCATCCCAGTGCACCTCTTTGTAAATGACTATGGGTGGGCCTAATCACATTGTAGAGGCAACACCCACCTACTCATTACTATATACTCATATGCTCGATAGTGTAATAGTGTGAAAGATCCAATACCTCTGCCACACATCTCTTGCATAAAATAGTATAAATCCCAGTACATGTGGGATAGCATAGTGCGACCCCATGAGTATATAGTAACATGCTCCTCTATGTCCTGTACTATTTCATACATCCTATAGGATATCGATACCCCATTCTCGTCTATAGCCAAAAATGAAGCCAATAAAATAGTTAAGAACTTTTGTAACTATGGAACATATGTCATGACAATCAATAACAATAATACATCATTATGGATCCATGTATGATGAGTCTCAATAGCCATAGTAAAAGAATATGTAGAAGCTTGCTATATATCTTGATCACTAGTATCCTCCTATAATACAACTATCTACCCAATAACAAGTAATCATAGGATCCTATACACATACTCAAGGGTGACAATAATCTCCCCATTAGGTAACTAAAACATGCAGGTATTTAAATCCCACCTCTCACATAGTGCAATCATCATGTGTTTATCCCAAGGCATCAAATTTAAGGATGCCAAGTGACTCAGACCAGCTCTTTCTACCATGTCTATCTCGACATCTATCAGTGGTAAACCTCCTAAGGTCTCCATCATCTAGCCACTCTAAAACTCTCTCATATGTGCATTAACCTACAAAAATATAACCAAATCCAACATTAGCAACACAAAATATAAGATAAATAGACAATAATAATCATCAAACACTAGTAAGTAATAACAAACATCAGAAACTAGGCCTACTAGACACTAGCACTACATACCACATAGTAGCATCATATCTAGGACACTAGCATCAATATGAGGATAAAATTTCCACTTTTTCAAAAAAATGGCCCTAGACTACCAAATTTTCAATAAAAAATAGTAAAAAATGTACTACAAATGACAAAAATAGGAAAAGGTACTAGTTCCTTACCAAGGTAACCTCCTCCCCCACCTAGATAAGCACCTCAACCTTCTTATACTGGGTCAAAGTCATTCCTCATCTCCTCAGCGTTGTTCCCAAAATCTGTCACTCAATTTTTGGGACAACGTATCAACCATTTTGGTCCTACAAGCCAAAAATCCTCCCTTCCCTTCTCAAAAATTGTTATGAGTATTCAAATTCTTCTTTTTCCAAGCTTTTTCAATTAAGGGACTAGTAGGTTCAACAGGTTCTATGACTTCAACAGGCAAGCTTTCTCAAAGGAATGAGTTTCTAACACTTAGGCATTTTCAAGCTTGGTTCAACGTTGAGGTTCAACCAAAAGGTTCATCAGTAAGCTTCAAACAAAGGAATGAACCGTTGAACCTTCAACCAAAATGGTTCAGCGAGTTCAAAGGTTTAATGGGTTCAAAGGTTCAATAACATCAGCAAGCTTATGGAGTTAAGCACTTTGACAAAAGTTCAAGGTTCAACCACTTCAGCAAGTTCAACAGGTTCAAAAGACTTAACAAAAAGAAGAAGGCATGAACCGTTGAACCGTTAAACCTTGAACCAAAATGATTCAATGAGTTCAAAGGTTCAACGGGTTTAATAGTTCAAAAGTTCAACGAGCAGTTGGTTCAACGTGGATGGTTCAAATGGTCAATTGAATGAGTGGAACACAAGATTGAACCATTGAACCAAAGTTAGTTCAATCGATTGGTTCAATTGAATGGTTTAGAGGAGTGATCAAAGGCCCGTAGGATGATTTTTATGAACTCTACAGGCTTGGTTCTATGGACTCATTTCTATGGACTCTATAGGCTAGATTCTATAGACTCTTACAAGGCTTGGGAGAATTAAAGAAATCTATGGACTTAGTTTTTACGGACTTCAAGGCTTGAAAACTACAGACTCTACAGACTTAGTTTCTACAGACTTTGCCAGTTCCATGGACTCAAAACTACAGACTCTGCAGGTTGGTTTCTCATTTCTATAGACTCCCCCAGTTCTACGAACTCATTTTTACAGACTCTGTAGGTTGGTTTCTACGGACTCTATAGGAAAGAAACATGTTCTCAACACTTAGGCAATTTCAATTAGGAAGTTTAAAAGAAGGTCTTCCAAGAGCTCGAAGGACAAGTGCCCTTGTGGAGGGCACTTAGCTGCCAAAAGGACCTTCGTAACTTTTTTGAAAGGCAACCTTGGAGGTCAGACAGCCCTTGCGAAGGGAAAAGTGAGATCTCTTTCGGGAAAAGAACAAGGTTGTAAGGACAAGAATTCCTTTGGAAGGATTTTCCATGGCAAAATTGTCAAGGCAATTCCTTCGAACAAAAAGTCTGAAGGAATTGGCCCAACCGAAGGATGAAGCCCGAGGGAAGCAAGCAAGAAAGATGCAAAGGTGAAAGAAGATTTCCTTTAGACATTTTGTCTTAAGGAATTAAAGCCTGATGAAGCCTGAAGACCGCTCGAAGGGTAGGTACCCTTGCATGGGGCTCTCGCTGAAGAAAATGAACCTTTCCTCAATACCCTGACGAGCAGGTCCCCTTCGAGAACGATCAAACAAGAAAGCTGAAGGAATTGCTGAAGACGCTGATGGGCCTGTAGACGTCAAGTTTAAGCACCATGAACTAGCCATTGGATTTCAAATGATGACAGGCCTGAAGACGTCAAATTTGCAGCAATAAAATAGTTGTTGATCTTTGAAGGCTTGAGCATGGACCCGAATGCATTCAAAGGCCCTTGAGGCCAAGGCCAAAAGAGAAGAACTACTGAGAGAAGAAGCTGAAAGAGCTAGCAAAGCTGGAAATTTAGCCTCGAGAGCTCAAATGCCAGAGAAAGACAAAAGAAAAAACTCAGTGACCAGCTGAAGTGGGAGCTCAAATCACAACAAAAAAAGGGAAAGGCCAAAATATCTGCATAGAAGTTATTCCATTTGGTGAAACACTCCACCAAGCAGATATTTTGACTTGCAAATATTGAAGGCATGCCCTGTTTGTCTCCTTTGGAGTAAAGACAAAATGGACAGCTACGTAGACATCAGAGGGGACAGACCAGATGATCCAGACCCAGGAGAAGACATTTGAGATGAAGTGACATGCCATAGTTAAGGTAGTCGCCCTGTTTCAGCATGGTCCTTTGACAAAATTGAAGACGCATTCAAAGCATTGAAGGCAACATGGGTCACTCCATGGAACAAAGCGCCAAGCCTTTCTTGGCTGCTATATCATGTAAAATCCTATTTCATTCAAGGGAGATCTTTTTGGTAAAAAGAAGAAAAACTTTGCCAAAATTGAGAGGCTATCACTGAGACTTTGAGCTCAGTTTGTTAATCATTTTTCTTTGTTTGAATGAGAAGGCAAGTTATTTTCAGACTTTGTATTGTCATAGCTTGTATTATTTAGGAGACTGTTCTTATGCCTGCCTTCTAAATGTTTCTTGTCCATTGAATGAAATAAGCAGAGCTAGTGGAGATAATTAGGAAGATGTCTTGAAGCCAACTGTGGGAAGACTTTGTGATGTCTACAATTGCCTTTAGTGTGTTTCTTTATTTTCTTTTTCTATGTAAAGGACCTTGAGACGACTTTGTGCCCTCATTGTTCTTCGTATCTCACTCTTTGGGTAGTTGAAGTGGAGACTCTGTGCTAGACTTCATTCTGCTGGTTACTGCACCCTTTTACCAGTCACTTGTCATTATCTAAGAGAACTCTTGTTGTTTGTTGCAAGACCACTTCCGAAAGAAGAGAAGTGCCTTCAGTGTTTTCACCTAGTTTTCTCCTTTGTTTGTGAGGATCATCTCTAAAAAAAGAGAGATGGATGGTGTTACCTTACCCTTGAGTGTTATTTTCTGCATATATATATATATATATATATATATATATATATATATATATATATATATATATATATATATATATATATATAGTATATATCCCCTTCATACCTATAGGGAACCTCCCCTTGATGAGAGGAGAGATTTGTCCCCTTTTGATGTGGTAAACTTGCACATTCAGCCAACCAATCTTCCTCGCTGTGGTTGATCAGACCTATTTTGCTCATCAGTTAGCTGATTGACAAAATCTTCACCCAACACTCAGCATATTCTTTAGCTTAGAACAAACAATAACTATCAACTCAAATGATTCAAATGAATTGTCAAACTAATCAACTAACCTACTTAAGTCACATTTATAAAATGTCACCTTGTTACAATTAACCTTGCATGCCAATTTCACCAACTAATACCTCCTTGTCAGTGTGATATCTAGAGAACTGTAACTTTGATTTGTGAGTCATTTCTTACATATGGGACTTGACTTCAATGTGCCTCACCCTATATTGGTTAAGCCAATATCCTAATCACATTTAAGTCTACAAAATGATAAAAACTAATTTTACTACAATAACTTCAATATAGTCCAAATGTCTATCCCATTACCAATTTCAATAATCAACTCCATCATAATAGACAAACTATTCAAACTTAAAATAACATCACCCCTGCTAATTCACACCAACACATCTGATCATTACCACTTTTGGTTATACACCCTTACCTTAGTCTCGACTCTTTAACCAAAAGGTGGGGGGGGCGTCGGGGTGTAAATACACATAAATTATTTCAGATATAAGTATTCAAATGCATAAGTTCACTCATATACAAATATTTAGACACACATGTCTACTCAAAGATACAATTATTTAGATACATAAATTTACGTAGATATATAGGGTCGTTCAGATATAAAGTTTCACTTAGATATAAATATTCAAACACACATGTTCACTTGGATACAAATATTCAGACACACAGGTCCACTTAGAGATAAAAATATTACATACACAGGTTTGATGCAGATATATAGGTTTATGTATATATATAACTTGACTCATATATATAGATATTTATATACACCAATTTGATGTAGATATATAGGTTTACATAGATATACACATTTACATAGATATACAATTTGACTCAGATGTTCATATACATAATTATATCACTCAAATAAAAGGATTGAGGGCATGATGCAGAGCACATGTCCTTGATCTCTAATTTTAGATTGCCAGGTTACACTCAATCATCACTAGGATGTCACTAGGATGCCACTCGGATTTCACTTGTTTGGGTCATATGACCATCTATAGTGGTTAATCCATAGCCTTCTACCAGACCCAGTTTACATATTTAGATTCATTACACACATTAGAGTGGTGGTAACTAGGCCTTGTTTCTCCACATATTCAGTGTTGGGAGGGTGTACACCGGAAGCACACAATTTGATTACTAATACCAAGCAACTTACTATGCGGAAATTAACCAGATTCACCAAGTAACTAGAATTCAGAATAACACATGATATGAGAGACAATACCAAATTGTATTAACACTTTATACAGAAAAGAATACAATAAAGAAGATGCCACTTCTTCTCCACCACCTTACAGAGGTTTCCCACGCCTCAAGTGAACAGTAATTCTTCTCCCCAAAGCTCTCCCTCTCACAGGTCCCAACACCCAACTCAAATACAGAGTTGGTGTTCACCTCCCGTGCTCCACGCACACCACAAGTGCTCCACGCACTCCACAAGCACTCCACGTGCTCCACAAGTACTCAAGGTACTTCAAGTAGATCTCCCATGAATCTGCAACAACCTGCAATTCAACAGACCATACTTATGGAAGGAACTCCCTTGCCTTCCTCTCGCTCTATCCGAGTACACACCTGTACTCCAAGTAGATCATGCCTGATACTGCTCCCTGTTGTGTTGCTGTCTGTATGACCTTGCACACCTGCAAATCAAGCAATGGTTCCAATCACCTGTGAACCTCGACCTTGCACACACATACACCTGCAGATCAACGATCTTACTTATTGAAGAACCCAGCTGGCTCTCCAATCCAGCACCAACACACCTGGTACTGTGGCACTAGGAGGAACGCACCATAGCTCTACCTCACACACAGAAGGAGCTTATAATTATGCTCTCTTACTCCCTAGCACACTTTTTCAATACAACCATGAGTCTATTATATAGATCTCATCTAAACAATGATTAGACATCTAATTACAATAATTAGATCCGCAGCTATGAGTCTAAAATTAGCACTCATCATGCAAACTCTTGGTTCGTTAGCTAACTGCCCGTAAATAGCTCGCAGTCGAACCACACAGGCGACCGACGCCGGTCCCTGTCCGCCTGGAGGTGACCGACGTCGGCCGATATATGACCGACGTCGGTTGCTTCTCTGTGCTATCCCGCCGACGTCGGCTGATCAGACCGACCCCAACTTCTTCTGCAACTCAGCAACCTTCAGCAACCTCCTCTCCTGTTTGCATCAGTGAAGCTTTTAGCTCCACAATCCTAACAATCTCCCACTTGGAGATAAACAGCTGCACTGTACCTGTACCTGTACTTCATCTAATCTGTTTCCTGGTTTGTATCCCTCTTCAAGCTCCCACCTGAAGACAACCCACCACACATCCCGTGGTGTACTACCTGTCATCCGAGTAACCTGCCACATCCGAACCTACAACACCTGTAGTGAATTCCTGACCCTACATAGCAACACCTGCTGCCGGTCCCTCTCAAAAAACCTGAGAATCCACTTCCCCGAATTGGCTCCTAACTCTCTGACAGCTCCCACTGCATGGGAATACTCAGGTCTATACCAGACCTCATGTGATTTCGGACACTGTACCTGTCCAACCCTTAGTGTGCTCCGGTTCTGCATCCCAAACCTCGCCAACACCTGATTCACATCAGCTCCCACTCGAGACAAAATCAACCTGTGATCTCCATGCCTCCCATGTCAAAGAATTCCGCTGCTCCAAACTCCTCCTGACATGCCACTGAACTAATCTTACCCTTAGCTCAGCAAAACCCTGTATGTACACCCCTGCTAGCTAGCATACTATCCACATACAGCAATAGAATGATGTCATGACTCATCATCCCCCTGGTAAGACAAAACCACAGTAGTTACCCTGACATTGACTGAAGCCATGCTTCGTCCTCCACCTGTCAAAACCTGTACCACTGTCCTGCAGCTCCACAAGACCATATACCTGGTCCTCCGTCTCATGTATCCGTTCTCTCCATTCTTCTACTAAGGAATCCATTCGTCTCTGTGCTTTTATACCTGCTGGCAACTCTACCAAGACACACCTGTCTGGTTCTCCTCCAAGGAATCACATCCTCATCCATGCCAAGCTCACACCTGTATCCTGGATCCTTCCTGCTCTACAATCAGCAACAAGTATGAAGAAGAGGAACAACGAATTTGAGGGCCTACTTACACCTTCAGTCCTCCGTATGGGTGTTTGAGACTCCTTGACAGCTTGCTGTCCACCCAAAATTCGTTACAGTGACCGACCTCGGTCACTCCACAGTCTGCATCCGACCGACATCGGTTCCATGCGTCTGTACCTGACTACCAACCTGCCTGCACTGGTGTCCGTGCTGCCGACGTCGGTCCTGATAACCGACATCGGTCTTACATACTGCCGACGTCGGTCCCATGACCGACATCGGTCTTACCCTGCCCGACATCGCCGGCGTCGGTCTGCACATGACCGACCTCGGCACCTGTCTGTTCGACGCCGGTTCCTCCTGACCGACATCGGTGTCTGTGTTCGCCTGTGAGTGATGACTTTTTACCCGCGAGCTCCTTTGAATCAAAATCCATGTCCAAACTGCCCTGCTCAGAAGTATCCAGCCACATCCACTGGGTTCTGTCCGCCATCTCCTCCATAAACACCAAGGCTTTCCAGTTCTTAAGCCTGTCAAATATATCTGTCTTCCGCTTAAGAACATGCATCTCCTTCCTGCTCATGTGACCAAGCCTACGAAGCCACGTCTCCACAACAGAAGAAGAATCAGTAATATAAACAAGTAGATAAAGAATACCTGTTTTCTTACCACCAGCTAATTCAAGTGCATCCGCTGTGAGAGTTCTTGTGCATCTCTCATCACCCAATCTTTCTGAAGAAATTAGCCATATCTCCAAACCTGGGACCTGCATGACCTTCATCAACACCTGTGTGTTGGCCGCCTGCAATTTCAGCTTCACTTTGCCTTTGCCAACAATCTGACAAGGCTTACCAGCTCCTCTACCTGGAACTGCATGGAAAGAGGCAACCGAATCTTTCATCCAAGATTCAACTTTATCCAAGAAACCTGCAAACACATCCTGTGCAACAACACCTGCTACATCTGTATCTTTAGTTTCTTCATGCTGATCTGCTACCAACCAGCAATAATTTTTTACCTGCTCTTTCTTTCCATAGGACCGTGAGTGACCATCTGTGCTTTTCAACTCCTCCATTCTTAGCTTACTTTGATCTGCAGTTGCTCTACTCCCACTCGATCAGAAACCCCTGAGAGTGCCCTGTAACCAAACACAAAACCTGCTTCCTCCAACCTCAGCTCAGATACCCCCTGTTGGTATCAAGCTCAAGAACCTACAACCAAGGCTCTGATACCACTTGTTGGGAGAGGGTGTACACCGGAAGCACACAATTTGATTACTAATACCAAGCAACTTACTATGCGGAAATTAACCAGATTCACCAAGTAACTAGAATTCAGAATAACACATGATATGAGAGACAATACCAAATTGTATTAACACTTTATACAGAAAAGAATACAATAAAGAAGATGCCACTTCTTCTCCACCACCTTACAGAGGTTTCCCACGCCTCAAGTGAACAGTAATTCTTCTCCCCAAAGCTCTCCCTCTCACAGGTCCCAACACCCAACTCAAATACAGAGTTGGTGTTCACCTCCCGTGCTCCACGCACACCACAAGTGCTCCACGCACTCCACAAGCACTCCACGTGCTCCACAAGTACTCAAGGTACTTCAAGTAGATCTCCCATGAATCTGCAACAACTTGCAATTCAACAGACCATACTTATGGAAGGAACTCCCTTGCCTTCCTCTCGCTCTATCCGAGTACACACCTGTACTCCAAGTAGATCATGCCTGATACTGCTCCCTGTTGTGTTGCTGTCTGTATGACCTTGCACACCTGCAAATCAAGCAATGGTTCCAATCACCTGTGAACCTCGACCTTGTACACACATACACCTGCAGATCAACGATCTTACTTATTGAAGAACCCAGCTGGCTCTCCAATCCAGCACCAACACACCTGGTACTGTGGCACTAGGAGGAACGCACCATAGCTCTACCTCACACACAGAAGGAGCTTATAATTATGCTCTCTTACTCCCTAGCACACTTTTTCAATACAACCATGAGTCTATTATATAGATCTCATCCAAACAATGATTAGACATCTAATTACAATAATTAGATCCGCAGCTATGAGTCTAAAATTAGCACTCATCATGCAAACTCTTGGTTCGTTAGCTAACTGCCCATAAATAGCTCGCAGTCGAACCACACAGGCGACCGACGCCGGTCCATGTCCGCCTGGAGGTGACCGACGTCGGCCGATATATGACCGACGTCGGTTGCTTCTCTGTGCTATCCCGCCGACGTCGGCTGATCAGACCGACCCCAACTTCTTCTGCAACTCAGCAACCTTCAGCAACCTCCTCTCCTGTTTGCATCAGTGAAGCTTTTAGCTCCACAATCCTAACATTCAGTTTACTTACTCATATTCAGTACACACATAGAGTGGGGACAAGCAGGCCTTGTTTCTCCACACATTCAATTTACATACTCATATTTAATACACATATAAGAATGAGGGAAAGCATGCCTTGTTTCTCTATGTTCACTTTACATACATAGATTCGATCTAGATATCATGGTGGGGGAAAAATAGGGGTTGGTTCCTCACAATTTAGTTTACTATTTAAATTTAGCATAAAGAACACCCACATTATGGATTTCCTCTTCACGTACTTCACTACAGTTCTTGTCCACTTCTCTCACCAAGAAGTGAGCTAGGTCCAAAACACATCCACACAGGTAAGTATAGGTACATGTCCATCTTTTTCTTTTACTATAGTAAATTTATTTCATCACATTACTAGAATAAAAGGGGGGAAAATGTATACACCTTAAATTGGTCAAGTGACCACAAGTACTATGTCTTTTGTTGCTCTTTCACTTTAAGGTCTTAGTGATGAATATAACACTTATTCATATGGTAGATTTAAGTCTTTTGATCTTTCTTATGTCTTATTTTCCCTATTTTTTTGCACCCCAAATGGTCTTGAGTCACCCCCTCCAAGTCACAGGGGCCCCTAACCTATCTCGCTTATTCTTAACTCTATTTTTAGGCCTTAGGATACTTGCACCATTTTTAAGATAGTAACACCATGTGGCACTAGTGTCTAATTATGGATCTAGTGTCTGAAGGTCATTTTCTCCCATGTTTTGGGTCCTAACCCTACCTCAATCCTTCTCTTATGTTTTTGTCCCTCTTTTATGACTTGTCAACCAGTGAATAAGGTTTTATATTCAAATCAAAGTTCCTTTTATATAAAGAGCCTCACAAGGCATTTTGCATATAACACTTACTATTTTGACACATAATTACATAAAATCAATCAATAATATAGCTCAATACTTTACACACTACTCAGATATTACATATAGACATTTATTAGGGGTTAATGTAGGTATCAACAAAGATAACAGGGGTTTTATTTTGTATGATTGAAATATTCTACAACCTAGTTTTTCCCATTATCTTGCATTTGATCTAGTTGTCATTTCATGTGTACATGTACTCATTAGAGTTTTGGAAGATATTCAGAGAAAATAGTGACATAGGCGACCTTTCAAAAGACACGTAACCATCTATCGGTCCCTGAAAACCTCCTGTAACTTCCCTAAAAGTTTTTGATAACTCCTCCAAGAGGGACACTAGCACGATAATTGGACACTACTGTCACATGTCATTGTTGTCCACACAAGGGCACTACTGTCCAAGACCATATTTTAGCTACAATCACAAATAAAAAGGTGTTTGTCTAGTTATCTAGTTTATTTCAGCCTCCTAAGCCACAAAAATACATGTTTTACTCATGATAAGTGCTCTTTCTCTATATTCTTGCTATTTTGGGAAAATTTTGTCAAATCATTTTTTTACAATTTTCATTCCAGGTTATTGTTATATCAAACCTTTTAACAACATAGGATTTACATTCACTAAGTCCTAAAAGGTTAAAACATGTCTTATTATTTATTTTCTCCATGTGATTATGGAGTGAATCCCTCTCTTGCATCTCCATATCTTGACCATTATACTCAGTACATGTCAAATTACATTTATGAGACTTGATAGTCTCTTCAAGGACCTCGTGGTCCTATCCATTCTCTTTTGTTATTATATTATTCTTCCTAACCTCTACAGGCATCCATTTCATCTTCTTATGTTCCTTATCATGTCCTCTTAACCTTTGATCTTTACTTGTAACATTAGTTGCCAATATTGGTTCCTTGATCAACTCACATGATTTTGTGCTCAACTTGTTCATAGTTGTAGGCTCACCTTGGCTTACAACTTGGTTTGATTCGCCTTGTACCAATACTTGTTCATCTTTTTGCTTGCAACTCATTGCTTGTTTCTAATTTTTTATCCTTATATGACCTATAATTTCATCTTCTTGAAGTGTTCCTATGGGCAACATACTCCTTGTCTTTGACATCTTCTTTTCTTCATCCTGTATTTCTACCTCTAGCTCTTTTTTATGACAACTCCAACCTTCTTTTTGCTTTGACTTAAGAACTCTAATAGATCAAATTCAACGTCCTACATCAATTCTCTCCATATCAAATCCTCTTCCTCATTGTGATCATTCATATCTTGTACCATAACTTGTACTTGGGATCCATCTCCATCATGTGTCAAGCTAGACACTCCTTCATACTATAAATTAGTTTGTATACTTGCAAATGTATAGTTTAATGAAGCATTAGATATTATAATTTAAAAACTCTTGAGTCTCTCTCTATCCTTCCTGTATCCATATTTGTTTCTCTAAGATGTAGGTTGTTTTATCCATCTATATTTTTCTCTCTTGACACTCTATTGACTCATGCCAAGTTCTCGTCTCTTCAATTCCTGTTCCATGATAGATTTTGTCCTTTTCTCCATTATTTATTGCATGTTACAAAGCTACCATCTTTACTTTTAATTGATCCCAACTCACATAGATAAATAGTTGGTCATGTTGCTCATCTTTCAACTCTTCATTACCTGTAAAATCTCGTTCAAGCTCTTTGATTGCTTCATGCAATATAATTTCTGATTTATGATCTTCATACCTCTTGACTCCATCTTCTTGATTCACTTTTGTTTCTTTTTTGCCTTCAACGAGGCATCCTTCTTAAATATCTCCTTCTTTAAGCATCTCTCCTCTTTCAGGGTAATAAATAATTGTATCTCTATACATTGCTACCAAATCAATTTCTTATTCAACATAAGCATGTTGTTCATGTTTGTCTTCCTTCATGATTTCAAGTTTCATGTCCTCAAAATGGACTTCTTATTTATTCACTTTTGTACCTGCATACACACATAACAATAAATCATTAGATTTAGAAGATTGAGGCTTGTTTGACTCCATATTCTCCTTCTTAGGTTGTTTTTCTAATGTCCTTAGTTATTTCCTATCATCATCATCCATGACTATCTCATTCTCCTCAAGGTGTTGTTCACCTTCCTCTTATCTACCAACTTGTTCATCCATCATGAACTTCTTCATCTCCTCCTTGAGCCACCTACATAGAAACTGCTTTTGCTTCTCATTGTCTCTCATGACAATCTTTCTTCTTCTCTCCATGAATAGACTTATAGGCCACTTAACAATCTTATTCCTCATTATCCAATCATACCATTAGTTTTCCTCATCTTGCATGAGCTCCACCAAGAGCATTGTCTTCTCTATCCTTTGATTTATCTCACTTATCCCCTCTTCAATAATCAACCCTTTTCTCTTTGGGTCTTCCTTCCTCTTTCTCTCATTTTGGTACTCTAACTCAGCTAACCCCTTCCTCAATTTTGCCTTCTTTATCTTCATCTTCTCTCAAGCAAGTCTGTTTCACCCTGCTTTAACAAGTCTCTTTCACCTTGCCTTGGTATCTCACCCTAGGGTCTCTCCTCTACTTGGTCTATTAACACTCCTTTCTAAGTATTTTACACCTTGGAACTAATTCTCTTCTTAAAGTCTTTGTTCTCTCTTCTTAGGTATGCTCTTCTATCACAAACTCTTACCTTCTAGGTTTTTTAAAACCTCTCTGCCTCTCTTATGTATTCCTGCAACCTCAATTAGCAACCTTTAATACTCAAAATCATAAACTATTCCAAGATCTTACCTACTCTTATACCACTTGATTTAGAGAGATGCCTACACTTACTTCATCCTTTTACCTAGCTCTTATTTCTTTCTTTAATCCCTTTCTTTGATTTGATGTGTTTACTTCAATAGGTACTCAGCTCCTCTTCTTAAACTCTTGATCAATTTTTATCTTTACTAGGCTTCTAAGCCTCTTTGCAAACATAGTAATCTTCTCTCTTCAGAACACATAATACCCTTGATCTACCTCTGCACTCTCTCCTCCCAATACAAACACCATCCTCTCACACACAAAATTCAAGACCTCACTCTCCATTCTTACTTGAAGCTTGCTCATTCTTTGACATAGGTTCATAGGCCTAATAGCTTAATACATGATTCAGAGTCTTTTGTCTTCACACTAGGGATCATATGGATATTCAAATACCTATTTTATCTCCCTGCACATCCAATCATAATACTCAATCTCAAGGTTAGTACTCTCAAACAAACCACTCTTTCTTCTTTGAAGCCTAGCTCCTTGCAGCCCTATTTTTAGACAAATCTAGCAGGTTTGAATAATACACAAAGTTTTCAGATAGGATAAAGACATTTTTGGATACCCTTTATGCCCTTAAAGTTTCACTTAAAATTTCTTGACATAAATTTTAATGTAAGTCCTTCTCTTACACCCTTCTCGTCAATGAGCTCTCTTGAAGCCTAGTTTAAGCACACAATTCTAGATATCATACTGTGCGATGCTTTACCAACCCAAAACCACAAAAATATTTTATATAATGTCTAATAACATAGTATTCCAAAGTTTCATCAATTTTTGTAGGTGGAAGCATAGGTTAATTGAGTTGAAAATCACAAACCTTAGGTTTAGGTTTTAACAGGCCTGTGTAAGGCCAAAAGCTTAAAAAATGGGTTAGATTGGATTTAAATAAATTTAAAACACTTATAATACTTGTATGAGGTATTACCAAACTCAATTTACCTTCCCCAATAGTTTATTGATAATGAATAATCAATAAATGTTTCTAATATGCAAGTTTACAAAATTATGTGTGTACAAAAGGACTGTGTGTGAAGGTTTCAGTTGTTTCTTGCACTTCTAAATGGTTTTTTGAGCCTCTAAATGGGTTACCCTCAACAAATAAAAACTCTCCACTATTTTTATGATCCAAAACAATTCAAGAATCACTTAAACCACCACCATAAATACATCCTTACTTGACATTTTAGACTGTGTAAGAACATGGTTACTTCAACTTGGGTTGAACTATAGATTGTCACCTTGTTATCTAAAAAATGATCAAGAAAACTCAAAATATACATGAAAAATAAAAAACAACATCACTTACATTAAAATGAATCCCTGAGATTCAATAATGGTTCTTAAAAAGCATCTATTTGTTCTATTATTTCAAACATATACACAATTCATGTACATAATTTTTGTAAGGTAGACAGTCTACTTTCAAATATCGATATTTTCTTCTCCCTTTTTAGACTCTCCACCTATCTTCTTCAAATTTATCCTCATCAACCTACCTACTACTACTCTCTCTACTCATTCATATGCATTTCTATTATTCAATGACACAAATCATGCAAGATAAGTCCTTTTGCCCAACTCCACATAAGGTGGCAGTTACAAATCCAAATTTATTATATTTTATTTCTTTTCCATGACTTGAACATTAAAAAAAATCCAAACAAACTCATAGGACATATTAGGACCCTTCACAATGATTAATCAACATTTGCATTTCATACAAAACCCAAAATATCACTCAAAAGCCTAGATACAAATTCAAAATTTCAAATTTCCCCTTTTTGGAAAGAAACTCCAAATGGACTAAAAAAAATCAAAATCAAGACTCTTAATGACTCAAAAATTCCTCAAGGGACCCTATAAGACCCCTCACACTCATACAAAACCAAAAATGGTCATTATGAAACTCTTACACACACTAACTTCTCATGTTACCTTGTGATGCTCTGCATCAATCATGCTTATAACTTGATCTTGATTTAGTTTTCATGCTTGATAAAAAATTAAAAAACTTGATTGAGTAATACAATGAAGTACCAGTAATAAACCTTGGATATAAAAAGTAAAAACAATTTGAAACATTTTTTGGTACCTGACCAGAGGGTTCTTACACAATGTATCACATAATGGTTGCACAAAGCAATACACATCAATGATCACAAAATATAATACACAATAAATGATCACACCTTGTAACATGCAACAACATCAACACATGTATAACAAGTAATGTTAGTCTACACAGTCTATCAATGTCATCATCACATGTAGGAACCTATTGTATCCATATAAAATAACACCCCAAAGAGTATGAATATGAGTAAGTCGTGTATAAACAATCTAAGTAGCTCAATATGATAAATAAAAAAGTCATAAAGAGATAAAACTTCCAAGATGCCCCAAACATAGGGATGCCTGTAGTGTAGAAAGGTAGCTCTTAGGTATAACAAATGTTCTGCATCTAGATGTCCATGTATCATATGAACCTATATATTCTGCATCCCACTCATGTGTATTGTGAAAATCATACACATAGTGAGTGGATATATAATCTACCATGTCTATGATAAATAACACAAAAAACATACATCTATCAAAACATGTCATGCATGTGTCATGGTTTTAATAAATTTGTACACACACACATAATTTTGAAATTAAAACATGCACATACTAACCAATGATCCTATTAATGGGATGCTCATATGAAGGTTGTGGATCAGTCAGTGTGAATGTCACATGCTTTGGGTGAGGATTAACATATGTATCTGTATGTGGATATGAGAAATTATCATGCACTGTAGTATATGTGTCACTATCATCATAGTCAACATGACCCTATGTGCACTGTGTAGAAATAAAAACCTTATAATCTATGAACTATTTTGCATGTGAGTAGTATAAGATAACATTCATAATGGAACATGTAGAACAACCCCTATAACCAGCTTAAGATGTAACTGAGTAGGTTATGTCTCGTGTGGAATCTATTGGAGGTACAATCTCTGAGAGGGTGGGTGAATTAGTGATGCAAGATATTTCAAAATTCAATTTCAATCCTTTCAAACTCTTAATCAATGACCACAATAATTCATAAAGCATACAAGATGTTCATAAAAATTAATAAGAAAGATGATGCAATATCACACACATAACATAAGATCTACGTGGGAAACCTTGTTGGGGAATAAAATCCACCCTCAAGCCTACAAACACATGGACTACTTGTCTTATAATATGATCACAAACAAGAGATATTTTAGTGAAACACCCATTTCACAAGGAGCACCCACCCCTAAGTATGAATAAGCACCCACTTGTTCTAGATGTTGAGCACCCACACAATACCTTATTAAATCAATAATTCCATAATTTTGATTGCAAATCAATCTGATTGGAGACATAATGTGTAACACCTTTCTTTCAACTCATCACACACACACAAACTTGCTCAGACAAGCAATGCATCCAAAACACCCTTTTATATCTCTCTAGTCTTCTTCATTCATCCTCAATCTTCTATGTACTTAAGTCCATCCATTGATCACACACTCTTTGATCTCTTTCCTTCACCTTTGTCTTTTTCTCTCTCAACACATCCACACACAAGTCTAGAAACCATTGCCTTGGTCTGCACTGTTTATAGAGTCTTCATGCATATCAACATCTATGTCAGCCATAATACTTGTCTTAACCCTTAAGACATCTAACAAATCTCAATATCATCCTCACAGTTTGGCCATAGCATCTATGAGTCACATCTACACATTTCAATTAGGCCTTAGTAGCCCTTATAGGTCTCATGGAGACCTATTCACCCATTTAACACTCATTGAGCAAAACAAAAACATAATATCACTTTCAATTATATGGGTCCACTCCATATGACCCTTATGACATCTTTAAGTGATTACTCATGCCAAAACATTCTTTTGCTAAAGCACAATTTGCTCAAACAACATTCTATACACTGTAGCACCATGAATGAATAAATAGTCAACTTTGTAGCTTAATAAATTTGACTGTACAAACATTCCTACATTCTAATCAAATTATTTGGATGCACCTTAAAGTCCTTTACAATTTTGTTTTTTAATACATTAATAAATTCATCCTCGATCAAAAGATATAGCCCAAAAACTAAGCATTGGTTTTCCTTCATTAATTTGAAAATTCAAATTTAAACAGTCACTGAGCAAACGTTAAACATCAGACTTGTTGACCTCATGTCGTGCACCCTAGAAACCTTGACCAAATACACACCATCAATCTCTGTAGATTAGCCTAGTTTTTATCCTGCAATGATTACCATTGATCTACGATCTGAGCTCCCATGATTTCGCAACTTGGTAGCTTTGTGTGCCTTCTACACACATTAACTCTTTGACTTAATATGCACCATTGATCTTCTGATTACATGATCATATGCTCATCATTGATCCTCTATATAAGTTTTGTGAATATGACACATGTCATTAACGCATTCACTCTTTGACAATTTGACTTTTACATGCACCATTGGATCAAGATCTGTGGTTTAATGCATATTGTTAGATCTACTAACTAGTTGACCTTAGACTTCAACGTAGTTAAACTTGACGGTCTCTAGCACATCACAGTTTGAAAGTGAAACTTTGAATATTTATATCTCGATATAGACAACACTTCAGGACTCCAAATCTTAAGGGCACCTTCTTGGCACTATAGACAACATCTCCATGAAATCTTTTGACCTTAGTTGAATTTTTGAGTACCTGCATTAAATGCACAAACTTATTGGTTCATTCATATCTACATGACGTATAGTGACGGTCTGGGTTCTCTTAAGCTATAAGATACATATTTTTCATTCCAAATGATCAAATGACATACTGAAATTTCACCAAGACATATATGGATGCCTTACAACTTCTTTATCCTTACAGTCCTGAATATGTGTCATATCTCTCCAAACTAACAAACATAACTTCTTTGTCATTCATGCACTAGAACCATATGCTCTCTTTGACATCAATGACAAACTAACATCAATGACCATGTTCAACAATCTCACCCTTTGTCATTGATGGCAAAACACCCTCAGAATTACTTTATTTGAATAATGACTTCATTTGAACTTCTTCATTTTGATCTTTTTGCCCCTTTGACATTAATGACAAAGGGTCTCTTCCTCGATAGGACAAAAAACATTCCTCAACATCATGTATGCATTCAAATTCTATTTAGGATGCTCAGGATACTTACATACTTTCAAGCGTATGAATAATTGTTCCCCCTTTGACATGCACCAATATGAACTTGGACTTCTCTAATCCTTGGACCTAACAGACTACTCACAGAGCTTGGAAAGCTTCCCCCAACATCAAGCTCCATCTCATGTATCTATTCTTTGACATACATCAATCTGAACATGAGATTATCTTAATCCTTAGACTTGTATACCTATAAAAATCATAAGCTCCCTTTGTTCATGCATGAAGATTAAATACCTTGTCAAAACACAAGAGTTGGTTTGATCAAGTCATCATATCAATCTTCTTGAATTCATAACTATAGTAGACATATTCACACAATTTTCCCCTTATATCATGCACATCTTCTTTAAGATGCTCAAGCTAATTGATTTAGCTCCCCCTTAGCCAAACACATCTTGCATGTTATTAAATTAAAAAGAACACACCTTTGTACTGATTGGCATTTTGATCATCACCTAGAGCACACACACTTGCTTCCACACATGATAGATGTCTCTTAAGAAGCATAGGTAGAGACATAAAATTGTCATAGAGGGAATAAAAATCCAAAAAATTAAGAGATTCCCATATCTGCATGCTCTTACTTGACTTGCAGTCCTTCCTCAATGAGCTAGGTCTGCCAGCAATTCTTCAACACTATCCACACTTTAGTCAAAAACTCTTATGGAAACATCTTATCTTCAGAATATTGTGACCTTCATTGAATACACATCTTGTCATCTATAGAACTCTGAGATATTATTCATGATATCAAAGATATGACAACACATTATCCTCATACTCTTGTATTCAATCTTCAATAATTGATCAATCAATTTAAGCAATTGACAAGATCTTTCCTTTAGGACCAAAAACCCTGAACACATTTTGAGCATGTTAGAACAAGATCAACATACCCTTTTATGAAATATAATATATTGATAACACATCATCCTTGATCAAACACCTAAAAACTTCCATTTCCTGCTTGTAGACCTTCATAACCAATATATTCATTCTTCAACATTTGATCAACTAGACCATTCTTTAGTTTTGATCAAAATTATGATTTTAGGATCATTGTTTCTGAAAAGGTCTTATCATGTCCTTCCATATTAAACCAGCACATATTCTTATGACCTTTCTTGTCCTACAACATCAACTAAAGCTTAACTAACATCCACCATGCTTCCTCTTGTTGTCAAGTGTCTCCTTGTAGCCTAGATAGAAACACCCTAACCCATAATGTCCTAGAACAATGTGAAACTAGGAGTTTCCCATAACTCCTTATATTACTTCTTCTTCTTAGTCATCTGATATTAATAGTTCTTTTTCTTCTTAGGTTTAAGAGAAGCAACATGCTCATCCACAAAAAAATTCTCCTTTTCTTCTAAGAATGGATTGACAACATATGGAGACAACATAGATTCATGAAATACCTTTTCATCTGAAGAAAGAACCTCACCACTAGTCATTGACAACTAATGTTCTTTGCATGAAACTTGTTCAAATATAGTAGGATATTCACTTGGATCTATACACACCTCAGGACTAGCCTCAACTAGCATCTTGTTCTTCTCTTTGAGCTTGTTCTTCTCCTTGAGCTCGTTCTCTTCATTCACAACATGAGCAAACAATGAGAGATCTTGGCATTCTTCAACCTTTGTAGCATTCTCCACTACAATAAATAGACCACTTGGACCTGTAGACTCATCATGACTCACACTTTTTATTTTTTGTTTTCATAAGTTAACTTGTCTTCTTCCTTGCATACTAGGAGTCTGATTAAACTTATTTTGACTTGATGGCCTTTTTTTAAAAAACCTATAAATGTGACCAATCTTCTCACAGTTGTAGCAAACTATTCTTCTTGAAGTGAACTCAACTTACCTTACCTGATTCAGACAAAATCTTGAAATGTGTCCTACGTCATAATAACTGAAGCACTCAACTTTGTTCATGTTATTATGCTTACAAGGGCACTTGTTAGCAAAGTGTCTTACTTATCCACAATTAAAACATTTGAAGGGTAGTTTACCCTTATACTTCCCTGAGTCCATCTTCAATTTACTTGTAAATAGAGCTATTAGTTCATCATCAGATATCTCATCATACTTAACTTCCTTACCTTTACTTATTTTCTTATTTGGTTTCATTTCTATCTTGAATGTTACTTCCATTTTTGGTAGTTTGTCATCATTGACTCTCATCTCATAGGTAGTAAGAATGTCATGTACTTCATCCATATTCATCTGAGTAAGATCATGACTTTCTTATACAATAGACACTTTAGAATCAAACTTGAGGGAGAGAGACCTTAATACCTTTTGTACTATAGTAGCTTCTTCAAGATTCTCTATAATACCAATGATAATTTTCATAATCTCATGAAATATCTACAAAAAGGATGCCTTCCTTCATCTAAAGACTCTTAAATTATCTTCGGTGAGTCTATAACTTGGCCAACTTGACCTTTGAATCCCCTTCATAAATGATCTGCAATTTGTCCCATAGTGAAGAGTATGAGTATTCAATATTTCCTTCTCTTGAGTTATGTGGATAATGTGGAGATGAAATACGTATGAAGATTTATATTAATCTTATTATAACATACATATGGATAAGATTTTGTAAATTTCACTTTGATCATACTTCTTTCCCATTGAAAGTCCACAGTCCTAAACTCGTAATTTTGTATACTGTAATCTTTGTATTGAATCTTGTCTTTGATTCAAAAAGTGATAGAGAAGGGTTTATAATGGTTATAAAATGTGGTGATAAACTTATTGTCGATTGTAGAGTCCTTTGATGTTGAAAAACCTAGAGACCCTACATACCTTTGTTTCTAACATATATAATACAATATTGAATGACTGAGATTTCTTGTTTGTGAATGCCTTGAGGGTTATGAGAACTTGATCATTGAAGGAAAAAGTTTTAATAATTTTATACAGACCTAATGCTTATCTTTAAATTCTTAGTTGGACATTATATGCAATAATTTTTAGTCTCGGCCTATACAACTACTACAAACCCTGACTTTTAGGGATTTGAACATAGGAAGAGATTCAACCCTTCAAAATTATTGTAAATTTGTAATATAGTGTGTATTATGGTTTATTAAGTTAATAAAGTTATTTCATACTTGTACCTTCTATATTCCATACTATACCACCCTATAGGTAGTTAACTAGCCTAAGAGACCTCGTGAAAAAGAGGCTAAAAAAGAAAGTTGAACTTAGGTGAAGAGTTGAGGACCAAAATTGATTGAAAAGTAGGATTGGCCAAAAGGGTGGTCAAATACAGTTTTGTTTTGGTCAAAGTGTCTCCATAATGGTCAAACTTTAGAGCTTTGTGTATTTGGAGGGTTAATTGGAGTGTCAAGTAAGACTAGAGGTACGAGATTTTGCAAAGGAACCTAACCCAAGATTTTGTGTGAGGTAATGTCATGGAAAAGGGTTATCAAAAACCTAATTATTTTTTATTGAAGAGTTTGTGTATGAAATATAACAAGAAGATTTACCTAAAATAGGGTTACAAACCAAGACAAAGGCTAAAAACATAAATTTGAGAAAAGATAAAAGAAAGAGGGGTTTAAAATTTGGAACTATGTTTTATGAGTAGGATAAAGAGTCCTAAGGTAGTAGATAAGTGAATACATAAGATTAGATAAAAAGACCTTTGATCAAGATCCTTAACACTTGCAAGCTGTTGAGAAAGCTCTACATCAAAAGTGTACAAGAAGTAGGTACAAAGAGAAGAAGGCCATTAAGCCTAAGTCATAAGAGTGTCATTAGTCATTTCCACTACACATAGTGAAATAAAAACTTTAATTTTAAAAAATATGTAAGATCCAAGATTTATAACATTAAAAGAATAAATTTTTAATCCTCATTTCTGCACGTACAACATTAAATACGAGATCTGATATAGATAATAATTTGGAAGATCAAAACAACACTGTACAATAACACATAATGAAATAAAAATTGAATATAAATTAGATAGATCAAGCCATGATAGGCATACAATATAGGCACATACATGTCCAATGTCAATAATACATAGATTGGGTCATATTGCCATACAAAAAATTACATCTACCAACATAGTATCTAATGTTGGTTGAATGTCATATGCACATATACAATGCCAAAAATGCATCAATTGCCATATAGGCATGCAAAAAAGTACATCTCATGTGTAAGACATCCTATTCATCAAACAACCTCCCTCTCTTTGCCTTCCTCGAAGAAGACTCTCCCTGGGATGCCCTGGTAGTAGATGAAGAACCCTCTTATGCCTTGGATTGATCCAAAGTCTGATTGTGGGTCCTACACTCATAGCTAGCTTGTAGCTGAGCATGTTTAAATATAATAATTATTATGAAATTAACATAAAATACATTCAAACAATTGTTAAGAAATTAATTTTAAACTACAATAAAAAATCATTTAAACATATGCACTTATTGCAAGCTCATGATCCTGCTCAAATCTATTTTTCGCACTCAATCAAGTCAATGGCATGCTCAAATGTCTAAATAGGCATCTCAAATATGGGAGGAACATGAGAAGTTGCCCTAGTCACCATTTGACTAGGACTATCAGTTCTCATAGGATAACCCTGCATACACAATACATAAACATAAGTTATATTTACCCCAAGTACACATGTACTAAAATTATTAAAACAAGCCTATTTTTATAATTAAAAATTTCAAGAACCAATATATACCTTTTTCAGTGCGTGTGCAAATGACATTGCAATAACAATGCCTATGTCTGTCCCAACTCATAGAGAGGGAGGAGTGTTAGTACCAACCATCAATTGTTCATGTAAATAAGGTCTCACTTAGTTTTATATAAAGTACATCAAATCTTATATGTGGATACCAAAATGATCAATAGAATCACTTTTACATATAAAATATATGTCTATATAAGTACATGAATGCAATGACACATTATAGGAAAGAAGAAGACAAACATGCATGTGAAAGTACACTTAGATCTGAATTGATAAGCCATCTATTGAAGTGTTAGAGCAACAACCTTGTACCAAAACCAAAATTAGAGGATTAAAATTGTAAAAGGGAATATATAATACACTAGTTTATTTTTTTTCAAATTGATAAATATAAATACACTTGGGTCAAGATCTTTAATTTATGCTATATTACATGTTGGACTATATTAGTTTTTGATTTATTACTTGTCTAAAAATAGGGGTTTAACTTAGGTTTGGACCCTCATAACTAATTCCTTTTGGATTAATTTTCAAGATTAACTTAGAGTATTTAGGGACATTTTAAATTGTGTTTTAAAGGTGGGACTACATTTGATGGAGTTAGAGTGATGAATTATGATTGGCTTCCTAGGATTATAGAGAAATTAATGACCAATGATTTGGTCACACTATATATAATAGGAATACTCTGGATTGTGTAGGTGGGGATTGTTGTCCCATCAAGTAGATTCCTTTGCTTGACCTATTCGCCAACTAGGATGTCATGTAAAATAGTTTAATTTTCTAGGAAGTCCTTTAAGAGTGGACTATCACTTTCAAGGTTGTGATTAGGATATTAGGCTTATCAGCTAAAGGCAGGGTTATGGCCTTGATAGAGGATTATGATAGAGGTAAGGTTGTTAATTAGGTGTAATACTTTGGTGTACAAGCACATGACCCCTTATTAGTGAGGGTTAGATATTGGGACAGTGGGGGCCATCAGGGCTTCTAATTGGATAGGTACGCCACCATTGAGAGACTTTCCATGAGCGGTGGACACACTGACAATGTTACATTTGGTAGCTCTACTATATTAGGGTATTTTAGGATAGTTTGTGAATGAGGTGGACACTCTACTACCATTACCGACAAAATTGGGAGAGCACTAATTGGAGGAGTACATTTAGAAAAATATCCTATATCTAGGTTATAATTATGGTAGGATGCCAACATTAAGTAAAACCACCACCATAATATGTAGATACTTAGATGTATAAATAAGCATAGGACAGAGGGCGAGGAGATGAAGTTTAAGGGGAAACAAGGGCGAGCATGCACTTGTTAGAGAGGAACCAACATGATAGGAGGAGAATGTTAAGATGAGGTCCAATTAAGAATTATACCTAGACTAACATGAAGTTACCCAAATAAAGTAGCAAGTTGGTTTATTTTTAGTTATTTTCTATGTTACTTTGTAATTTATTACTCAGTTGTTATTTATTTATGTGACTGGAGATCTAATGTCTTCTCTTGTTATATGGTTTTAGAGTGAATCACTCAGTGGTGAAGCATGATCAAAAAAACTTGGTTAGGGTTTTTTAGGTGAGGATTATTTGAGCCTCGATAATTAGTGTTTTGGTTTATTTTTAGTTGTTTTCTATGTTACTTTGTAATTTATAACTCAATTATTATTTCTTTATGTGACTGGAGATCTAATGTCTTCTCTTGTTATATGGTTTTAGAGTGAATCACTTAGTGGTGGAGAATGATCAAAGAAACTTTGGTTAGGATTTTTTAGGTGAGGATTATTTGAGCCTCGATAATATTTTGGTGGATGCAGTTCTCCATGTATGAATAAGCAAGCACACATATGTTTTTCTCCCTACTTATCATACATATGTGGAGTTCCCTCATAATAAGAGAGAGATAGTTGGCCTAGAGGAAAATGTGGTTGGTTTAGAGTCTTAGGTGAAGACTCTCAATGAAATTATTAGGGCTAGGAGAGGTTAGGCTCCATCTAGCCAAAAAATAGTGTGTGATACATCACCCACATAGGTATAATCAAGAGACACAAAAGTAGAGAAATTGTATCCCACATCACTCATCAACATGTATATGTAAACAACTACAGTCATAACAAATGCAAAGAGCAAAACATATAAGTAAACAATTTTTACCTCTGCATAGGTAAATGGTGTCATCTTAACATAGTAGATGTAGTCGTGGATGGCCCAATAGCTAGATTTGAATATGAAAACAATGGCTGCAACAAATTGAATATTGTAAATGCTGGCTGTGATGATGAAGGAACCATCATCTCCTATGACATAAAAAATCACATATATATTATATTAAATTTTTATGTAGATTAATTATCAAATTAGAAATTAAATTTGCAAATATAACTTAAATTTAACATGACATTTATATAAAATATACTTGCATCTGTGTGGTGATTGATGTTTGCACACCAAATGTGCATGCCATAAACTCATCACTCATAATAATATGATCTAAGCAATCTGAACCACCGACAACATCATCATTAGAAGGTCTCATACACATATCTCCACACAAAATGCAAGGGTGGGGTTGGGTTCGAGTAGCCTATGGTGTATCTTTAACATCACTCTGCAAAAGCCTGCTCATATGTTGAATGAGTGTATCGGTGAGTGAACTAAGAGCATGGAGAGTGTCTATCTACATGACCTGTTGAAATGCGAAGGGGATATTGGGCTTAAATATAATAGAAGATGCAATGCATAACCATATGGCTCTCAATGCCTTCTTATCAAGCAATGACTAATCCACATCACTCATACTTACATGTTGTTCTGCTTTCCCCTCTAAGGGGAGATGTATCTCCTTCTGATATAGGTAATATTCCATATACATTTTCCACAAACCAAAATACTTACCATCAAACTTCTCAACTCTAAATCTAATTTATTCTCCCATAGCTCCCAATCAAGCTAATAGCCTTCATGTGATTTACCACTTCAGTAAACACACACAACCAATAGATTTGATACTAGTTGTTAGGAATTAAAAACTTTTAAATCAAATTTAATGTAACCATAAATCAGATCTAACTTATGTAATAACATGCATCACAAAAACATTCCTCAAATCACAGATATAATGAAAGCATTAAAATGTAGAGAACAAGAATCAATCACACAACACAGATCTAACATGGTTCACCTAATGTGGGCTAAAACCACCAAGAAAGTTCTCAATATAAACTGTAATCAAAACACAAGACTACAATGAACTCTCATAGAGATATAAAAATCTCCTATAGAAAATGTTGCATAAAATGCTGCACTTTCACCTGCACCTACACAATGTTGTATCTCATAAGTTGCTAAACCACACCTTGCAATAAACACCTGCACTTTGAAAAAACATTTGCACTTTGACTCTAATTCTCAAAGCCACACCCTGCAAACACACCATCTGTGTAAAGCAACACATCAACCTATAAAGGCCACACCATACCCTGTATATATAATAAATGAAGGAAAATCCATAAAAGAAGGAGAAATTGTGCCATGCTTATCTAATATAAGCATTATCTATTAAGGACACTTCACTTCCACCTCATCAAGCTCATCTAAAAGCTCTCCCAAGAAGGAACACACCAAGATTGACTCTTCACCTTTTAAGGCATATTTTCCAACAATCATGTGATCACAACCAACTCCTTGTAACAAGAAAGGCATCCCCTTTTCCAAAAAACAACTAGCTCCCTAAGATCAAGGAAGTCAACATGGGAAAAGGCATCTAACAACCAACTCCACAAAATATGGAAACATATAAATTGGAAAATATAATGAATATTTCACTCACATGTGGAGCAAGGTTCTACAAAAGGTGGAGTAGGGAAATTTGCGCTCCCTACATCCTTGGAGCTCTCTAGGCCCCCAAAATTTATCCCTATGGTCATGTGATAGCCCCAAAGGGCTCGACACTCAACATTTGGATACGAATCTATGCAAGCTGATTAGGTGCATGATGTGTACATGGTTGATCCTGCATAGAGCCTTTTCCTTGGCCTTGAAACTCACTGAAATCAAAATAATTGGGAATCTGATTGAGGACAAGCTCATAGTAGAGTTTCCTCAAAAAATATAACGGGACCTCATGGTTATTACATGACGGATAGTCAAAGACCATCCACCATCGATCCCAAAAATTGGTCATGATTAAGTTATGTACACAACGATGGATATGAAAATGTTTAGCGGTTATGAGAAAGGGGGCATTGGTGGTTGGGTCAACAAATAAGGTGTAAATGTTAGCTTTTGAAATTTCCAAATTCTTGACCTAAAATGCTAATAATTTATCAGCATAATATACCCTACAAGTATCCCTATATGAGGTCCATCAGTCAATTTGACCCGTTATCAAGTCAATTTGATGTAGTAAAGTATGTAGGGAATTGACTAGCTAGGTGTGGTGGGGGTTGGTCGAATTGGGATCTCTCATTCTATCAATCAGGTCTTCAATTTCAAATTTGTTTCCCGCAATGTTATCAATCAAAAACTCTTGATTGCCACAGGTTTTTGGGGAATTGTAGGAGGGCCAGGTGGAAGGATAGGAAGAACAATAGGGTTTTTTAGAGGGTTAGGAGGAGGAGCAACCAGAGGGTTTTATGGAGGGTTAACAGGATGGGCTGTTAGAAAAAACAATTTACAATTAAAAACATGGGTTAAACAATAAAAAATTATGAAAAATTAGGGTTAAATAAAGATGATTTTGATGACTTACCTCTCCTATACAGTGACATCATTGATCAATAGGCTTGTGGGGTGAATCTATCAGCTTCTTAGCACTCTTTTAAGTAAAATGCGATCACGGAACAAGGTTGGAATAAGAAATGTAGATGCAAAATGAATAATTTTGCATTTAGGTTTCCCTATATTTGTTTGACACAGGGAACGTGATCACATTATTAAAATGATCACGTTATTAACGTGATCACTTTATTGACTAATAATGTGATCATGTTACTGTTCAATATAATATGATCATGTTATTTATAATGCAATCACTTTAATTAAATAATGCAATCATGTTATTAATTAATGTGATCATGTTATGGTAAATGTCCACATAATTATCCCCCAACTCTGTGCACTTACCCTGGGTAGGCTAGACATCCTCAACACCCTTCTATGTTGAGAGTTGCCTACATACCAATACCTCAAGAGGGGATTAAACCTGATGTAGTTCTCCCAATCTAAGTGCTGGTGCAAGTGCAATTGAATGCTAGTATGAGTGTCAACTTGAGTGATTTGAATGAGGCTTGAGATTGGAAATATGTGTGTTATGAGTTTAGGATGGTTGTAGATGACTTTATGTAGGAGTAGGGTAAAATATGAATTAATGACCTTGATTATGCACTATTTATTATGAGCTTGTTTGTGTATTTTGTATTTGATTTCCATCTAATGGATAAAGGGCTAAAATTCATGTATTTATATTGATCTAGTACTTGTGTAGAGTGTGAAATAATTATAGGCTAACCCTAGGTGTCTTAGGAATCAAAAATATATCCATTGGGATTGAGATTAGACAAGGGACACTGGCACGGTCCCTTGGTCACTAGTATGGTGCATTAGTGTCTAAAGAACAATGCTAGTGTCCAGGTGGAAGAACCTGAGGCACTAAGGGCCTAGATCCTTGGGAGAAGGTCTGAGACTAATTTTAAAATGTCTATGGATATGTAATGCCTGCATGAAAGCTTGATAAGGGTCAAAATAGGCCCTAAGATAGGTCTAGGGCTAAGTTAGGGATGGGTGGTCTAAAGTGACACTCATTGCACTCAAGTAATATTTTATATGACTAATATATGATCAAGGATGGCCTGATCAACCTTTTTTAGATGAGTACTAGCTTGAACAGGGATAAACTCTTAGTAAATGCTGGGATTCCTATAAGGGTTGGTTGGCACACAAATGTCTTTGGCCCAACATGCCACACATCTATGACGTTGACAGATTTGAGGGTAGATAATGGGTTTTCCTTCGTTAATTTAAAAATTCAAATTTCAATGATCACTAAGCAAATGTTAAACATCGGACATGTTGACCTCATCTCGTGCACCTTGACAACCTTAACCAAATATTCACCACTCATCATTGATCTACGATATAAGATCTCATGATTTAGCCACTTGGCAACTTTGCATGTCTTATGCGCACATTGACTCTTTGACTTAATGCATGTTGTTGATCTTCTAGTTGCATGATCATACACTCACTGCTGATCTTTTGTCTAATATTTGTGAATGTGACACGTCACTAATGCGTTCATTCTTTGATAATTTGACTTTTATGCGCACTGTTAGATTAAGATCTACGATTTAACGTGTACCGTTAGATCTCCTGACTAGTTGACCTGAGACTTCAATGTAGTTAAACTTGATGGATTATGGCCCATCACAATCTACAAGTGCAACTTTGAAGATTTATATCTTGAGCTAGACAACACTTCAGGTCTACAAATCTTTGAGGTACCTTCTTGGCACTATAGACAACATCTCCATGAAATCTTTTGATCTCAGTTGACTTTTTGAGTACCTGCATTATATGCACAAACTTACTGGTTCATTCATATTTGCATGACGTGCAATGACAGTCTGGGTTTTCTTAAGCTAAAAGATGCATATTTCTCATTCCAAATGATCAAGTGACATGCCAGAACTTCACCAAGACATTTATGGATGCCTCACAACTTCTTCTTTATCCTTACAAGCCTGCACATGTGCCATATCTCTCCAAATTAACAAACACAACTTCTTTGTCATCCATGCACTAGAACCATATGTTCTCTTTGACATAAATGACAACCTAACATCAATGACCATGTTCAATAGAATCTGGATAGATCTCTGATGCAATGAACATTGAAGCACTAGTTTTTGAGGGAGATCAATTATTTGTTTCTAAAATACCTTCATAGTAAGAACCTATATAGGTTGCATAACATGCTCTGGTGGAGGGAATGTCTCTGACTGAATAAGTTATTCATATTAGATCAAGGCCATCTGTCATTAATTGGAGGGAAATATGCAAAGAAGGTGATGATATAATTAATCATCGTAAAACTTTTTAATAAATACAATTATGTGATAAATCCTTAATAAACATCTCAAAACAGATTAAAAATGACCCATCTTAAAAATTGAACTGCTTATATCGAAAACGACCCATCTTAAAAATTGAACTGCTTATATCGAAAACGACCCATCTTAAAAATTAGACTCCTTTTATTAAAGACAACCCATCTTAGAACTTAGACAGAAACAACCCATCTCAAAATTTGGCCCATTTTGAGAACTTAGACCATTCTCAACCACTTGACTACAACATACAAAGAACTTTGCTAGAAACTCGTAAACCCCATTTAAAAAAAAATAAAAATTATATAATATTTGTTAAAAAAAGGGGGTCTGTGAGTGGGTTTCCGGCCCCACTTGGCGGACGCCAACAACTAATATTAAAAAATTTGAAGTCTCTACAAAAGTCCACAATTAACCCTGTTTTGGGCCTTTCAACAGAAATTATTTCTGCTCCATTCCTTTCGATATTTTTGTTAGAAAAAACAAAATTCATTCAGTCGATCGATCGATAAGCTTGCTTGCTTTGCTCTTTGCAAAGTTTAAGTTGCGCTGCACACAACAGCATTGCTTATCATAATTTTTCTAGGGTTTTTAGGGTTTCGTATAATTTTTTAGTGCAAAAATGTATGCTGTATCGCAGCCTCAGCTTCAGCAACAAGGTGGAGTTGCAGGAGGGGCAGTTGGGTCGGCAGATCAGCAACTGCAGGCGAGATTGAAGCAGCAACAGCTCATTCAACAGGCCATGCTTCAGCAGCAGCAGGGGCTTTATCATCCTGGCCTTCTGCAACCCATCTCACAGGTATTTAATGGAATCCCATTTATTTTTCATGGATACCCATTTGATTTTTATGAGTACCCATTTGATTTTCACCAATACTCATTTATTTTGGATCCCCATTTTCATTTTCTTCTTTTCAAAATATGGCCAGGATTTGATTTTTTGTAATTTTAGACGAGTTTCATAGGATTTTTTTGGTTTAAATCTCAGAGTTTAGGCTACCCATAGATACGCATTTATTTTTGATTTGTACCCAATTGTTTTTTACTGTTTTCTCAGGATTTAGGTAGGATTTAAATTTGTTTGGAAACTACATTATTTTAAATCTTTGCGTGGCTTAAATCTCAGGGTTTATTTAGGTTTTTATGGATTCCCGTAATTTTTTTCAGAATCTGGCCAGGATTTTAATGTTTTGTTAACTCTATTTTAAGTTGTTTTATGGGGTTTATTTTAGCTTAAATCGCAGGGTTTCTGAATTTCGTAGGTATTATTGGATACTAATTGTTTAATTTTTTTGGAAGTTGGCTAGGGTTTGTTTTATTCTTACTCGAATTTTTCATAAGGAATATTGGGGTTTATGGTAGGGTTCATTCAGTTAGGCATTCATCCGTCAGTCTGATTCATTTTAGTTTCCAGTAATTTGGCTATGGTTTAATTCATTGCTACTCTTTTTGTGAATTACTTTGGCACCGAATTAGTTGTTTTCATATTTATACTCTTTCATTTTTCAGGATTCAGCCAACATTTTACATTCACTTGATTTATTTAGTTTGGTAAAACTTTCTTGTGGGGTAACATTTGCCTAGATCCTAGAGCATAGGGGTTAATCTGTTCTGTTAAAGTCACCCGGGACTTGAACCTGACCTTGAAAGTTGGGTTATGCAATACATAATTATTCCACCCAATTTCAACATTTTATCATGCCTCTTGTAGGATTTGAATCTGGGGTTCTGTTATGAAAGTACCAGTGATTTACCAGTTGAGCTCATCCCATTTGACATTTTTTAGTAAGTATTTTGCAGAAGAGTTTCATGTCTGAGTTGGGATTTCTTCTTGTATTTTTTTGCTTGGTTGGAGGCCTGGCTTTGCGTACACTACGCTTTTATTAATTACATTTGTAATTTGTCTCATGCTGCTGCTGAATAGATACCACTATGTCTAATCACAAGAATTTTCTAAAAAAAAAGTATATGATTTATTATAAGGGAGCATGTCCTTTAGGATGTATATATATATATATATGTTTATATATATGTATATATATATCCTAAAGCGCATGCTCCCTTATTAATAAATATTAGAAACGAGACATACCATATGCCATGTAAATTTATGTATTAAATTATAAAATATCAATTTCTACACATACATATTGAATTACAGTAACATGGAGCACTGAATCAACAAAACTTAATATTTAAAAGACTTTGCGGGTGAGTTAATATTTGTAATGTCCATGATGATAGCAGATAAAAAATTCATCATGTACTTCGCATTTCTCTATCTAGTCACGGGTCTGACTTGAAGTTTCCCATGTGATAAAACATTATTGCTCTACTATGACTAACATTATTGCTTTATCTGCTGAAATGACATTGTTGTTATGTACTCAAGCTCATATTTGTTGGAGTATGAGCTGCTGCACCTGAATGCTCATTAATGAGAGAAGGCTTTTGCCTCTATTTGTCCCAAATAATTATCTCTCTAGTCTCTTTATAAAAAAATAGTATTAATGCATAAGAATCAATTTTTTCAATGAATTAAAGTTAAAATTATGATTTTTATTTTGTCAAGTTATGTGAGTTTTTCGGCCTATTCCAAGTCTGAAACGTCCTCATAGAGTCCAATCTGAGTCTGAGTCTCAATACTTTGTCTGAGTATATTTGTAGGGGAAAATGATGGTGGGAGTATAGGTGGGTGGATGCGAGGGGAACATTGAAGGCAGATATTTTTATAGATATGCGACTCTTAATAATTAGTACAGATGTATTAATTATATCTATCTGAAAAATGCTGAAAGATATCAATCTTGAGGAACCTAACTTAAATTTGTCACATACCACAGTGATTATTGACTCGGTTGTCCTCTGTGAAAATTTCATGCTTACTGGTAACAGGTGGCCACAATCCAGCTGCACCATTGTGTCGGGCTTGGAAAAATCATTCCAACTAAAGAACTTAGAAAAGTGCCTCCAAAGGCCACTGTACATCTAAGATAGAGTTTTTTTTAATCGACTTCTCCAAGAAAGAAGAAAAAACTTCCATATTACTGTCAAATGGATGCCAAATTTAAGGTAATCTATTAGAGCCCATCACCACTTCTTGCCTGCTATTGTATGATGCCTGTCAGTGTAATAAAAAAGAACTTTTCTAAGAAGGTAGCATATTCAAGCCTCAACAGAACTTATATATGCCAAGAGCTACATTGCCAGCAAACAGAAAAGGAAACAGATCTGAAATGTGGAAACGAGGATTTTTAAAAACCCTTGGTTTGCAAACATCATAGAAAAGCCTGTACAATAGATTAATATAAATATAAATATATATAAAAACAATGCATAAGACTCAATTTTTAGTCCTTAAAAGATAAAATATTAAAAAAAAATATAGTTTTCATGGAAGTTCAAAACATTTAACATGCATAAAATTTCACATGTTCATGAATCATGTGTTATAACCCAGGTTCAAACTTCAAAGACAATGTACATTCAAATGATTATAATCTATAATAAATCATGTATTTTTCTCATGAAACTGGTGCTTGCTTCTAAATTCTTCTTCAAACCCAAAATGCCATGTTGTCAGTTCTGAGTCCACCTTCACGGGGCTTTGTGCTCACTAGCTCTGTGGGCCCTGCATTTCTCCTGTGGATATAATCCTTTCTGATGCAAACTACCTGTTCTTTACAGACTTTCACCCTTTAGCATGTTTTTTATTTTCATAATTGTTTTGTTGGATAATGATCTATAGTTTGGTCTATCTCAAGGTGGTGTACCTCATTTTTCACCTATGCAAACACAACAAGTTTTTAGTTTGTACCCTCATTCACCATCTATGATCCACAAATTTCGTAAAGCACTTTTGGCTGGGGATATCAGGGATCCATGTAATAGCAAATCCCAACACTATGGAAGGCAAAATCAGCAGAATTACAGTCAATCAAGCAGGATTAATAGTAGCTGGCCACAGTTCAGAGCAAAATACATTTCTGCAGAAGAAAATTGAAATTGAAAGCATCATTCACATACAACTAGCTGCCACTTGAAGCAATGATCCATATGTAGACGATTATTGACATCATGCTGTTCAAGCCAAGAAAGCTTCTAGTTTAACATAGTCTATTTTAGAAGATGAGGTTTTTAAAAAATGTTTTAGCTGTTTTTTTTGACTTAGTCAATGACTTCTCCACCAAAGATGCCCTGGAAACTGCCAGGAAGTGCCTGGAAACTGCCCAGAAATGCGACAGAAACTTTCTGTATGTTTCCATCACGCTTCTGGGCGTTTCCAGGATGTTTCCGTACTGGAAACGTTTCTAAGCACTCAAGGTTCCAATCCCACAACATAAGTGTAAGAACATAGGTACTGTTACTTTGAGTCCTTTGGTTACCTATCAGCACATATCGGATCTGTCTTGAGATGGATTGGTGCTAGTGTAGCTATTTTTATTGTGTTATTATTGTTTCATTACAATTGTATGGTGTTCAATGAGATCCGTGTGCAAAAGATTGTTTTAGTATTTTTTCTGCAATAGGTTGTTTACTTATTGTGTTTTAACATTTTATTTGGTGATGCGAACCTGTCCTTAAGGCTAGTTTGATTGCATTTTCAAGTTGATTTATAACATTAAATCGAAGTGATATCGCAAATCATCAACCTGAGTTCCGGTCTAGTAGTTCCTATTAGGTATTAAAAACCATGCAATTTTTGTCATGTTTTAGATATAACTGAGTTAGGCAGAATTTGGAGGCTTAGTTTAAATTTTTTGCAAAAGCTTTCTTATATCAAGTCATCTTAGTTCTGTCAAGTAGCTTGACGGTGGGTTGAATTACCGTGTAAGATTCAATGGTATTGGACGGTTAGAATAACATCTGATCTAAACAAAGGTATAATTAAAATTGTGTGCTTCAACCATCATACACCATTGGATTTATTTTGCCGTGTGGTCAGAGTCTTAGTTGAATTGTTATGCTCTCAGAATGCATATAATGTTTCTGAGATCATTTGGTATCTTCTACGGTGAACAATTAATCCATGTAGATTGGACCATTTGTAGTCATTATTTGTTAGTTTGGCATTGCATGATGTATTAATATTCTACTTTTTATCTTGTTAGAGGCCTTTTTAACTATATTATTTGTATTTTTCATTTATATTCAGATGAATGCTGCTAAACTGTTGCTAAGGAGGTTAGATCTTTGAATAGTTTAATTTTTTTTTTCTTTCATAGCAGTTCCAATAGTATGCACTGGAATCAGTGTTTACTTGGGTTTTTTTGTTATGGCATATTCTTAGCTTTGGAGATAAATTATATGCTAGCTTAGATTACTAAAACTTTTTTATAGGTTATTTTTTTTTTCTCCTTTTTTTGCATTTTTTTACATTTACGTTTTGCAGATTGAGCCAATTCCAAGTGGAAATCTGCCACCCGGGTTTGATTCAAGTTCATGCCGCAGTGTGTGAGTGCACTGTCCGCGGTTTTTTTCTTCATTTGCAACTTTTATTTTTTCGTTCACTTTTATTATTCTACTTAAGCTGCTCTCATCAGGTATTATGACCACCTTTTTTTTTCTTTCTCATGCACAACAAAAAATCATTATGATATCAAAGTGAAGTTTGAAATAATTTATTCTATATTCTTTTGAATATATCCTTTTTTTTTAATCCTTTATTAGAATTTTAGTTTAAATTAAGAAAACATTCTACAAGTGTTTGTACTTCGCCATTTGATGCATCCAATTATGTTACTAAAGCACGGATGTTTTTGCAGTTATGTAGGCAACATACATATGAATGTCACAGAAAGTCTCCTGGCAGAGGTTTTTGCCAGTATCGGCCCGCTTGAAGGATGCAAGCTCATCAGGAAGGACAAGGTAGTCTGTATTTTACTATTTAATTTAACTTTATTTAGTATTTATATACTAAAATTTTTGTTTGTTTATACCCTTTTCATGAATTGTCATAGGGAATATTTTTCTGTATGTCAAAGGAGCTTTATTTATTTTGAGTCATGTTATTGAAAACCCTTAATTAGTGGAGAATATGCAATAAAAGGCTTGGTGGGTTTTAAAAAAAACAACTGTTCCATTCGATTTGCTTTTGGAACTACGATGGTTAGTATGGTTTGTTAATTAGGTTTAATTTTTTAACAAATCTATCTATTTCGGCATATTTTGCAGTCATCTTATGGGTTTGTGGACTACTTTGATCATAGATCAGCTGCAAACTCAATTTTAAGCCTTAATGGAAGACACATGTAAGCCTTATTGTTGAGAATTTTTGTTATTTCATTTTGACCTTTTTACTTCTGTAAGTTTAAAGACTTCCATTGGGGCACTGCAGATTTGGTCAACCTATCAAGGTCAATTGGGCTTACGCAAGTGGACAAAGAGAAGACACGTCAGGTTGTGATAATAGATAAAACTTGTTTCTTTGTTTCATGCTGAGTGTGCTGTTGGTATGCCCTAGATTATGACATTATGTCAAGTGTCGATGTTATTTCAATTTGTCATTGATAATTATGCTTCCAAGTGCATTTGCCTCAGAATGGCTGACATTCTTATGTTTCAGGCCATTATAGCATTTTTGTTGGTGATCTCAGTTCAGAGGTTACAGATGCTACACTCTTTGCCTGCTTCTCTGTGTTTCCGAGTTGTTCGTAAGTTATTTCTGAGCCATGTTAGCAGTAAATTGATTCCTTTTCTTGCAGGTATTGAAGGCCAAGTCTGGATTTGCTTAATTATATGTTGTGATGCAGAGATGCTAGGGTTATGTGGGATCAAAAATCTGGCAGGTCAAGGGGATTTGGCTTTGTGTCCTTCAGAAACCAGCAGGTAAGTGGCTATTGACTTTGAAAGATTTTCCATGTTTCAAAATTGCACACAAAAGAGCTTTTATTAGTTATACTCATCTAGTTATGCACGGAAGGTTATTTTCTGTATCTTTTGTGTGTGTATGGTCTGGAAATGTTAAACATTTTAACAAACTGTGGTGCAATAAATTTAGTATAATAAATTATTGGGCCTTTTTGAAAGGTTTTCTGACTTTTCCTTTCATGCAGGATGCTGATAATGCGATTAATCAGATGAATGGTAAGTTTCCAGAATCTTTATTAGCTTTTGTTGAGGATTTACATATTTGTTTACATGATGCATGAATTTCATGGCATACACACTAGTGTTGGAAAGCACAAGAAATTTCTTTGTTCTTTCATTATTGGAATGTTTGTTCTTGGCTGTTCAACACCTACTATCCTATTTATGTTTTATGCTGCTTTATTTCAGGGAAAACCCTTGGGAGTAGGCAGATTCGTTGCAACTGGGCTACCAAAACAAGCTCTGGAAGCCAGATTGATGACAAACAGAACGCAGAAGCACAGTTTGCTTCAAATTCAGCAGTCATTGTTGCAGCCAATTCTGTTGATGCACAAGCTGTAACAGGTAAAGTTGAAATTATTTCTTCTCCTCATATCCTGTGAATATTGTGTTTTTGAAGGTGGCCTTTGTCTAACATTCAAAAGCTTTCTACTGCAGGCCAGGCAAAAAGTGTTGCCCAAGTGTCTGGGCCTGAAAACAATCCTCAATTCACCACAGTTTACATTGGCAACCTTTCCAATGAGGTTACCCAGTCTGAACTACACAGGCAGTTTCTTGGATTGGGTGTTGGTGTTATTGAGGATGTTCGTGTTCAAAGGGAGAAAGGATTTGGATTTGTGCGTTATCGTACACATGAAGAAGCTGCTCTGGCTATTCAGCTCGGTAATGGAAAAATTATCTGTGGAAAATCGATCAAAGTAAGCTTGCACACTTGGTTCAATTGCAGCCTCATGTTGAGATAGAACTGTTGACATGTTTTCTATTGCTAGATGATACATGTGGTACATCCTGATAATCTTGGATTTTGGCATGCAGTGTTCTTGGGGTAGCAAACCCACACCTCCAGGAGCCACATCCAGTCTTCCTTCTGCATCAGTACCTTTTCAAGGTGTTGTTGCTGCTCCAGGTCTGAATCAAGGCTATACAGCTGCTGATATTCTTGCTTATCGGCAGCTGAACATGAGTCAGGGAGGAGCGGGTCAGCCTCTATTGCCACTATCTGCCCAGCAAGGAATGGGACTGGGTCTGGGACATGGGCCTATGGGAATGGTTGGAGCGGCAAGCAGTCAAAGCATTTATGATAACTTTCAGGCTGGTGGTGGAGTCCCAGCAGCAGCAGCTGCTGCTGCAGCGGCTGCCATGAGGCAACAACTCATGTATTATCAGTAATGTGCCCTTTTAATGGTTCTGCAGCCTTACTAGTTTGGATGTGATATTGATGGTATTTACAGGGAGTAGCAGGAAACTAGAATAAATCTTTCTAGCTGTTGTACAATTTAAATTATGAAATAGTTTATATCGTAATCTTATTTGAAACTTTTTTCATGCCATTGAAATTTTAGATGACAAGTAGTTTTTTGACTTTCTTAATCCTTGTGCATTGGCTTCTTGTGTGTTGCATCATTTGGCACTCGATTGAAGGTAGCATAATTGTTTATTGTGTAATTGTGATTTTGCATGTTATGAGCAAGATGTCCTTAATAAGGTATAAGACGTCCATAAGGATTGTTTATATGCCTGAGTTGATACTAGCAAATGTTGTTACGAGCTGTCTGAATTTGATGTTGGCATTGTAGAATGTTGATGTGATGAAGAATCCGGATGGTACTGGATGTATATCTACACTCGATCTTCTAGCATTATCTTTATGTCTGATGTGCTCTTGATGATCATGAATGTTATGTATCTATTGGTCTTTTAGGTTTTCTGCATGAAAATGGTTCACATTGCAAGTTAGTACCTAAGAAAGTAATTTAGATTGCGAATTAGTGAACATAATTGATTCACACAACCAAATGATAGTACCTACACGTGCAATATTAGACTGAAATGTTGTTGAAGATCATTCTTCTGGGTCCTCGGAAAGTAATTTAGATTGCGAATTAGTGAAAATAATCGATTCACAGCCAAATGAAATGGACATGGAAAACTAGAACGATCAACCAATCATTTTGGCTTTGTATTTGTTGATATTCAGAACTTGATCGATTAAAAAATCATTAATCCTAGCTACTAGAAATGATTAACTGCCATTGTTTGGCGTTATTCATTCTTCTTGGTCCTCGGAAAGTAATGTAGATTGCGAATTAGTGAGAATAATCGATTCACAGCCAAATGAAATGGACATGGAAAACTAGAACGATCAACCAATCATTTTGGCTTTGTATTTGTTGATATTCAGAACTTGATCGATAAAAAATTCATTAATCCTAGCTACTAGAAATGATTAACTGCCATTGTTTGGCGTTATATTGGAGTTTGTCAATTCTTCAGAGAATTTGCTTGTATTATATATGTTAAAACTGTATACAATATTTTGCTTTTTATTAGCCATGTCTACAATATCTTGGTTTTTATTAGACATGTCTGCCGAGATAATTTGATTTCAATTCTAATCTTTTTACCATGAGTTGTATTTTGTACTTGTTATTGTTCCATGTTTAGGTTAGCTGCTGATTAAAAAAGTTAATGGTGCATGCTACCCCTGTACAAGCATGTCTGAAATGACTGATGCAGGTAATCATTTGCTCGTTATGTACATCTTAGTTTAAGCCTGTTTATGGGAAGTTTTTTATGCAACTGGCAGCATATGGGGGGATGTGCTGCCTCAAATTAAAAATTTCACTTCGCTGTGGAATAGTTGAAATCTGTTTCTATATGGGTTTATCCTCATTGTAAGAACTTAGAAGTGGATTTTGTGTGCGCAAAAAGCTTGGGTAAACTGGGTTATAATAAAGTCAATGGATTGTTAGGTTGGCATAATCATGTTTTAGGCGGTTTTTGAAAAATGATTCAAAAGCCATGTTAATTCATTTGTTATTATGTTGATAGCCATTATACAATGGCAGCAAGGGAGTGGGAGCGTGATAGAGTTAGTTTTCACAATTATGCTTGATCTTAACCTAACGGTCCATTTAACTGTCATAGGGGAATTTAAGTTTTAAATTTTAGTCTATAGAATGTTATTTTGGCTTGGAGAAGTCAAATAAAAGGTTGTAATATTTTGCCCATTTCTTGCCCATATTATGGGGCTTGGAGAATAATTATTTTAGAAAGATTTTTTTTAGCCCAACACAATGGTGAAGGTAGATTGATTGTTATTTGTTCTTGGGAAATTGGGGTGAAAAATTCAAGACAAGAACGTTTAGATTGATATTTATTTGTATATTTTAGTTGCTGTGAAAAATCCAAGATAAGAACCTTGAGATTGATGTTTCTTTGTATATTTCAGATGCATATGTATTTTTGAAATCTGCACTTGTCTACTCTAATCTGAGATAGAAAATGAATCAGGAAGTCGTGGGCAGAAAGGTGGTTTAATTTTTGAAATCTGCACTTGTCTACTCTAAAGTTGTAGGTGAAAAGGTGGTCTCGTGATTTCACTCTCGACCTTGTTGCATGGGGCAACTTCTTGCACGTCATTTGTTAATACCATGCAGGTTTGTAAAAATGAGTTCTCCGGGTAAAGGCAATTTAAGGGTCATTTGTTTAAGGTTCCTTCTTGTAAGGGTAATTGGTGGCATACAATGAGGATTTATTGGTTATTCGGTCGATTGATATAGGATTCTTTTTTAGAGTAGCATTATGGTTTTGATCAAGGTTTTTAAAGATCAATATATTTGGTCTGTACAGCTGTAAAAATGAATTGTCACAATTAGTAATGTAAAATTGTCACAATTAGTAATGTAAGGTGTGTTTAGACTACTAATTATTTGTGCAGACCAGCTGATGAGGATGTAGGCTGACTGGTTGTTCTCATGGTTGTGTTTCACTTAATTCCTTTTATTTCTAATTCAAAGATCTAGGCATTGATTGCATAATGTGGTACGCTCAAATTGTCTATTGTGTACAAATGATTAATGAATTATATTTTTGTAATATACCAAATGCTCTAACTTGCAATTTACGTGTTAGTAACTTTTCTCAGCATTTTTATTCAGGTCAAGATTGTAAATGCTGTCTCCCGGTTGTGGTCTTCTCTCTTCACTGGACGAATGGTTAGGTTTTCAACCTTTAGGCACTTGACTTGTTGAGAGAGTGCCTTAAGACGAGTGCCTCAAGGTGCTTTACCAATGGGAGAGGGACTTGTTTGAAGGTTCTCGATGTGAAGGAAAGTTGCTAGTACTTGGATGATTCTTTAAATGTTGGTTTGTGTTTGATAATGTGCATTTTTCTAGAATTTTATTGAGCCCATTATTAAAGTTTGACAATGGTTTTAATTTTTATGGCATAGATAGGTTTGCAAGGAAATTTGTTGAAGTTTAGTAAATTTTTTAATTTTATCGTAGATGGGTTTATAATGAAACTATGGTTATGTACATGTGCTGTGACTGTGAGTCAAATGACTGCAAACATGTAGTAAAAAAGGAGAGTCAAATGACTGCAAACTCGTAGTAAAAAAGGAGCTATTATCATCAATCACATAAGTAGGGCTGGTGCAAGATATAATGAACTCCATTGTAGAGTCTCGTCTAGGCTATAGAGGGATCAAGTTGGTGAGGGGAAAATGTGATGCCTTGTTTAGGTTGGCAAATTGCTTAAAGAAGGGAGGATGATGGGGAAAACATGGCATTCTTTCTAGGTTGACAAATTACTTACAAGGAGGAAAGATGGTGATGTGACATTGCTTTCATATCCTCCTCATGTCAGCCAAAAGAACGAAAAGGTCTCTCCACTTTTCACGAGTGAGGATTGAAGAACCAATGTGGTTGCCACTTTAAAATAGTGGCATAAGTGAACCAATCGACTCTTGAAATTAAACTTAAAAAGGAGGTAATTTACTTATTTCTTGTAAACGCTTTTGTAAGGCTTTGCACTAAAAGTTGAAAACCTTCAACCACTTTTGTTTTGGGTATTGATTAAAACCCTCAATTTTTGGGATAGATAATCTTGTGAATTTCGTTAAAAAAATTGAAACATCTTAGATCTCGTGATAGAAAAGGCATTTGAATTTGAAGGATACAAAGACTCGTAGTCTCCATTAGGCATAAGGTGGAGTGTCTCCCCTTGTAAGTAGTGGGAACTTTCAATTGTTTAGAATATAATCTCAAGTCCATAGGACTGATCATGAAGGTAGTCATGATAGGTAATGGTGTTGTCCATGATTTGTAGACAATGCTCCATATATAAATATAAATCCATCTTAGGGTTGAGGGGCTTTGAGAGAAAAGTTGTATGTATTGTTCCATAGAGTTTTATTTAATACATCAATACATACAAGAGAATTACAACAATGTATCTATAACAATAAACAAAGCCATGCATTCAAAATAAACATGCAGACTTAGATTGCAACTTGGAAACTAAATTAATCTTACTCTAATAGACATAAAAAAAAACAAGAGAAAAAAGAGGGAAGGGCAGGGAGAAAGAGAAACAAGAGCCCGCATTTTAATGGACTTGGTTGGACGTTGTTGGGCAACTCTTTTAAATCGTTCAAGTCACATTGGGTGGTGGAAAGATGCCATGTGGTTTTGGAAAAATTGAAGAAATTGACTCAGTGTTGAAAACCTTTTCCAACGGGTCGGGGTTGTTCGGAGCCGCAACAGATCACCATGTTGTGTTGGGATCAGTTTATTAGGGAAGACAAAGAAATACCCAATCAACAAACTTTAACTTTAAAAGCAAACAAATAGGAAAATTCAATGAAAACGACAAAGGCAAAAACCAAAAAATGATTAAAGTATAAAATAAAAAACTATGTGATGACTTAGTCATTGGCTTGATTCTAGAGCTGATTTAGTTCACATTTTATTGAAAAGCCACCCAGTATAAGAATAAATCTGTATGAACACTTAGTTGTTTTAAATCAAAATGAAGCAGAAATAAGTAAAATTGCTCAGGAAAAAAAGCAAAAAACTCTAATATAGATAGTTTGCATAAATCCAAGGTGAAACAGTCTAAAAATAAAATTTTAAATATATTTCAAAACATAAGTATGAAAATAGACCAAGACTTAAATAGAATTATGCAAATTTAGATTTTAACTCAATGCAGTGTTACATGTGATTTTTATGTCAAGCGTTTATAATGTAAATTTATTATTATTTAAGGTTGGCTAGAACAATGAAGTACATTCATATTTAAATCTTCACATCTAGTAAAAATGCATTTCCAAGAGGATTGATTTAAACAAGTAACCATCAAATAACTCTCTAAAGAGGTAAGCTCAGAATCTAGAGTAAAAGAGGGTACTTGTTTTCAGTTTAAAAATATGAGGTGTTGTGCAAGCAACAACAAATAGCGACTTCCGCTGGGAAATACTTCTAAATATTTTGAGAATTTAGAATCTTTGATTTCATGAAAATTAAAAACATTTGTTGCAAATAATCATCTAGAACAAACCAAAATTCAAAGGTATTAAAGTCAATCTCAAATTGTGACATACTAAGCTACAATCCTGCGAAAGACTGTCTAGGTATGTGATCAAATTATTAATTCATTTCCTTTATATTCACACACAATAATTAAGATTTGTATAAGGTCAAAATTGTTGAATAAAAAAGATTTTATAGTTTAGCTTGTGGGGAAGTGGTGTGGGTATTGTGCTATTGCCAATCATGAATGTACAACTTTAATAGAAATACCTCTAGTCTCTTTCAAAGGCCTTGCTCCACTACCAACAAGGGCATAAACTTTGTGGTAAACGCTGTCAAGATCACCCTTCCAAGGAATAATCTCAAATTTTGTAATATGGTAAAGCTTCATTTGAAAAGATATTTTGCATTTCACCTATAGAGGGTTGGGGACCAAGTTACAGGGAATAGAAAACCAGTGAGTTCATAACAACTCAATACAAACCAAAATCGGAGTAATGTTGCATTTTCTTTAGATATTTCGTTATGGGTATTAGATGGTTTTGAACAAGATAATAACTTTTTTAAATTCACAAGTTTTGTTAAGAATCATTGACCTTTGAAATTCAAAAAATAAACAAAGTAATCACAACAGTTCACACAAGATTTTAAAGCCAAATTGCAATTAGGCTCTTTGAGAGCCGTCTATGCTACCTATGCAACAACCTTCTTTTCATTTATATGATTAATAAAAGAATGACAAGAAAAAAAATAGTTGGAACATACCCAACAATGAAAGCAAGAAACAAACAAAAACGAACCTAAGCCAACAATAAGAGAAATGAAGGAAAGAAAAACAAAACAAAACAGAAAAATAAAAAGAAATTATTCATAGGGGTTTTCAAGTAAATGCATGCTTGAATTAGTTATACCCCTGATTTTTCAAGATACTGTGATGGGCAAAGGAAACATCAACTTGCATCTATGTTGTCATCTATGTTGGAAAACACTATCTCACAAATACTATCAATGTTCTTTCCAGACAAATTAAACAAATTAAGATTTTGCAATTCAACAATGTGTTTACAGTTAAGTTTCAGAAAGCACTCGGGATAGGGTGAATAAAATACCTTAGCCCATGCATTGTATTGCGGTGAGAGATAGCACTGGGTATCCAACATATCAGACTGATTGGAAGAACCAATTTGAAAGTGGTATATTTTTGATATCAAATGGATACATGGATAACATCCTCTTTATTATCCAACATATCGGACTGATTGGAAGAACCAACGTGAAAGTGGTATATTTTTGATATCAAATGGATACATGGATAACATCCTCTTTATTATCTTTATCATCTGGAAGGCATGGGAGTGGTTCAGATTCTTCCCAAATAAAACCTTTCGAATTTATCATCAGTCACTGAAGTATGTGGGGACCCAGATTGGATTAGATCATTATCAACGTGCATTTTCATTGGCATGATTTCTTCATTTGAACCACTATGCTTATGATCTTCTATTTGTATCTTGACCATCTCTGCTACTTTGAACATGGAACATATTGGCGTTAGGCAATCAGGGATGGTTATGGTGTCATCAAAGGAACTCATGAGCTCTTTGTTTTCTTTTAACTAAGGTTCAGAGAGTAACTCTTCTTTATTCGAGCCTAAATGTTCTTGACTTACTATTTTGAGTTTGACTGCCTCTACTCTTGAGGGGAACACTTGTCTAAAGTTCATTGACTCAAAGTTAGGACTGAATTGAGGAGAGAGATCAATCATTTGGAGTTCTTCCAACTCGTTCTCCTCATAGGGACAACCCCTTTTTTCTTGGCCTTCTTCCATTTCATTCCCTTCTGATGATGCAGGGAAAGTCTCATCACTGACACATAGATGCTCATTATCTTGGACTAACCCTTCAAATGCATGAGTATGAACATATGAGAAGGATGTTTCAGATGCATAATAGACATCTTCTTCCCCAATCCGCTCCAACTCCTCGAATTGTTCTTCTAGCTGAGTGCAAGAAGAGTATTCAATCTTTTTTTCTTCATTTTATGTGTGCAACTCTCTATCAATTACGCTTTCAACCATTAATTTGCCTTCAACAACTGTTGCTTCCTCATATTCAGAGTCAATGTCACCACTGATTCAACCTTCAAAGAATAGATTGGGCTTGTGAAATGATATGTTCTCAACGTGCATGATCAATTCAACATTATCAACACAACCAGGTTCTCAGACTCCAAATGACGCATTTGTGTATACAGCCTCATGGCTTGAATTATGCATTACCTGATGATCTTCCCCTGAAACAAATGGTATTTGATTAGTAATATCACCCAAAGATAATCACTAAAATAATATGAAGTAGCTTGTTAATTATACACATAATTAACTGAGTTAAATCCATTAAAAGAGTAAACATGGCTCTCTTTCATTAAAGGGAAGTTTGGTTGGATAAAGACTTGAGGCAATGCTTCGTTATAAGGCACATCTTGATCCATGGGTTGACTTGTAAGCATGTAATTAGAAGGATTTTGGGCATAAATGCCCTGTTGTTCTAAGGAATAGGAAGGGTCAACACTGAATCGTTGAGTCATTGATTGTTTCCCTACATTGACAGCGTCTTTGTAGACCAATGCCAAAGATGTGAGAGCAGATGCATTCATCCTAATGATCATTGTAGTCAAATGATCTAGAACATTGAGGTAAATTGTTATGGTTGTGACCTCAGTTGGCAAGAAAGGGTCCTTCAACCTAGTGTATAATTGATGTAATTTATAGTTGAACGCGCTAGTGGGTTCATTAGGCTCTTTACGGGCTATGGTAAATTGATAAAACAAGACATAAGGTACACTAAAACGGTTAAGGAACAAATTTTCAAAGATGACCTAAGTGGTGATGCACCCTTTTGATAGACTAAAGTACCGATATTAGACTGTTTGATCCAATGATAAGGGGAATAGATGACAAGCCACATCCTTATGTTGAATCTGCCTTTTGACATTGGTGTCTTTAAAACATTGAATGTGTTCTTCAACAATCTTGACCCCACCATGAATATACTTCACAAATAATTTAAGGAGGTTTTTGAGAAAGTCATGGGAAGGTCCTGGAATATTCGCAGGACAACTACATCCTCCTAGCCAAGTTAAGGCCATTGGAGGGTTCAAATAATCAATTTTCAAAGTCTAAGAACTTGGGAAAAAAATATGCAACTCCTTAAAAGTAAATAATAAGTCTGAAATAATCTAATTTAGCCCTCCTAAAGTCATTATGTTGATCAGTCTTTTGACACAAATGACCAAGCAATTGTGGGCAATCATTTCTTATGCACTTGCCCCTCCTGAAAGGAGAGAAATCCTAAGATATCCACTCTCCAAGGTCTCTTCTACTTAGTCTAGGCACACTGATCTTCACTCAGTGACTCATCATGACCATTCCAATTCAAGAGCTTTTGCTAGTTGTGGGAGTATTTTAAACAAATCAATATATATTTAAATGATGAGCTTGTCGCCTATGAAATCAATATTCAGATTAAACATGAAACACAACTAATTTCATATGTCTATTGCATAGAAGAGATTCAACTAAGAACGATGCAAGAGTCTATGGAATGAAGTAGCAGAGCCAATAAAAGAAATATGGTCCCCATATACATGCGTAGACCAAGTCTATTAAATGACAAAACTTTCAAATAAAGATATTTCTATTAACGAGATGGATTGGGAGTTCATCAAATACTCATGTGAGTTACAAATATAGCTTTCAAACAACCTCAACTCAGAGAACTAAATTAGAAAGCAAGAAAATGCTGAAAATAAATGGGCATAATTTCTCTAATCCTAAAAAGATTATTCCAGATATAGCCTTCTCCAATCCTGAAAAAGATCAACCGTTATTACAACACACGAGTTGATCTTATATAAACAATTAAGTCTATGGAGTTTCAAATTTAAATTCATCCACTAATGGGGTAGTTTCAAAAATCATCAATGCGATTAGGAGATGCAATTGAAGAGGTTATGGGGATCACTGACAGATTGGAGGCTTGTATAGGTTTTGTGCAGTTAACATCATGCCTCAGCTAAAAGTAATTGGGATTGTATCAGGATTGCCATAATCCATGCCTTTGCACAACCAATTGCCATCCCTCTTTAAGGTTGAGTTTTCCTTTTCCTCTTCACATGATCCCAATGCACAAGCCATGACCATGATTCACACTTCATTCACGATTCTCAATTGTATCCGCTACCTTTTGATTAATGTTGCTACCTAATCTTGCATTGAATTCTATTATTTTTGATCTTTTGTTGGTGGAGAATAATATGCAACTTGATTCTAAAAATCAAATTGAATGTGTAGTGCCTTCTTGATTTTTGATAGTTTTGATGACTAGACGAGCCATCAACTTCAAACTAGTATCTTACTGACGTCATCACCAACATGTCCTTCATTTCAAGGTCATGCAAAGTGTTTTATCTACACTCTTCCACTGCTCGACTGCGACTTGATATGTGTTGACTGTGTTTCGGCCATGATGTAATGAGATCATGCCATGCAACATAATGTCGCTCATCTAGAGCTTTTATGGGCTTCAAAGTTGTATAGACTACCTCAAGGTAACATGTCATCGAGATCATGCCACATGACAGTAGCCCACTTATCTGCTCACCCAGAGGGTTTACATTGTATGGATTTGGCTTGGGCAATGGGTCATCAAGATCATGCCACGTGGTAACATCCTGCTTATCCACTTCCCTAATGAACTTTGCTTGGTACAAATAGATTGGGGCAGCGGGTCACTAAGATTTTTCCACTTGGCAACATCCCATTAATTCGCTCGCATGGAAGGCTTTGCTGAGTAAAGACTGCCAGGTAACTCTTTTAAATTGTTTAAGTTCTGTGGGATGATAGAAAGATGCCTCGTAGCTCTAAGAAAGTTGAAGAAATTGACTAAGTATTGAAAGCCTTTTTAAATGGGTTGGAGTTGCAAAGAGCCGTGAGAGATCATCATGTGGCATTAGGATCAGTTTAGGCCGCTACAGGCAAGACAAAGAAAGGCCCAGTCAACTAAATTTAAATTTAAAATCAAATAGCTAGAAAAATTCAAATAAAAATGGTTAAAGCAAAAACTGAAAAAATGACTAAGTATAGAATAAAAAATTGTGTGATGACTTAGTCATTTGCTCAATCCTAAAGTCGATTTAGTCCACTTTATAGAAAAGCGACTAAGTAAAATAATAAATTTGTATGAATACTTAGTCTCTTTAAATCAAAATGAAACAAAAATGGCTTAAATTGCTCAGAAAAAGAACTAGAAAACTCTAAGATAGATAGTTTGCATAAATCTATGGTGAAAAAGTGTAAAAATAAAGTTTTAAATATGTTTCAAAATACAAGCATGAAGATAGACCAAGACTTAATAAAATCATGCAAATTCAAAGTTTAACTCAATACAGTCCTAAATGTGAATTCTATGCCAATTGTTTATGATGTGAATTTATTATTATTCAGGCTTAGCTAAAATAATGAAGCATATTTAGATTTAAATCTTTATATCCAGTAAAAACACACTTCCAAGAGGGTTGATTTAAAGAAACAACCACCAACGAACTCCTCAAAGAGATAATATTAGATTCCAAAACAAAAAAGGGATCCCTGTTTTTAGTTAAAAATAAGAAGTGGTGTACAAGCAACAACATTAACAATAAGCCATTAGATGATTACCTAAAAATAGATAACATTTTCTAGCACGTGACCTTTAAATTTGTATATATAACCTATATACTTCAATATGTAAATATATTCCAATGAACTCCTCAAAAAGATAAGATTAGACTCCAGAACAAAATGAGGGTCCTTATTTTCAGTTTGAAAATGAGACGTGTTGTACAAGCAACAACATTAATGACAACCCATCAAATAATTACCTAAAGATAACATTTTCTCGCATGTGACCTTTAAATTTGTATATATAACCTATATACTTCAATATGTAAATATATTCTATATTTACAATATGTAATTGGTAGGGATGTGAAAGTGAGGCCCAAGAAAGAAGTTCCCTTCACGTTTAGATTTTGAGGGGTTTTATGTCCAAGTTTTCAAGTATGAAGTAGATTCTTCATTTGATGTATCCAATATCTTACAAATGGCATGTTGTATGGTCTATTATTCAGCAATGTGAAATAGACTTTGAACATTCATTGGTATTACTTAAACTGACATAATTGTATAACCTTAAGTATATTTTTTTACACCATCATTGCAAGATCTTTGAAAAAGCCAAGGCTTAAAATAAATTTATTGGTACACACATTCAATCTTGCACAATTATCTATCATTATACCATAATTTCACCTCTTATGAAAGATCTGATGAAGAAGGACCAATATAGACAAATACAATTTCACTTTCATTGAATACAATTTGAATTGGAGCTTGTTTCTTTCTAATGTTTGTGACATTGTTTGCTCCTCATATTAGAAATTGATTGCTCCCAATGAGATCTTGAATTTTACGCTTCAATGAAATACATATATTTAATGAATGCCCTTGAACTCTATGATAGTCAATTTTTTTGTTTTGATATTAATATTTTTACAAGTGATTGGGAAGTATCTAATGGTCTCACTCGAGTTAAAGTAATCATGTTATTCTCAAGTAATTTCCTTAGAAGTTGTAAATTCTCTTGTTTTTGTGTTAAACAAAAACAACTTTTGGAGATGTTTATTTTATAATATTGAGTATATTTTTAGAGTGAATCTTAGTTGGAAACTATAAGCACCCAAATTTGACATGGTGAAACATTCATGTCTGCTGATGTCAATACCTCTCTGAAACTCTCGATGTGGCACAATCCCCTTACTCCAAACTTTCTTTCCCTCTTTTGAGCACATCCATTTGGTTCTTATTGGCCCTTGTTTCTTAGTAAGTGTGCACATTTTGTTTGTCTGGTTTGATCCTTGACCCATGCTTGGGTTTGTGATGAAACTATTGGTTTGCATGAGCCAATGATTTCATTATGAAATACCGTTTGTGCAGTTCAAGGGTCAAGCTACATAGAGTAAACATTCACGTGCCTTTTCCATTCATTTCCTATGCCCAACCTCTTCAATTACCTTCAAACCCTTCACCCATCCTTCCCTAGCCTATATAGACATCCTCCTTTGCCTTTCTTTTGGTCAAAATATCGTATTCTTGGAACCTAATCTTTGCATGATTGATGCACAACCTTTGTTCAACTATCATTCTACCATAGTTTAGCTTACAATTTTCGTTGTGAGAAATATCCACCTTTGAGTTCAGTATTCCATGGGATGAAACAGCGAATCAATTTGGAGATCTACACTCTAAGGGCATATAACATCATCTCTTGCCCTTTGGTTTGTCACACAATCAGTGATAGGTCAAACGTTTATTTTCATTGTTATTAGAGTAGAAATAGATTTAGTTTCATATTTCAGTGCATTGATAACTTAGAGTAGAGTAATGCATTTTGTTTCGTTTGTTGTCTCAAAATGTTGTTTATACACCCCATTATACTAGGTGTATTCTTATCCCCCAGTACAAGACTATTCAAGGTTCATGTGAAGCATTGTTATTTTGCTTTCAGCTCAATCTTGTTTAGAGTCTTACATATATTTTGTTCCCTAAATCTAGAGCATCTCATTCCATTTGTTCTCTATTGCATCTATCTAAGTAGCATGCATGTGAGTGTGTAAAACTTGTGTTTTTTTGGGTATGATTTATTCCTTTATCAAAGCATATGTTAGTATCTCTACTCTTTTTCAGTCCATCTCGTAACTATCCTCAGTTTGATATTATGACATAATTAGGGGTAATTATGTTTTCATTATTCCTTATTCAATCCTTCTCAAACTTGTGACTTGTATGTTGTTATTTTGTATGTTTTGAGACATTTCCAACCTTAAAATTACTGTTTTAAAGTCTATAACAATGTGTTTCTAACCAATACTTTGTGGTGTTCAACATGTATCATCCTCTCAAATATTTTTAACATCATTTGTCTATTGTTTACATTTGTGTAGGTCAAACTCCAGTTTCATGTTGTAATTGATAGTGTTGTTGAGTTACTCTTAGCCTTACCTTCTTGTCTTCTTGTATTCTCTTTTGATGACACTCTTAGATGAATTTAACTTCAACGAGTAGATTCCTTTCCTAGAATAATTTTGCCCAATCTTGGCATTTCGATCCAATTTGACATTGATTAAGAACTTAAACGTACCTTCTATCAAATATTTCCTTTACCCTCTCACTGAATTCTTTCAAGGTAGTAATAGATCCATGGTCTTGTGTGATCATGCCATGAAACCACCACTCATGAGCAATACCCTCCAAGTGTAGTGTGACAAATTTGAAAGCCTCATCCTCAAACATGGGGTTGAGTGATAAATAGGTCTCCAATTTCTGCAACCATGATCGCACTGGAAGTTTATCAGGACCATTGAAAATAGGAAGAGAAATTTTACCTAACCTTTGTTGCAAGTCTCTACGAGGTTGCATGCTTGGTACTCTTGGTTTTGATCCATCCTTCATCTCACAATAATCACGAAATGACAAAAGTGCTTGCGTGTCAAAGCTTTGGGCTACATACTCTTGTTGACGTGTATCAAGAGGATCACACATCAGTGGCTCATTTTCAACAACTGGTTCTTTCTGCAAAAATGTGCCCTTGAAGAATTTTTGAGAGGGGTTGGTAGAAACCCTCTCACCGCTATTTGAGCTTCCTTCTCCCTTGGGGTGATGGCTCTTGCTTGGATTTAGTGTAGCCTTCAGCATGGCTGCAAATTGTGTACTCAATGTATGCTGAAGATCATTTTGGCTCTTCTTGATCAAACCCTACAAAATTTTTATTTGTTATAAAGTAAACCCTTGATCACCCATGGCTTTTTCTCTTCTCTGATAACACAATATTTTTATCTGCTTGCATCCAAATTTACACATATAAGATCTCAAAGGTGCCCCAAATCGGTGCTCTGATACCACTGTAATGTTCCCTTTTAGAGCTGAATATGCAAGAACAAAAATCTCCACAAATCCCAATTAGTTCTAAATTGAAAATCCACAAAAAATATGACGTTACAACCCTAGGAACAAATCGTCCCACTTGGCCTTGGTGCTAGGGTTTGGAACTAAAATCAATACTTTTTCACTCAAAAATACTCAAAAATTTCTCAAATAAAATTCAGAAAATTGCAATTATTCTCCCAAATATGAATGTGTCAAAGTACTTATTTTTCAACTCAGAAATAATTAATTTTCACTAGATTTTCTGAAATTTGAAAAATTATATAACTCCTTCAAAATTGAATGTATTGAGCCAAATAAATACTCAAAATGATCATAAAAATATGACAGATTAGATTACATAAATTTTAGATTTTTATGAGCAAGATAAACCCTAAAAAAATGCAGAAGTCACCAAAAAAGGTGACATCACCTTTTGGGAGGTGTGACGTCACACCCCAGGGAGGTTCATCACACTTGGAGATGATCCGAAAGTACCTCAAAACTGATCAAAACCCTTCAGATTTGATATTTGCTCAATCGTGCTCGAAAATGATGACCTAAATGTAGGAAAATGGAAAATACTTTACTAAATCAGCAACTAACAAACGACAGATTGTATTCAATGTGATTTCGGAATGAAATCACCTTCAAACATTAGTAGCATTTATTGGGCATCCATCCCAATCATTCTTCAAACATGAAGATTCAAATAAATTCAGCATGTTTAAAATAGAAGCCTTCATGTCCATATATAGTCTTCAAAGTGGGGTGACCCACTCTTGGAGGCAAAACACCTCTTTAAAATCACTTAACCACTTTTTAAAATATCTTTTCTTCTTTTATTTTCCCTCCTAGCCGATGGTTATTCTTTTTCCCACTTATAATATTAAATTAATTGTTAAAATATATTTAGTTATTAAAATTACTTTAAGGCAATAATTTAATAAATAATTAATTAATTACCCAATTTACCAGAGTGATTAAATTACTTTTGGGCAAACAATTAATTAAAATACCGTCTCCCAATATTATTTGAACTCTCAAGTGCAATAGTGGTTAAAACTATTTTCATAAAATGCTTTAGTGGTAAAAACCACTTTTGAATAATATTCTATTAACTAAAATTGCCTTATATGGTCAAATGATCAAAATCACTATTCGGACAATCTTAATCAGTTAATAAAATAAAATCTTCAAAAGTTATCCCTCAGTCTATGGGGAAAAGTAGACTAAAGGTCTTCAATACCTGTTTACTTGTGAATCGAAAATGGGGACATTACATGGAGTGTTCCAAAGGCATTGACTTCTATTGTCACGGACTCATGATACATTAGGATTTAGCTAATAAACCCATTGGGTTTGATAGTTCCCATGTGCAAGTCTTCTCCGTGGCCCCATTAGTGTTATAAACACTTAGCGAATTTGTGATCCTCATGAATAATTGCAATGTGACACTTGCCCTCCATGGACTTCATGACTCTTCATGATCTCATGCACAAATCCCAAGGGTCTTGTGGTCCCATTGAACTTTACATTTCACCATATAATTTGTCGGTTCCACAACTAAGACTTAGGGTGATCACTTAGTACTAAGGATTTTAACCGAGGTTGATGTTATCAACTAAGTGCATGAGGGGTCTTCAAGGAACATGGAGATTGTGGGTGGTCCTATTAGACTTTGGACTTGCAAGCCTTCATGACCATTGCAACTTAGGTTGCGAGAGGAATATGCGTGACCATTCGAAAACAACTTAAATGTGATCATATGATCCTGTGACCTTTGTGAATTGAGAAATTAGCTCTGAGACTCCTTAGTGAAAAACCAACAAAGTTGCCAACTTGTTTTTAATTATGCAAGATTGTCCATACATCGTGCATGCTTTTGCATCAAACACCCAAGGTAATTAAAATGTGAGCTCCTGCTCACATGGATGGAATAAGTGGTAAAACCACTCTTTCAATTATTGAGGCTAATGACTATGGCATTCCTTTTCAACACACCAAATATTTCAACGGATTGTCACATTTCTTCTTTCATTTTCAGCTTCTTGCTGACGTCAAATCCACTCTCTCCTGCTTATCTCCACTCACTCTTTCCTCTTTTGTGAGATTAGACCCACCATAGCCCGTCTTCCTCCGCCAAAGGCTTCCCTTCCCTTCTTTTTACCTATTGTTTGGGCATAGACTGCCCACCTCCACCAAATGGTTCTCTTCTTCCTTTTCTATCTTCTTGTGGGATGAAACCCATCTTCGTCTGATCACCTCCACCAAGATGCTCTTCCTTGCATTTTACTTTCTCTTGTGGGCTTAAACCCACTACCATCCGACCACCTCCTCCTAAAGCCTCTTTGGCTTTGTTCACTCACTATCCAACCTGTTGTTGGATTCTTCCCTCTCTCACTCCTCTATTTTCAGCACTTTTTCCCTCATGGCTGCCATCTTTTCCTCTACTTTTCTCCTTTTTACCACTATCTTGCTTGTATCTCCGTCATTTATGAGTCTTAAAAGACTCTTTTTCCACGGCTTCTTCACAACTTGTGAACTCAAGCGGCTCACTTTCTTCACCTTGGAAGGCCTCTTTAAATGTCTCTTTTCTCTTCGCCTTTGCATTTGGACGTTGACTATAGTGACAATTTAGTTTAAAAATATAAGATTTAACAATCCCCATAGGTGATTCCTCCGTCTTCACACTATTATCTTTATTTTCATCAAGCATGGACTTCTCAAAGCCTCTCACTCTGCCTGCTCCTTAGAATAGTGCTCAGCTGCCCTTGTGACAACTCCTCTTTCACTTCTTCCTTGAGTGCATAATTTTGCACTTCACACTTCACCTGTCATTATTCATGTGGTTGTGAAACACCACATTCTGATCCTCTTGTTGTCTTTCCTGCAACAAACTCAACTCATATCCTCTACATCTATGTCACTTGGGTGACATGCTTCCTCCGCTGCTGTCCAAAGAATCTCTAGATCATCTATTGTGAACAACTCAGGGACTTGTCGTGCTGCCTTCTCATTCTCTACCCATCTCTCATGATGGAGAATGCTTTCCTCATCTTCTCTTCTTTCTTTACCCATGGCTAATACATGGAGGAAGTCTTATTTTTCAATTGCGAGAGTATTCTCACCTTTTTCTTCTCCCTCACGTTCTTTGGATTCTTCAAGACCTACATGTAAATAAACGTTAGACAAAACAAGGTCTTCAACATTACCCTTCTCATTATTTTCCTCTTTGGCTGATGTATCTTCAGCTGTTTGCAACTCCATGGCTGCAATTTCTTCCCCCTTATTCTTCTTCAAGAAGATATCACACTCTATAGGCTGAAAATGGCCCATCCTCCTCTCCAAGGGCTGCTCACAACCTCTTGTATTCTCTTTGTTCTCTAAAACACTCTTAGGTTGCCTTATAGACAAATTTGCTTCTCTATCCCCTTGTGTGGAGATTTTTGCCACACCTTCATCTAAGAGAACCTCTTTTGCATTCTCTTGCCTTCTATTGTTTTTCAAAACAATTTTCTGTTGCTCACTAGGCAAGTTTGCTTCCTTATTGTCTCTTAAGATAATCTATTCCTTTGTTTTCTTAAGTGTCATAATTTGAAGTTCTTCCCACCATTATTTATGCAATATGGGATGCATAATTTGCTTTAACAATTTGGAAACCATGTGTTCCAAATCTCTCACTTCTTCCTAGCTTTTAGTCTCCTCTCTTGGAGATCTCTCTAGCACTCTGCTACATTACTACACATTCTAGTGTGTGCAACCTTCACCCTTTTGGGATCTACAATATTCTCTTTGTAAAAAAAACTTGAGTTTAGTACCCAATTCAAGAATTCTTTAGGGTTTTCTCTACTTTAAAATGTTAGGAACCCGTGGAAGCACACAATTGATTACCATATACAAGCAACTTACGATGCAGAATTAACCAGAAGTAACAAGTAACTAGAAACCAAAAACAACACAGAATATGAGAGACAATACACAACTTGTATTAATACTCATACAGAAAAGAATACAATAAAGAAGATGCCACTTCTTCACCACCTCTCAGAGGCTTCCCACACCTCAAGTGAACAGTAATTCTCTCCTCAAAGCTCTCTCTCTTACGGTCCCAACACACAACTCAAACACAGAGTTGGTGTTCACCTCCAACCAATCAGTATCCACTACTGCCAGTACTCCAGTGCTCCACGCACTCCACAAGTGCTCCATGCACTCCACAAGTACACAATCGTACTTCAAGTAGATCTCCCCTGAACTTGCAACAACCTGCACCTCAAATGATCTTACTTATGGAAGGAACTGCCTTGCCTTCCTCTTTGCTCCCTGTTCGAGTACACACTGTACTCCAAGTAGATCCCACCTGATGCTGCTCCCTGTTGTGTTGCTGTCCTCCCTGATCTTGCACCCCTGCAAATCAATCTGGTTCTGCACACCTGCAGATCAATGATCTTACTTACCATGCAGATCTCCTAACGTAGCCATGCACACCTAATGACCAAGATCATACATACATGAAGAACCCTTCTGATTCTCCAAACCAGCACCCACACTTGGTACTGTGGCACTAGGAGGAACACACCATGCTCTCTTCACACACAGAAGGAGCTAATATTTGCTCTCTTGCTCTCTAGCTCACTTTTACAATACAGCCCATGAGTCTATTATATAGATCTCATGCAAACAATAATTAGACACCTAATTACAATAATTAGATCCGCAGCTTCTAGTCTAAATTTGGCTCTTGACATGCAAACACTTGGTTCGTTAACTAACTGCCCGTAAAACTTGCAGTTTTGAACCGCACAGGCGACTAACGTCAGTCCCTGTCTGCCTGGAGGTGACCGACGCCAGCCGATCCATGACCGACGTCGATTGCTCTTCCTGTCTAATCTTGCCGACGTCGGTTGGTTTGACCGACGCCGGTGTCTGTGACACTCAACAACCTCTCCCAATGACCTCCTCCATGTCTGTATCAGTGAAGCTTTTAGCTCCACAACCTAACATAAAATACAGGGGTATGTTTAATAGACTTACCTCTTTCATCCATTTTTACCTTTGTAGATCTTTATCCACTACTGAAAACTCTTTTCTCTATGGCGTCCATCCTTGGCACCATCTTCATGTTCATTTCTTCTATCTCTATGTTAGGTGACTTCGGGCCACTCCTCTAGAGTCTTTGATGAGTCTTCTTTGCTTGTCCTTTCTCCATCATATCCAATCTCGCTTGGAATTCCTTCAACGTCTCTGCCAGGTCTTCTACACATGTTCTCTATTATCTTTGCATGCCATTTCTTCTCCATGAACAAACTTCTTTTTCACAACCTGTAACAGATTCAAGTAGGCTTCTCTTTCACAACCATGTGTTGGAATAAAACAAGAGTCTCTCTCACAACTTTCTTCACACTTGCAGGACTTCTTACACACAACAAACTTATCCTCTTTCACATGCAATTTTCTCCTTCGCAATTTCACAACTTGCAATTAACATAAGCAAACTTATTTTTCACAACTTGTAGTAGACTCAAACAAGATTCTCTCACCATAGTTACCATGATTGAAAAGTTCAGGGTGTTCAGAAGGGGAAAAAAGTTTGGAGTTTAGGATTTTGAAAAAAGTTCGGTTTGGTTAGGAAAATTATATATATCATACATATTTGTAAAGAAATTACCACTTGCACATAAACATAAATAACACATGATAGCAAAATCCAATCGAGTGTCAAACTTCAATGTTCATTGTTCAACTTCATACATATAAAATATAACAATGAGAAGTATTCTTTGTTAACATTAAAGTTTCCAGCATAAACTAAAAATAGGAATGAAATTTAAACATTTGTAACATCAAAATCTGCATCTGCATCAAAAGTATTACTAGCAACGTCATTTAATCCTATGCTTTTAGGCTCATCAATAATATAAACATTTTCTTCAACTCGAAAGTATGGTTTGCCAAGGCAAGAGTTGTCATCTTTATTTGCAAGAGAGAGAGTAAACAATCGTAAATTGCTATGAACAAACACAAGATTAAAGAGATTTTGAGTCTCTAGTCAAAGGTGTGGATTAAATCGTGTGTACAACTGTTTCTTTCACATGTAGAAGCACTAAAACACTAGTTGAAGATTCGCACGACAAGCCTCAACAACTATGGAATAAAAGCCCCACAAGTTTGCCGCCATTTAGATGGTTCCCACTTCATCTTGCTCTTCTTTGTTTCCTCAATGCCAAACATTTTCAGTTGGTTCTTGAAAACAATAAGTTGTCTCGTTGCTTCCTTCGCATCTTCTTCAATAACCAACTTGTCTATTGTTGCAAATATGCCTTTCATTATCTCTTCATCTGCATCATGATTTACCTCTACTAATTTAAAATCTACATAACACACTTTTGCACGTAGAGGACGATGTAGCATGAACCATCCCTTGTCCACAATTTTCCAAATGCTCGACTTCTTTAACATTACCTGCAAGTAACTTTTGAATTTCTTCTTTTGCTTTGTTCATTCCCTCTTACAACAAAGCCCATGTAAGGTTGATTGCGATCAACCATTTTGAAAATACTAACAAGTGGCTCAAACATCATTATGATCTTCTTGGCCCCTCCCAAAATGGGTCCCCTAAGATAATTCTTTTGGTATCTTTTGAATGGGCTATCTTGAAAAGCTTTGACTCTACCCATTTGTCAGTAACCACTACTTTTCTCAATGTTGTCTGCTCCTTTACCTCTCTTTGCAAAGTAATGAAGTTGGTGGCAGATCTTGTTTCAGTAGGGGATAGAAGCTCATGCTTTGTAAATGAAAGATACAAATTCAATGTCAAGCATTGATTGAAGATAAACTTAGAAATTTGTTTTCCTTTAGTCACAATATTATTTACCCACTCCAATTTTGATAGGTATTTAAGCAAAAGATCTAACAGATGTGCAACAATGGCATCCAAAAGAGAGGAGGAAATCTATTAATGAGCATATCACCTGTTTCTTTACAATTTACTGCATTATCTATAATAATTTGGACATTCTCTTCTCCTATCTCCAAAATTGCTGATTCGATGCATTTGGAAATGAAAAGAGAAGTTTTTTGTTCATTACTAGTATCAATTGATTTTATAAACATAACACCATCAGGGGATATTGCCAAAACATTTAGTAGGGGCCTTCTTTTTGAATCAGACCATCCATCACTTACTATTGTGCACCCAGTTCTTTTCCAAATTTTCTTTATTTCAGCTAGCTCAGTGGAAATGGCTCCCACCTCCTCTTCAAGAAGACTAGTTTTCACTCTTTCATAGCAAGGCAATCTGTAACCCTTTCCAAATTTAATAGCCACATCTAGGGAGGTTTTGAAATGTGGAGAATGAATAACATTGAAAGGAATGGCCTCTTCATAAAACAATCTCGATGTCAACATGGACTTGTTGTGGCCTCCACATGGACTTCAATAAAGCTTGTGACTTTCCAGCTTCACTTCCACTTCCACCAGAAAATGATGATGGAGCGCAACTTGAACTATTGAAAGAGCCAATTTGCGAGATAGAGTGTTGGATTTTAGCTTTCTTTGCTTCTGAAACAAATGATCTAACATAACTCATATCATATTTAGCTTGCACTCGTTTTATGAAATCTGCATACTCCACTTCCTTTGAATTTTCTTTTGCTACTAATTAGACACCTTGAACTATCACTTGGAAGTCTTTGAATATTATTAGGACCAATTGGGTCGAGTCCATTTACCTCCTCCCCTCAATTCTATCTTTGGCCAAACCTTGCCAATTTAATTCATACTCGTTCGGCTTAGAATCCTCCAAAGATCAAACCAACCTCAAATTCCTTATCCCAATCCATGATTATTCTCTGACCAACCTCGGGAAATCGCGCACATGGGCATTACATGTTGTTTTCCCTATTACAAATTCTAGTGAACCTAAAGTGAAGGATTCTTCCTTCCATTTTTATTTTATTTTCTTCCCATTTCACTCTTCCAATTTTTTTCTTAGGGAATTCCTACACCCACTAAACATGCACAGATCAGAGAAACCCTTAGGCCCAGTTGCTTTCACCAAATTCAGGTAGGCTCCAGGTCAAGTCTCCTTGGAGGATTTGGCTTACGCCGCCTCTCAAAACAAGGGTCATCATCAAATTATGGGGATGGATATCCTGTCATCTATTCCCTTCCATCTTAGAGGAAATCCATCCTTCAGCCACTGATTTTTTCATCCCTCACATCCAACACGGTTTTGATAACATGATCCTTACCAGTGCTGACAGAGGAGGGCTTACCAACCTTCTAATCTCTCCCCACATTAAATTAAAAAACCCCGACCTCAAGGGAGAGTCTATATTTGAACAATATAATGAAAAAATTAGACAGATGGAAGATGATCTTAAATGAAATTTACCTAGAGTGTCTTCAGGAGCCTCTTAGCATCATTGTAAGAATTTTATTGTTGCCTAGCCTTCTACTCGATCTTCCTAAATACAAACGTTACCGGGATCCTAATGCTCATATGAAGGCTTATACCACAACTGTGAGGGAACAAGTCCCTTAGGATGCCGTTGTGACCAAGATCTTCGCCAAAACCTTAGAGGGAATTTTCCTAGACTGGTATTAATGATTAACGGAAGGATCAATCTACTCCTTCAAGAAAATCATTTCGAAATTTGTGAAAACTTTTGATGTGAATAGGCTTCTTCATATTGTCTTCTAAGAGCTTTGATAGATAAAACAAGAACCCAATTCAGTTGCCCATTTTATCACAAGATGGTGCTATGTGCTTTGTTCTTCAACTAGTGCCCTTCACACGAATCACTTGGAACTATGCAACCTGTTCCATTCCCTAAAAATAGAAATAGTGATCCTAAACCAATGAACAATTCCTCTTCTATCAATGTTGTTGAGTTTCAAGCATAATGATTAAAATTAGAATCAAAATTAAACCATTAACAATTAAAAAAATAAAAATCAACAACAATACCATAATTAAAATTAGTAACAAGGCCAAAATCATTATCAAAATATTTTTCAAAACTTTGTATGGAATAGAGAGCCACATGACCTTCATAAGTATTGTTTCATTTACAAAGTGGCGGGTCACAACAAAAAATCTTGTAGCGAGTACAAAAATTTCTTTCAGAGATTGCCTAAAGACCATCAACAACTATTCATTGATATGTTCGTTATGGCTGCCTTTGAAAAACCTCCCATAACAAACCATGGCCCATTACTCTTCAAAATGCTAATATGGAATTCTGCACCAATCCTTTTCAAAATCGTTAAGCAAGAGGTTCCCCTCATCTACCTAATCCAATCACCTCGTAATGTTCCAAAGGTCCATCTCTTCAACCTTTGATCTATACTAAGGCCTTCTCTTCTAGAATTGCCAACTTAGCACCTTTCCTAGGTCAATAAAGAAAGACTAAACTTATAGGCTTAATATAATTTGACATTGAAGAAGAAGTAAAAGTTGCCATCCGCTTTTGGGACTATGCTTCCCAACCTACACAAATTCCTTGATCAACCAATGATGACATTGTAGGGGCGATCAAACCTATTGGAACTTATTTTTTGATTATGGTCTTACCTAAACTTTCTCGCAAATTTATTTTATATATTTTTTAAAAACCTCTCTTGCCCAATGGACAACCTTGTTAGAGGCCTTGGGGATTGGTCATTTTACTAATGTCACACCTTATCTATAGGCTCAAATTAATCATATTGATATTGACAATATTATACTTGGTCAAGGATATAGACACATTGGTTTCTTATTTGACATGAAATAACTACCTTTTGAAGCTAAAATAACTTGTAGATGAGATCTGGCTCTGTATCTCCAATTGTGGGTATATGATAATTACGTTAAATGAGCCATGGTTGATGATCAGGTGGCAATGAATATTGGCCCCTTTTATTTTCTACAATAAATGGGTTATGGCAAGACCAACTAAATTTCAACTAAAAATACTCTTTGAGGGTACAATAGCCTTAAGTTGAATTCCATTACAAGATTATCTTGCTAATCACTTTAGGGCCCAATAATATCCTCATGGAGTTTTATATTATAGACAAGAAAACCAACCATAATATGATTTTAAAGATGTCTTAAATTCATTACATAAAAGGCATCCCATCTACATTAATTCAAGAGATCTAATTTTTTCATTTGGGGAGAGTTTTTGTGGCTCATGGTAACCCTTACCTATTTGACATCCTTCAAGCCAATGTATACAAAAGTCTAGGGATCCACACAGAATATTAGTTCATGTTTAATCAACTAATCAAGCCCCTCCTCCCAAGGATATTTTCAAGGATCTTGTGGTTGAGGCAAATAGGTGTCAAATGCTATTGTCAAGTCACCCAAGGTGTTGCCCACGAAGGATCAAGAGGCATAAAATTTGGCATTAGCTTACATATCCACACACTACTCATATAATGGAGCTATTAGAGTAAAAACAACCTATATTTCTCCTATTTGATCCTCACTCAACTAGGACCCATGCTTCCTGGAGCCTTGCTGGCATTTACATCCTGAACCTCATAGATATAGATCAAACAAATACTAGTAGTGATGCCCCCCACCCTGGAGGATGAGGTATTGGATGGACTTCTTTGGATAATTGAAGATTGTATTACTGGTGCATTCATGGTAGATATATGTGAGGCACGGGAAGGAGACATTCCTTCATCTAGGGGAGTTGTGTTCCTTGCAAAGTTATGGACCTTTCACTTTGATGGGGCCAAATGTTGTCTGGGTGTGGCTGTAGGCATGATATTAACTTCTCTAGAGAATCATATCATGCCCTTTTCCCTTAAGATGTATCTTCCTACACCTAAAACATGGATATATATGAGGCACTAATGTTGGGTCTTGTTATGGCCAAAAGGCTTGGAATATAAACATAAGAGCCTTTATAGACTCTCAACTTGTTGTCAATCAAGTCTTTAGCATTTATGATACCATATTTGAATGTCTCAAACCTTACCAGGGTGTTTCCTATGTTATGGCAAGGTTTTTTATTTATTCTTTATTAAATCCATCTCTCGGGAGAGGAATCAACTAGTAGATTATTTAACTTCCTTTTCATCTATGTTCAATCCTTGCACTCAGATTTAAAAAATTGAGTTCACAATTTCAGTGAGGACTCAACAGCTAATTAAGCCAGAGGAGGTTCTTGTTGTCTTACTCTACATGGACAACTAGGACAAGCCCATTAATTTGGACTTGGAAAAAAATGACAAAGTAGTTCTAGATTTTCTTCATGCTTATGATGACCTACTCAAGGAACATCATAAAAGAGAATTTTCTTTGCTTCCTCATCCTATGAGTTATCTCTATGACTATGATATTTTTGAAGTTGAGGAGGAAGAACTAGATCTTCCTCTTGACTCACTTGAGTTGGAAAAGGGGCATGCTTCTTTGATGGAAGATATAATTGAAATTAACATTGGTACTAACGAGACACCAAGTTTCATCAAGTTAGGAGTGATTCTTTACCCAAGAGGTGGTTAAGGCATGTGATGTACTTCTCAAGGAGTTTATTGATTACATTCCCTGGGAATATACTTTGACATGCCTTGGTTAGATCCTTCTATGGTAGTGCACAATTGGGTTACTTGGCTCAATGCTAAACCTATCAAGAAAAAACTGAGGCCCATTAATTCTAAGGCAAATTTAATGGTGAAAAATAAGTTATTAAGGTTGTTAAAGTCATCTTCATTAAGTCAGTGTATTACTCAATATGGATCTCTAACATCATCCCATTTCTCAAAATTATTTATAAAATCTATTAGAAATGGCTCTAATACCATATTAAAAATGAAAACATAGCCGATGGATCTCCAGTATAGACACCATCAAAATAAATTATTAAGACAAGAAGGAGATTCACCAATAAAAACACATTGTATTAAATATGTGAACTATATAATGTATGTGTGCAACTAGAAATGGTTGCAATATAACAAGACTCTTTAAAAGTCTACATCTCCACTAGCTCAGGAGATGACTCTAAGCTCCATTACTTTCCACAAGAACAAAAAAAGTTTTTATATATGAAAAGTAAGTTGTGAGTGAGAGATTATTATTGGTGAAGTAAAAGGGGGATCATTCTCCAAGTTACACCTAACTCTTCTCACACATGTGATGATAACTACCATATTAATTGTGCATTTATTAATTGTGTGTACTTAATAAATCACATCTTGGTAAAACATCTACCTAAGGTAGACTTCACATCAAGTATGAATATGACACACTCCAAGACTCCCATAGAGGTCAACCTAGGTGATGTGGTAAAAAAGAAGTCATATTATGTTCATAAGTATGGGTCCCGACGACTAGGCTTGGGGAGGTACCCATGTACAATGAAAGAGAAAAATAAAAATGAAGCTAATAAAGTAAATATTTTTCAAATATGAAGAAGCCTCCAATAGAATGAATCAAAATTAGATTATATGAATTTGATTGTTTGAACAAGAGTGACTATTGGTACGTGTTCCATTTAAAATAAATTCATGGTTAAATGATTGCAAATGGATTCCAGATTACGGGAGTAGTCAGAAACCCTGACACCTATAGGAAGGTGCTACAACCCTGAGACTTTTCTAATGCGAGAAGTGCCGACCATCTGACATTAGAACTTTTACCATCGCAACTAGGCACGCAACCCTAGTGATTTCTTATAACGACTGTCACAGACCTCCAAAACTTCAATGTTGGACTTTCCAATTGTATGAGCAACCAACAACGCTGAGAACTGTACAAGGGCCTCCAAACTCCAACAATGGTCATAAGAACATTAAATTTAAGCTTGTGAAGTGTGACACTATTTATTTTCAAAAAGGGGTAATTTTTTGGATGATGTCACTCCCCCATCAATCACATCAATTAAAGTGAGGAGGTGAGAGCACCCAAAATAGGTCTTATCCCCTGGTCATATGAGAGTTAAACCCTTGGTCACGTCCAACCCAAAGTTTCTTAACTTTTGCTTCTAAGGGAGCATAAGTTTTTTTGTGAGGAAGTTTATTCCAAAAAAAATCACATCAAAAATTTTCAACCAATTTTTTTAAATTTATGCAAGTGGAGATCATATTTTTTGTGACCAAGGAACATCCAAACTTTCATAACTTTTAGTCAACAACACCATTATTTTGAAAGTATGATTTTTTTTTAGTTTTACATATTGGTGATATTCTCATGCTTTATAAAATTGAACCTCTATAGATCCAGAGAGGTTGTACATCATCTTATTTCAACACATACAATTTAACACATAATTCCTTTCTGCATAATGGATCTAAGTTCAAATTTGATTCTTACACGATTCAATTATCATGAGTGGAAAGTCAAAGTGCAAATCCTCTTGAGGAGAAAATGCTTACATCGAATCATGATGGGTATAAATATAGAACCAATACCTTAAGCATAGAAGGTAAAGTGGTATAACAAAAGTGATGAAGCCTACGGTCTTCTATGCCTGTCTATGTCTCCCGACTTGCTCTTTCATATTGAATCTGTAACAACTCCACATTAAATGTGGACCTTATTGAAAAAACTATTTGGAAAGAAGGACGTCATGAGGGGTTATGAGTTAGAGAATAAGATCATCAGTTTGAGCCCATCTGATTTGGATATGATACAAGACTTCTTCACAAAGTTCAAATCACTTAGATTGTAGTTAAAATTGTACAACATTGACAAAAAAGATGATCAATTGATTCTTTCCATCCTTACTAAATTGGGTTCTGACTATTCTGTCTCCATTTCTACCTTCCATGCCACCAATCATGTCATTAGAAATACATGAAACATGTCATCTTTGGATGAATTTATTGTTGAATTAACTTAGGAGCAAGACAAGCTCATTCAAATGGATACATTGAAGTCATCTAAATTGCATGCCTTAATTATGAGTCTTGATGATAAAAAGGCTTCTATTAACAAGGATAAAAAATAGAATAAGAAGGACCTAAAACAAAGAAAATGTCAAAAATTTGATGCTAAGTCAAAAACATTGAAATAATCCTCCTCTTTAGACGAGAAATCTAAGAAAAAGCAACTCACGTGTGGCTATTGTAAGAAATTTGGGCATGATGAATCCAAATGCATGAAGAAGCAGATTGACCAATTGACAAAAATGCTCAAGAAGCACAATATCAATGTCTTTGATTATTCCAATCAGAGTTCATCAACATAGGGGTATTCTAAGGCCAAAAATAGTAAGAAGGGCAAAGCACTTGTTGCAGTTATGTCCCAACCTTCCACATGGGTTATTGATTCTAGTGCATCACACCACATGACTTTATCACATGACATGTTCTCATCCTTGGAGCCTTGTTCTATGTTTTTCATCTATTAGGTGACAATACTTTCATATAAATTAGTAGGAGTGGATTTGTTGAAGTGAAGTTAGGATATTTCATGATGTTCTGTGTTCCTCTTTATTCACCAATATCCTATCTATTTATCAAATCACTTACATCGGTTCAGGCAAAAGAGTGAGTTCATGCCCAATTTAGTGGTTATTAGGGAAGTAAACAATGACTCCATTATTACATTTGGGAAAGTAGATCACCAATAATAATTGTATACTTTCTCATATTTTTCACCTGATCAACCCTCTACTATAATGCTCACTCATTTAGATGGGGCAAATAAATTATGGCATGAGCGATTTGACCATCTCAACTCTCGCTACATTGAGCAACTTAGTCATCATGACATGGTTTTAGGGTTTCCATGAGTCAAGTTTTCTGATGAAGTTTATCATGTTTTCATACTTGATAAACATCCTAAGGAAAAGTATGACAAAGGAAAATCATGAAGAGTTAAAAAATATTGGAGATTGTCCACAGTGACATTGTTGGCCCATTTATAAAACCTTCATTCAATAGGACTAAATACATGCTTACTTTCATCGATGACTATTCGAGGTATACTTGAGTGTAATTTCTTAAGCATAAATATGAAGTCTTTGATCATTTTCAAGACTTCAAGGCACTTGTAGAGAAACAGTTAGTTAAAGCCATCAAGATTTTGTGCACCAATAATGGTGGTGAGTATGTCATTAACCATTTTGAACAATTATGTACATTAGAGGGGATTGAAATACAACATACAAATACATATAGTATTTAGTGTAATGGTGTTGCTGAGTGCAATAAATGGTTCTTGAAGGAAATGGCCAACTGTATGCCACACTCCAAGTCTCTTGCACCTCAGTATTGGGTCGAGGCCGTCAACTATGCATTTTATGTATAGAATCAAGTTCCACATAAAAAATTGAAGGGAGTTACTCTTTTTAAATCTTGGAGCAGTCAAAAACCCATAGTGAAACACTTATGAGTATTTGGATATCCTAATATAGCCCCATCTTGAAGAAGAAATGGAGGGTAATGGAACCTCAAAGTCAACCCTACATCTTCGTTGGATATCTTGACAATGTTAAGGGATATAGGCTTCTCCATCATACCACTCATGAGTTGTTCATTGAGAGGAGTGTTCATTTTTAAGATGGTATTTTTAAATCCACACTCAACACATCTCTCCCTTTCTTTGACGCACTAATATTTGATGATAGTTTTGATGATTCAAATCTCCTTGAGTAGCTTCCTGATGATCCTGATTCTTCTAGTTTTGATGATGAGAGTAATGATGAGGATTAACCTCTTAGAATACCTTCAGAGGATGAGGAATCTCCTCCTAACTCTCTAAGCACTAGTCCCCTTTAGGCTAGATAGATAATGTAAAGTGCTAGCCAATGGGTTGGAGACCCACCAGACACCAAGCAAACCCAATCATAATTCTAGAATACCCCACATGATTTTATTATATCTATTTTTGATCCATAACTATTTCATGAGGAATCAAACACTCCTGAGTGGGACACTAGTATGGAAGAGGAGTACAACTCCTTGCATAGGAAAAACACTTAAGATCTTGTCCCACTTCCTAAGGGAAGAAAATTTGTTCGATGTAGGTGGATCTACTAAACAAAATTTGTAGTAGACAAGTATGTTAATAAGTTTGAATCATGTTTGGTAGCAAAGGGTTTTTCTCAGGTACCTGGCATTGACTATACTGAGATGTACACCCTAGTTTTCAAAATGAACTTAATTTGCCTCACTCTTTCTATCGAGCCAACACATCATTGGATGTTCATTAGATGGATGTGAAGAGTGTGTTTTTTAAGATGACCTCAAAGAAGAAATACACATGGAGAAACAACAAGAATTTGTGGAAGATTCCTCCTTAGTTTTTAAACTTTAGAAATATATATGTGGCCTCTAACAAGCTCCTTGAGCTTGGTATGCAAAGATGAACTCATTTCTTCTTTCAGTTGGATTTACTAGATACCATTATGATCTAAGTGTTTATTTTACAGTAGGATGATTCATTATTGATTCTAGTTCTCTACGTGGATGACTTCTTGATCATATGGAGTTCATCCACCATCATAGTAGTGGAAATTTATTTATATAACAAGTTCTCAATGATTGACTTGGCTTGTTGCATTACTTCCTCAAGATTGAAATTTCTCAGTCGGACTCTTGAATCATTATTGTAAAATCCAAGTATGCTCTTGATTTACTTGCATGGTTTAACATGGCAGACTGTAAGCCAATTTTGACTCCTTTTCTATCTAGTGTGAAGCTTGAGGCTAATTGTCCATCTCCTTTAGTTGATGCTACTTCGTATTGATAACTTGTTGGCAATCTCATCTACCTTGCACATACTAGACCTAATCTTTCATATGTAGTCTGCACGGTCTTCAAATTTATGCAAGAATCACATGAGCTGCATTGAAAAATAGCTAAGTGGATTCTCCACTTCATTAAGGGTACTCATAGTTTCAAAATTCACTATGGAGTGGGCATCGACATTGACTTAATTAGTTATATAGATTCAGATTGGGATGGCAATATTTAAAATTGTAAGTCTTCTTCAAACTATAGTTTCTCTATCAGTCATGTTTGATTAGTTGGTCAAGCAAGAAGTAGAATGCTATTGCTTTATCTTCTATAGAGACAATACATATGGGTTTTTAATGGTGCCACTGAGACCATTTCTCTTGAAGGGATTCTCTTTGAGTTTGGAATCTAATTTCGATGACCAACAATCATGTTTTATGATAACCAAATCACAATTCAAATCTTTAAGAATTAGGTCCTTCATCAATGAACCAAGCATATCGATATTCACATGCATTTCATTTAGGAGCTCATCCATGAACAAGTCATTGATCTCTGATACATCCAAACAATAGATCAAATTAATGATATATTCACCAAACCTTCATTAAGAGCAAGTTTCTTCATTTACATGATCTTCTTGGGGTTAGAGCAGCTTCGACATCCTCCTTTGGGGGGCATTTCTTTGTACTTGAGTACCTCATCAGGCCTTTGTGCTAGGACCCAATTCTACTACCCACCTAAACTATGCTTAAGGCGGGGGGTTGCTAGTATATAGTTTTATTTTATTTAATGGTTTTTTCCTACACATATGTATTTAGCTTGTTTAGGGGTCTTTTAGGTCATTGTGAAAGATAATCCCACATTCATGAGGAAGTGAGGACATGTTAATATTTTACCTATATATTGTACCTTCCTAAAGATTTTATGGTTAATGATTATAATGCTAATATTGTAATCTTTTGATTGTTGAGAAATTACTTCTTTCTATCTCATATTTGATTTTGTTATTATATATATGTTATTTTTTCATGCATTCGACTCTATCCAATAGATCCTCAATTATGGCCCACTCTAACATAGTATCAGAGTTTTTTTGGTAGATGAATGTCATGATTCCTATTGTAAAATCTTGAGTTTTATCTTTAATGTCACAGATCTATCATTCATTGACCTAGAATAATATAGATTCACCTTTTCCCAAATTTTGCTACTTTTTTGGGGTCCTCTATTGTTCTAGATTCATAAAAATAATAAGAGAAAGATGTTTCATGTTGGTCATATTTTATATAGTAAGTTTTCATGTAAAATGGCTTATGCCATCAGATTTAGAAGATGTCAAACCTTAAGATCGATTGTAAACATGACCAAGTTTTGTGATAGTTATTTTTTGCCATTTTTAGGGTTTCAGGGCTTTTTTAGTAATTTCTCACAAAATTGTACAATTTGTCATCTTCAAGAGAAAATTCTTTCTTTTTTTTAAAATTTTTTGGAGATCTTAGTGGGATTTTGATTGATTTTCAAGAGGTGGACTGGATTTGATGTTTTTGTGAAAGTCAGAGTTTTTGTACATGTATTCACCACAAAAAACTCCAATATTCCTAGCATTGTGAGAACTATTGACATATCCGACCCCTGAAAGGAATCCTCCTACCTATGATGCTCTATACCTTGATGGGTGTAAATATGAGCCGCATCCCTAACATAAATTTATAACATCTAAATTTTAGACTGTGGGAGTAGTTAACTTTCCTAGCATCAGGATTTTAGACTGTGGGAGCAGTTGATAACCCCCACATCAGGTTTATAGACTATAGGAGAAGTTTCCAACCCTCACATTGGGATTTAGGACTGTGGGACTGATTGATAACCCTCACATCAAGATTTTAGACTATAAGAACATTCAAAAACCCTAACACCTACAAGAAGGGGCTGCAACCCTAACACCTTTCCACTGTAGGAAGTGCCAACCATCCTGACATCAAAAATTTTACCACTGCAAGCATGCATTTTAACCTTGATGATTTCCTTCCGATGACTACCATGGACCTTTGAAACCTTGATGTCAAACTTTTTGATTATAAAAACAACCAACAACCCTGAAAACTACATAGGGACCTCCAAACTCTAACAACGGTCATGCAAATGTTAAATTTAAGATCGTGGAATGTGACATTATTCATTTTCAAAAAGGGCTTGGCCCCTGGTCATATGGGAGTTACACCCCTAGTCTCATCTAACAAAAAATTGGTTAACTTTTGCTCCAAGGGGGAATAAGTTTTTTTTGAAGGGGAAATTTATTCTAAAAAAATTCACACCAAAATTTTTCAACCCTAAATTTTTGAATTTATGTAAGTGGAGATCATTATTTTTTGTGAGTAAGGAACATTCAAACTTTCATAACTTTTATTCGATAGCTTCGTTTCAGGCACATTTTTTGAAAGCGTGAGTTTTTTCAAGTTCTACACATTGGTGAAATTATTGTGCCTTATAAAATTGAACCTCTATAGGTTTAGGGCGGTTGAATATCATCATCTTTCAACACATGCAGTTCTACACATACTTCCTTTCTACACCATGGATCTAAGTTTTGTTTCAATTCTTACACCCTTAACTATCATGAGTGGAAAGTCAAAGTACATATCCTATTGAGGAGTAAAGGCTTACACCAAATCATGATGGGTATATAAACATAACTAACACCTAAAATAGAGAAGGTGAAGTGGTATAACAAAAGTGATGAAGCCTATGGTCTTTTATGATTGTCTATGTCTCATGACTTTCTCTTTCATATCAAATATACAAATCCAAATCAAGTGTGGACCTTATTAGATTTGTTTTTGAAAAGTAGGACATCATGAGGGGTCATGAATTAGAGAATGAGCTAATAAATTTGAGCCCAAATGATTTTGATATGATACAATACTTCATGAAGTTTAAATCACTTAGGTTTTAGTTCAAACTATGCAACATTGACAAAAAGGATAATCAATTTATTCTTTCCATCCTTGCTAAATTGGGTTCTGACTATTCTATCTTCATTTCTACCTTCCATACCACCAGATATACCACTAGAACTACATGGACCATGTCGTCCTTGGATGAATTTACTACTAACTTGAATCAGAAGCAAGACAAACTCATTCAAATGGTTACATTGAAGTTATCTAAATCACATGTATTAATTGTGAGTCATGACAAATAAAAGATGTCTATTAGCAAGGAGAAGAAATATAACAAGAAGGACCCAAAGAAGAGAAAGGGTCAAAAATATGATGCTAAGTCAAAAGTATCAAAAGAGTCTTCTTCAGACATAAAATCCAATAAAAAGTGACTTAGATGTTATTGCAAGAAATCTGGACATGATGAATCCAAAAGCATGAAGAAGCAAATAGACCAACTAACAAAAATGCTCAAGAGGCACAATATCAATATACCTGATTTTTCCAATCAGAGTTCATCAACACATGAGTCTTATAAGGCCAAAGATAGTAAGAAGGGAAAAGATAAGGGCAAAGCACTTGTTAAAGTTGCATCCAAACCCTCCACATGGGTCATTAATTTTGGTGCATCACACCACATGGATTCATCACTTGACATGTTCTTGTCCTTGGAGCCTTGTTATATGCCTTCCATCTAATTGGGTAATGATACTTTCATAAATTTTAGTGGGAGTGGCTCAATTGAAGTGAATGATAGGACACTACATGATGTTTTATGTGTTCCCTCTTTATTCACCAATCTCCTATCTGTTTATCAAATCACTCACATCAGTTCAGAAAAGAAAGTTTAATTCACACCCAATTCAGTGGTTATTAGGGAAGCAAACAATGATTTCATTATTATATTTGAGAAAGCAGATCACAAGTCATGATTGTATACTTTCTCACATTTTTCACCTGATCAACCCTCTACTGCATTGCTCACTCATTAATTTGGGGTGAATAAATTATGGCATGAGTGATTCGACTATCTCAACTATTTCTACCTGGAGCAACTCAGTCCTCATGACATGGTTTCAAGGTTTTCACAAGTTAATTTTTCTGATGGAGTTGGCCAGTGTTACATATTTGGTAAGCATCTTGAGAAGTATGACAAGGGTAAATCATGGAGAGCTAAATAGATATTGGATATTGTCCACAGTAACATTGCTAGCCCATTTTTAAACCTTCATTTAATATGACTAAATACATGATTACTTTCATTAAAGACTATTCTAGGTATACCTAGGTGTACTTTCTTATGCAAAAATATGAGGTCTTTGATCATTTTGAGGACTTCAAGGCACTTGTAGAGAAAAAATTAGGAAAAGCCATCAAGCTTTTATACATCGATAATGGTGGCGAGTATATTAGTAACTATTTTAAGTTTTTTTTTACATCAAATGGAATTGAACTACATCATATAGTTTCATATAGTCCTCAACATAATGGTGTTGTAGAGTGCAAGAACAAGTCCTTGAAATAAATGCCCAACTATATGCTATACTCTAAATATCTTACACCTCAGTATTGTGTTGAGGCCATCGATTGTGCATGTTATATCTAGAATCAAGTTCCACATAAAACATTGAATGGAGTCACTCTTTTTGAAGCTTGAAGTGGTCAGAAACCCACAATGAAGTAATCTGGAGTGTTTGGATCTCTTACTATGGTCCACATTTTGAAGAAGAAACATAAGGTAATGGAACCTCAGAGTCAACCTTGCATCTTCATTGGATATCGTGAGGGTGTTAAGCGATACAATATTTTCCATCCCACCACTCACGAGTTATTCATTGAGAAGAGTGTTCATTTTCAAGAGGGCCCTTCAAACCCCACACTCAACACCTCTCCCCTTAGACACACTGGGATTTGATGATAGTTATGATGATTTAGATCCACCTAAGTAGCATCCTGATGATCTAGATTATTCTTCTAGTTTTGATGATGAGAGTAGTGATGAGGATTCCCCTCCTCCTAGAATATCTTTAGGATGAGGAATCTCCTCCTAACTCTCTGACCATTGGTCCTTTTTAGCCTAGATAGACACTATAAAGTGTTGTCCAATGGGTTGGTGATCCATTAGACACCAAGCGAACTCATTCAAAAATCTAGGATGTCACACATGCTTTCATTACTTCTACTTTTGTTACACAATCATTTATCAAGGCATCAAACACTGTTAAGTGGGACAATGCTATGGAAGAGGAGTATAGTTCCTTATAGAGCAAAAACACTTGGGATCTAGTCCCACTTCTTAAGGAAAGAAAACTTGTTAGATATAGGTGGATCTACTGAATAAAACTTTTAGCAGATGGGTCCATTAACAAGTTCAAAGCATGTTTGGTAGTAAAAGGGTTTTTCTCAAGTAACTAGTATTGACTATATCGAGCAGTTTACCCTAATTGCCAAAATGAACTCAATCTGACTCACTCTTGTTATTTCCATAATACATCACTGGGATTTTCATCATATGGATGTGAAAAGTGTTAGGTTGTGGAGCTAAAAGTTTCACTGATGCAAACAGAGGAGGAGGTTGCAGAGAAGGTTGCTGAGTGTCACAGACACCGGCGTCGGTCAGGCCAATCGATGTCGACAGGGTACAGACAAAAGAGCAACCGACGTCGGTCAGGATCGGCCGGCGTCGATCACCTCCAGGTAGACAGGGACCGACGTCAGTCGCTTGTGCAGTTTAAAACTGCAAGTTTTACGGGCAGTTAGTTAACGAACTAAATGTTTGCATGTCAAGAGCCAAATTTAGACTAGAAGCTGTGGATCTAATTATTGTTTGCATGAGATCTATTTAAGAGACTCATTGGCTATATTGTAAGGTGTTCTAGTTTGAGTTGAGAAAAGTTAGCTCTTTTTGTGTGTGAGGTGAGCAAGGGTGTTTCTCCTAGTTCCACAACAGTACCAAGTGTGGGTGCTAGTTTTGGAGAATCGAAAGGGTTCTTCAGTTGTGTAGGATCTTGGTCAGCAAGTGTGCATGGATACATTAGGAGATCTACATGGTAAGTAAGATCATTGATCTACAGGTGTATGTGTGTGCATGATCCAGGTTTGCAGGTGTGCAGAACTAGATTGATTTGCAGGTGTGCAAGATCAGGGAGGACAACAACACAACAGGGAGCAGGATCAGGCAGGATCTACTTGGAGTATGGTGTGTACTCGGTCTAGAGAAAGAGAGGAAGGCAAGGTAGTTCCTTCCATAAGTGAGATCATTTGGGTTGCAAGTTGTTGCAGTTTAGGGGAGATCTACTTGAAGTACGATTGTGTACTTGTGGAGTGCGTGGAGCACTGGTGTACTGACAGTAGTGGATACTGACTGGTTGGAGGTGAACACCAACTCTGTGTTTGAGTTGTGTGTTGGGACCGTAAGAGAGAGAGCTTTGAGGGAAGATTTACTGTTTATGCCCTAGAAGTGTGGGAGCCCTAGAGGTGTGTAAGGAAGAAGAACTGTGGCAATCTTCTTTGTTGTATTTCCTTCTGGAAGAGTTTTAATACAAGTTGTGTATTGTCTCTCATATTCTGTGTTATTTCTAAATTCTAGTTACTTGTGTATTCTGGTTAATTTCCGCATGTTAAGTTGCTTGGTAATCAATTGTGTGCTTTCGTTATTTCCCAACAAAGTGGAATCAGAGCCAGGTTGGGTATCTAACAAGTGGTATCAGAGCTAAGGTTGCAAGGAGCAAGTTTTGTGTCTGGTTACAGGTCACTCTCAAGGGTTTCTGATTGGGTGGGAGTAGAGCAATGGCAGAAGAAAGTAAGCTAAGAATGGAGAATTGAAAAGCACGAATGGTCAATTACGGTCTTATGGAAAGAAAGAGCAGGGAAAAGAATATTGTTGGTTGGTAGAAGATCAGCATGAAGGAACTGAAGAAGCAGATGTTGCAGGTGATGTGGCACAGGATGCTCTGGTATGTTTCTTGGATAAAGTAAAATCTTATTTTATAGATTCTGTTGCCTCTTTCCATGCAGTCCGAAATAGAGTATCTTTTCATGGTAAGGTCTTTGGAGACTTTGGAAAGATTTATTTAGGGGCTGGTGTGCCTTGCCAAAGAATTGGCAAAGGGGAAGTGAAGCTGAAATTGCAGGCGGCCAACACATGGGTGTTGAAGGAGGTCATGCAGGTCCCAGTGTTGAAGATATGGCTAATTTCTTCAGGAAAGTTGGGTGATGAGAGATGCACAAGAACTCTCACAGTGGATGCACTTGAATTATCTGGTGGTAAGAAAGCAGGTACTCTCTATCTACTTGTTTATATTACTGATTCTTCTTCTGTTGCGAAGACATGGCTTTGTAGGCTTGGTCACATGAGCAAGAAGGAGATGCATGTTCTTAAGCAGAAGACAGATGTGTTTGACAAACTTAAGAACTGGAAAGCCTTGGTGTTCTTGGAGGAGATGACAGATAGAGACCAGTGGATGGGGCTGGATACTTCTGAGCAGGGCAGTTTGGACATGGGTTTTGATTCAAAGGAGTTCGCGGATAAAAAGTCATCACTCACAGGTGAACACAGGTACCGACGTCGGTCAGGGGGAACCGACGTCGAACAGACAAGTGCCGATGTCGGTCATGTGCAGATCGAAGCCAGTGATGTTAGGCAGGGTAAGACCGATGTCGGTCAGGAGGACCGACATCGGCAACAGAGACACCGACATTGGTAGGGTTGATAGTCAAGACAGGTGCATGGGAATCGACGTCGGTCAAATGCAGACTGTGTAGTGACTAAGGTCAGTCACTGTAACGAATTTTGGGCAGACAACAAGCTGTCAAGGAGTCTCAAACGCCCATATGGAGGACTGAAGGTGGTAAGTAGGCCTCAAATTCATTGTTCCTCTTATTTATACTAGTTACTGACTGCAGAGCAGGAAGGATCCAAGAAATAGTGGGAGCATGGTAGGAATATGATGCAGAACCAAGCGGGAGATTTGGTAGGGTTGCCATTCGAATGAAATCACTAAGAGACGAATGGATTCCTTAGTTGAAGAATAGAGTAAATGGATGCGTGAGACGAAAGGCTAGGTCATATGGTCTTAAAAAAACTGTAGGATAGTGGTACAGGGTTTGACAGGTGGATGACAAAATAGGGCTTTAGTCAATGTCAGTGTAACCATTGTGTTTGTCTTACCAGGTGGATGATGGTCATGACATTATCCTGTTACTGTATGTGGATTGTATGCTAGCTAGCAGGTTTATACATACAGGGTTTTGTTGAGCTAAGGGTAAGGTTAGTTCAGTGGCATGTCATGAGGAATTTGGAGCAGCAAAATTCTTTGGCATGAGAGACATGGAGATCACAGGTTGATTTTGTCTCTAGTGGGAGCTGATGTGAATCAGGTGTTGGCGAGGTTCATTATGCAAGATGTAGAATCAGAGCACACTAAGGGCTAGACAGTTCAGTGTCTGAAATCACATGAGGTCTGGTATAGACCTAAGTTTTCCCAAGCAATGGGAGCTGTCAGAGAGTTAAGAGCCAATTCGGGGAAGTGGGTTCTTAGGGATTTGAGAGGGACCAACAGTAGGGATTCATGCTATGTAGGGTCAGGACTTCACTACATGGGTTTGTAGGTTCAAATGTGGCAGGTTACTCGGATGACAGGAGGTGCACCACAGGTTGTGTGGTGGTTGGTCTTCAAGATTGATCTTGAAAAGGGATACAAGCCAAGAAATAGATTAGACAGGGTACAGGTACAGGTACATGTACAATGCAGCTATTTATCTCCAAGTGAGAGATTGTTAGGTTGTGGAGCTAAAAGCTTCACTGATGCAAACAGAGGAGGAGGTTTCAGAGAAGGTTGTTGAGTGTCACATACACCAGTGTCGATCAGGCCAACCGATGTCGGCAGGGTACAGATAGAAGAGCAACCGACGTTGGTCAGGATTGGTCGACGTCGATCACCTCTAGGCAGACAGGGATCGATGTCGGTCGCCTGTGCAGTTTAGAACTACAAGTTTTATGGGAAGTTAGTTAATGAACCAAGTGTTTGCATGTCAAGAGCCAAATTTAGACTAGAAGCTATGGATCTAATTATTGTAATTAGATGTCTAATTATTGTTTGCATGAGATCTATTTAAGAGACTCATAGGCTGTATTGTAAGGTGTTCTAGTTTGAGTTGAGCAAAGTTAGCTCTTTTTGTGTGTGAGGTGAGCAAGGGTGTTCCTCCTAGTTCCACAGCAGTACCAAGTGTGGGTGTTGGTTTTGGAGAATCAGAAGGGTTCTTCAGCTGTGTAGGATCTTGGTCAGCAGGTGTGCATGGCTACATTAGGAGATCTACATGGTAAGTAAGATCATTGATCTGCAGGTGTATGTGTGTGCATGATCCAGGTTTGTAGGTGTGCAAAACCAGATTGATTTGCAGGTGTGCAAGATCAGGGAGGACAACAACACAACAGGGAGCAGGATCAGGCAGGATCTACTTGGAGTACGGTGTGTACTCGGTCTAGAGAAAGAGAGGAAGGCAAGGTAGTTCCTTCCATAAGTGAGATCATTTGGGTTGCAGGTTGTTGCAGTTCAGGGGAGATCTACTTGAAGTACGATTGTGTACTTGTGGAGTGCGTGGAGCACTTGTGGAGTGCGTGGAGCACTGGTGTACTGGCAGTAGTGGATACTGACTGGTTGGAGGTGAACACCAACTCTGTGTTTGAGTTGTGTGTTGGGACCGTAAGAGAGAGAGCTTTGAGGAAAGATTTACTGTTTATGCCCTAGAGGTGTGGGAGCCCTAGAGGTGTGTAAGGAAGAAGAACTGTGGCAATATTTTTTGTTGTATTTCCTTCTGGAAGAGTTTTAATACAAGTTGTGTATTGTCTCTCATATTCTGTGTTATTTCTGAATTCTAGTTACTTGTGTATTCTGGTTAATTTCCGCATGTTAAGTTACTTGGTAATCAATTGTGTGCTTCCATTATTTCCCAACAAAGTGGTATTAGAGCCAGGTTGGGTATCTAACAAAAAGTGACTTTCTTCATGGTGACCTCAAAGAGGAAATATACATGGAACAACAATAAGGATTTATGGAAGATTCTTTCTTAGTTTGTAAACTTCAAAAATCTATATGTGGCCTCAAACAAGCTCCTCGAGCTTGGTATGCCAAGATGGACTCCTTTTTGATTTTGATTGGGTTCAACAGATGCCATTTTGGTCCAAATGTCTACATTTTATGGTAGGATGATTCACTGTTGATTCTAGTTCTCTATATGGATGACCTATTGATCATAGAGAGTTCTTCATCCACCATCATAGTAGTGAAAATTACTTTGTTTGACATGTTCTCAATGACTAACTCAAGCTTGTTGCATTATTCCTTAGGAATGAAATTTCTCAGTATGACTCTAGGATCACTATTGCATAATCTAATAATGTTTTGATTTATTTTCATGGTTTCACAGAGCTGACTATAAGCTAACTTTGACTCCTTTTCTATCTGGTGTGAAGCTTGAAGCTGACTATCCATAATATTTGGTCGATGTTACTTCGTATCGACAACTTGTTGGTAGTCTCATCTATCTTACACACACTAGATGTGATATTTAATATACAGTTGGCATGGTCACCATATTTATGTAGGAACCACATAAGTTGCACTGGAAAGAAGCTAATCTGATTCTCCACTACATTCAGGGTACTCATAGTTTCAAAATTCACTATGGAGCAGACATTGACATCGACTTAATTAGTTATACAAATTTAGATTGGGTTGGTGATATTTAAAATCACAAGTCTACTTAAGGCTATAGTTTCTCCCTTAATTTAGGTCCGTTTAGTTGGTCAAACAAGAAATATAATTTTATAGCTTTATCTTCTATAGAGACAAAATACATAGGGGTTGTTAATGCTGCCATTGAGGCCAGTTGGCTTCAAGGGATTCTCACTGACGTTGAAATCTAATTTTGATGAACAATAATTATCTTTTGTGACAACCAAAACATAATCTAGATTTACAAGAATCTGTTCCTCCATGAATAGACCAAGCATATCAAAATTCACATGCATTTCATTCAGGAGCTCATCCATGAACAAGTCATTGATCTATGCTACATCTAGACAACAGAGCAAATTGTTGATATATTCACCAAATTCTTCTTTGAGTACAAGTATCTTCATTTATGGGCTCTTCCTAGGGTTTGGGTAACTCCAACATCCTCCTCTTGTGGAGCATTTCTTTGTACTTGGGTACCTCTTTAGGCCTTTGTTCTGAGACCCAATTCTACTACCCACCTAAGTTACACTTAAGGGGGTGTTAGTATAAGTTTTTATTCCATTTAAGGGGTTTTCCTTACACATATTTAATTAGCTTGCTTAAGTGTCTTTATAGGTCATTGTGAAAGATAATACCACATTCATGAGGAAGCGAGGACATATTTATCTTTCACCTATATAATGTACCTTATGAAAGATTTTATGGATAATGATGTTAATGTTAATATTGAAATCTTTTGATTTTTGAGAAATTCATTTTTTTTGGCTCATGTTTGATTTCGCTACTATATACAGTTAATTTTTTCATGCATTCAAATTTATCCAATAGATCGTTGATTGTGGTCCACTCTGATAATATAGGTTTGTAGGCCTCTATTTTCCCTTACCATCATATCTCAACTGCCTATTAGAGAAGATATATAGGTAGTTACTTCTGTCATTTACCTCTTGCTAATCATGCTGACTTAAATTGGACTGATGCTAACATGTTCTCAATTTTCATGTCACTTATCTACATGGCACAGGTGATTGATTCTGACAAAACTTCTAATTTTCCATTTTAATTGCACATCCATTTGGTTCCACACATTGATGTTCAAACACACTAGCTAAAATCTTACACAACCCTACTTGCATGATAGCCAAATTTTAGGGTCAACATTGCTATCTTTCTCAAAAAAAATCTAATCATTCAAAAGATGATAAAGGACATTATTAATGTTTATGCCTCCAAAAATGTGGTGGAAAAGTCATTCTTATGGTATTAGTTTGTTAAGGAGTTTCCAAATGTGCATTAGATTATATGTGGTAAATTTGATATGCTTGAGATGGAGTTGACAAGCTTAGCCACCTCTTGACGTGGTAAATGATTTGGGAGTGAGAGAGATGGTATTACATGTGAATTAAATTTGAGTTTGATGACCCAAATTACTTATAAAAATCTAACTCAGTGTGGTACACATGGTAAAATCTCTATTGTGGAGATAAAATATTACTTAAAAGACTTGACATGGCCATGATTTTGACTCAAGTGCATTTCTCTTTAGCCAATTGTTTCTTGTTGCTAATGGAGAGTCTCTATTAAATATTTTCCTTTATGACCACCTACCGATATCATTCCAGAATGAAAGGAATTTTAAATAACCAAACTGTAATTTTCTTTTCTTAATACCGATTTATTACATCATGGCTCCACTCTTGCTCACATTTGACATATTTGGAATATTTTGAAACACACTTCAAAGAAAACCATTTAGAATGACTGGTGGTCTAATTCCATCACTTGTGTGGCTTAATTTCTTCACATCTATACACAATAGCTGGTGCACATCTATTGTAAATATTACTCCATCATCACCTCTGAGTTGAGTTGGGTAATGACTACCTTGGAGCTATAACCCTTCTATGAGCCACTCCAACTACAAATGGTGATACCTAGAAAACACATTCATGTTGTAGATGATTGCAATGCTTGAGAGAATAAATCAAGTCCATACTACATTGGCTCAATATTGGCAACCAAGTTTCTAATATTTTTTTCCAAATGCTTAAGGCTAAACACATCGTTCAACCAACATAAATCCATTCAATAAGTTGATTGACAACTGACTATTTTCATTGATATTGTACGAGCCTTTATCCTCCATTACCAAAACAATTTAAATGTGAAAGAGTCTTCTCCTATATGAGAACAAGGTCTACAATGGTGTCTTTTGGTGGTCTCGATCAAGCTCTCTGAACCTCAATAATTAGCATGTGATCAATTAATCACAATTGAATAAACGCACAAAGTCATCATGCATATGGCCAATGACAATGCTCTTGGGTGTAATGTATTTACTTGTGAATTTTATAAAGTGATTTTGGAAGTCATTGGAGAGGATTTATTTCAAGTCTACCTAGAATCATTTTTCTACAAAAACCTTGGCCAAAATATCAATAAAGGTCATACTAAATTCATACCTAAGGCATGCAATGCTAAGCATATTTCTAATTAGCAACCTATCACTTTACTCAACATTTCCGACAAGATTATAACAAGTGTACACACTCTTTACATCCACAATATTCTCCCATTTATTATTAGACTTGAGCAAACAAGATTTATCAAAAATAAATAAATATTAGATAATATTATTACAACTTAGGAAGGTATAGAGTGGGCACATAAAGTCTAATCAACAAGCAATGTTCATCAAAATTGACTTCATGAAATCCTATGATCATTTTGAATAGCCTTTCATTCTTTCCATATTACAAGCATTATATTTTGGTCCCAATTTTCTCTAGTCAGTTCAAATGATTTTTACAAATTCCTTGACATGCCTCTTAGTTAATGGCATGCACTTGGAGCAATTTAGTTTGTTCCACTCATTTAGACAATGATACATCTTACCTCAACACTATATGTTCTACTTGAAAAAGGCTTTGGATTTTTTTGGTTAATGCCAAGTCCCAAGGTCTTGTCAAAGGAATCTCTCTTTTGACATATAATTCCTCTTAGCTTTTTAATGGTCAATTTATTGATGACTCTATTATGCCTATTTTCTACACCCCCTCTACATTTTTCAAAAGTTTATACTTACTGCCATAGAGATGACCTTGTCATAAAACCTAAAACTGTGTCAGGAACTCTATTGATTGATAGTATTTATAGATGCATAATTTATTGTGAAACTGTAATGATTTGTTGATAGGTTTTATTTATGTTTCAATGGTTTCGAAGAAAATGGTGGATAAATGAATAAAATATGCTTATGTGATTATAGATGATATTGGTTATTCTGCTCATCAAGCCCAACACACTTTGATAGTTTCAGTTAATGCTTGAATTTTAGTTCTTAGTCATTTCTTTTGATGATATATAGTGATGATTGGATCTTCATGAGGAATTTTGATCTATAGTTCAGATAGAAAATGGTGATCCCAAAAAGCATTATAATTCAATTCTGGTATGAAGATTTCAATTTGTCACTATTTGATATGTTGTTGGCTTAGTGGTGCTCAATATGGTTTGTTTTGATTGATCTCATGACACAAGTCACATAATCATATTGGTATTTTAAGGTCCAAATTATTTTTAGAATCGAGTTGATATTCAATTCGTGATCATAATTCCAACTCATATTTCTCATCCTTGGTACCTTGAGGATATATAAATTAGATACAATTTTCAAATTTGAATAATTGTTACAAGGAACTCACTTTATTAGATTGTGGTTACATGGAGCTTTATAAAGTTTAAATTTGCTTGCTTTTTCCTAAAGAGACCTATTCTAATACTCATGGTGTAGTATGATTCTTCGATGCTAAGATATTATGTTTGCATTTCTAAAGTTTTCATTATGAAATTGGTCCTAAGGTTAGCTATTACCAAGGTTCCCTTGGTCACTTAGCTTAGATTATCACTAGTTTTGAATTCATATTTAAATATTATGACCCCCTCAATGGGTGACGAAGATGACTTTAATTAGTTATGTAGATTAGGATTACAAAGCAAGTTAGTCAAACATTAATCCATAAATCCAAGATAAATTCATAGAGAAGTAACTTGTTGGGTGAATATTTTGTTGGCCAGCTAACTGGTGACCAAAATAGTTCCTATCACCATAGCATAGGGAGATTGGTCATCCTGGTGTGTAGGTTTACTACATCAACAGGGGACAAATCTCTCCTTTCATCAAGGGGAGGTTTCCTGTTAAATATGCAGAGGCTATATACTATAAATATATGTAGAAAGTAAGACACAGGGGTGGGATAAACCATCCATCTCTTTTTTTTCAGAGATGATGCTGACAAACAGAGGAGAAATACTAGGAGATTGGTGATGGCACTTCTCTTCTTTCAGAAGTAACATTCAGCCAAGAGCCAGATCCCTTCCTGGATAGTAGAAATCTTGGTGAAGTGACAGAAGACACTTCTCTTCTTTTAGAAGTGCTTGTTCTTGCAAATAGCAGGACTCTTTCTGGTAACAAGTAATGGGGTAATGGAGGCATAGTAACCAGCAATCTAAGATGTAGCACAAAGTCTCCACCTTGACTGTCCTAGAGGGAGATACGAAAGACAATGAGGGCACAAAGTCATCCCAAGGTCTTTTACATAGAAATAGAAAATAAAAACACACACTGAAGATAACTATGACAACGCAAAGTCTGAAAGTAGTTGGCTTCAGGACACCTTCCTTATCACCTCCACTAGTTCTGCTTGTTAAATCAAATAAACAAGAATGCTTTCAGAAGACATACATACGAACAATCTCCTAAAGTAGCATAAGCTATAACAGCACAAAGTCTGTAAGTAACTTGCTTTCTCATTCAATCAAAGAAATATGAACTACAATCTGAGCTCAAAGTCTCAGTAATGCCTTTCAATCTAGGCAGAGTTTCACTTCTGGTAAGGGGAAGATCTCCCTTTAAATGATGCAAGAGATTACATTATATAGAGGCCTGAGGGAGGCTTGGCACTTTCTCCCAATGAAGTGACCCATTCGGCACATTCAATGCCTTGGATGCATTCTTGGTCTTGTCAGGAAGGGCCATGCTGGAACAGGGTGGCTGCCTTAACTGTGGCATGTAGATTCATCTCTAGTGCTTCCTCCTTAACCTGAATCACTCATTCGTTCACCTGCTTAGCCATGAAACTGTCTACTCTACCTTTACCTCCAAGGGGACAAATAGATGGCGCTTTCAATGTTAGCAGACCCCAAATATCTACCCGATGAACTACTTCACCTAATCGCAGTAACTCCTGCTGACTTTCCCTCTCTGTCTCTTCCTTCTCTTGACCCTGGACTTAGGATTTTTTGAATGCATCTGGGTTCATCTTTTGAGTCCACAAAAATCAACAGACACTTAAATGCAGCCGATTTGGTGTTCACGGGTCTTTCCTCTATTAAAGGTTAATGGATAGCTAGTCGCTTTAAATTTGATGTTCACGGGCCTATCATCTTGATGTGACACAGGTGAGGACACATGGCAGCATCCATGATTTTGAAATAAGCTTATTGGAATAAGCTTTGAAACTATTAGAGGCTAAGGGGGGCACGGATGCAGACACATGGCAACTTTCGCTACACTGGGTCGGGACACGTGGTGGGTTCTGCTCTATGAAGCTTCATTTGAAATTGCATCTTAGCATGTGACACCTAGCAGCATCCACTGCACTTTGAGGCTCAAACCTTTCCCGAAGGGAACTTTCCCTTCGGGGTCTTGAAAAAGGTTCGCTTTCGAATGTCGAGTGTCCCTCCGCAAAGGTGTCTGCCTTTTGGGATCTTCCAAGTGGCCTTCGGGTTTTGATTCTTTGACGGGATGTCATCCCTTTTATTTCCTTCAGACAAAATGTTCGAAGGAATTCCTTCAGATAATTCATTCGAAGGAAACCTTTCCTTGGTTCTATGTGTGCCTTTGTATTGCGAGTGCCCCTTTTCTTTGACACATGGCACCTTTCGCTATTGACACTTGGTAGCATCCACCTTCTCGAGCCTTTGCAAAACCATAGAAATGCTTGGGGCTCAGTCGGGCTCTCATGGACGATGACATTTTCCGTCATCCATCGCTCTCTATAAGGGACACGTGGCGCGGTCTGAATACATTTGTTAGTCATGCAAATGCAGACACTTGGCACGTTCCACTTCATTTAGTCACTCGTCCCCAGGCCCACCATGGTCTTTGCTCAAAACAGTGAAGCTAAGGGAAGAGATTATAGATATTGACACTTGGAGGCTCCCAACAAGCTTCAAGAGGGACACGTGGCAATATTTGCCAATTCGCAAAAACAAAGTTTAGTGGGGCTCGACTGTCGACACTTGGCAGCATCCGCCTGACTCTTTCTTTTGCACGCGTCCTTCCTTAACTGAGGCAACCTTTGAACTCTTGAACCCATGCATGTTGAACTGATTGAATGTTGAACCCATTGAACCAATGAGCCAAAATGGTTCAAGGTTCAACGGTTCAAGCTTTTGAGACTTGTTAAGTGATTGGGGCCGCGAAACCTTGAAACGATCAGACTTTGAACCTCTACTGAAGCGCTTAGCTCTTGTTGACAATGTTAAACCTTTGAACCCATTGAACCCATTGAATCGAAAAGGTTCAAGGTTCAATGGTTCAATGGTTCAATCCTTGTTTTGATGCTTGCTGATAGACCCTTTGAACCGGTTGAACCTGCTAATCCTTTAACCAAAAAGTTGAGAAAATGATGAAATTGAATGTTCGAAACAGATTTTTGGAAGGGGGAGGGACAATTTTGGCCATGCAGGACCAAAATAGTCATATGTTGTCTGAAAAATGAGGAGTCATTTTTTAGGGACAACATAACTAACTAAGCATATCTATTCAAGGGCATTTTGCAAATGATAATGAAGAAATAAATGAAAGAAAGCATACTAGTTACCTTTCCAAATGGATTCCATCATCCAAGAGTAGATCAAAAACATGCTCTCCCCTGATCAAACATCCTTGTCTTTGTCAATAATGGTGGTAAAACTCCTCCATGGTCTCAAGAACACTTCTCAAAAACTAGACTCAAGATGTGAAATCACTAAATTAGCCTATGAATGAAGCTTTCAACTAAAATCAATGGTCAAATGCAAAGGATTGTGGAGACAATTCAACATAATAACTTTGCACAAATAAACTTAAAAATGATGTCCATGGCCTCTCTATTTATAAATTTTCAAGAATGACTAGAATCAACCATGACCGTCCATCTCAAGATTGAAATGCGTTGTCATGGATTAATTGAATTATGTAATTAAAATACATAATTATCCTCATCATGAATTTGCAATAAGGGACATTAATGAGGCATGGGAGGTAATAAAGAGGCATGGGAGACTCATAATCCTGATATTTTATGCACTTATGGCTTGATGGATGCCACCCCATAGATGACATCACATGATGATGTAGATAATAAAAATCGATTTCTAAAAAGAAATATTCAACAAATCTCATGGAAAATCCACTTAAGTTCTTGATTTGGATTAATTATACTTAAACAAAGTTAATCAATATTTGTGCAATTATTTAGAAATTGGCCCTTAATTAATCAAAATGGTCAAAAAGTCATATTATTGAGTCGTAATTTGGCTGAAAAATAATTGGAAGGTGTTGTTAGATGAGTTGGAACCGTATTCCCATTTAGGATGTTTCCAACACAAAATAACAAAGGTACATGATGCATACCAATGAATTATAAGAAAAGAGTGATTCAGAGCACAAAAAAGTGAAATCATCCTCAAAAACCATATAAGGATCATAAATATATTCAAATTGATTTGCAAGGCAATTGTAACCAATGTTGTAACAACCAATACTATAATTTGTTTCTGAATCTAATTTTAAAGCAAGGGACTCTGAATCTAATGTCGTAACTAATATTGATTCTATTTCTGATGCTAAATCCAATGTTAGTTCAAAAATGGAACCTGACTCTAATATTCACTCTTCATCTGATATGGTTCTTTCGATAATGTTCTATTGAATGTTGAATTTTTGACAAGTAATGGCCTATGATGACATAATGGGATCAATAAAAAGTGATTCATCTTGGAAGGGTTCAACAAAGACTGGCTCATCTAAGTAAATCCCCTCAAAAAGAGGGTACCACACAAGGGATGTCACGAAAAAATCATGTCTGTCAAAGTGAGACTCCTCAATGAGTGGGAAAATTTCAAGAGATAACTCTATAGAGATTGTCTTATCAAAGAGATGAGGATCTTTAAAAATAGGTAAAATATGAATAGGAAATGTATCACAGGTTAACTTGTCACAAATGGATGTTTCAACAATAACATTTTGGTTTTGGTTCACAATTGGCTGCAATAAATCAATTTTGAACACATTTTGATCCTCATAAGATGGCTCTTGAAGAGGTAATGGTTCTTGTTTTGGCTAGAAGATCGGCACAAAATTTCTAAAATGGGAAACATTTGGTTTAATGGGAACAACGGTTTGGGGTTCAATAATAGACTCTTCAAAAATTAGACTATTGAAGAAGGGATCAAACAAAACTGGTTCATCAAATGGAGGTTCTTCAAAAATAGGTTCATAAAAAATTGGTGATGGGACAAGAATGGTAACAACTGGACCCTTCTTAGTTTGGTTGCTTGTGCAAACCAAAGGAGGAGGTTCTAAAATGGTAATGACTAGACTCTTCTTAATTTGGTTGCTTGTGCAAATCAAAGGAGGAGGTCCTAAAATGGTAATGACTGGACACTTCTTAATTTGGTTTCTTATACAAACCAAAGGAGGAGGTCCTAAAATGAGAACGACTGGATGCTTCTTAATTTGGTTTCTTATGCAAACCAAAAGAGGAGGTCTTAAAATGGTAACCTTTATGCGTTGCAGAGCTTGCTTGTTCATACAAGCCGAAGCAGAAGAAAGATACCCCAAAATAGTAACCTTCAAGCATAGAGCACAAATCATAGGGGAAGGATGAGGATGACGTATGAAAACTAGCATGGATGTGATTGGTTTTCAATATATAGGCCCAAAGAGGGAAACATCCTTAGACAAGATGGAGTGCTTATGTCCATCATAAAGATGCTCTACCTTGCAACTAGGGCCATAAGAAACCCTATTGCAAGTGTACTTTAGTGTCATTATTTAAAAAGAGTGTTCTTAACATTTTGTCAAGATTTGGATAATGTTTCGAAAATGTTCAAATAAGGTATGCTTGGTTTTATTCAAACAAAGAACTAAGGCATCAAAGAGACTATAAACAGAGGGTGGCTTGGAACCACACACAATTAGAAGAATTGGTTCACAAATTTACTCAACCTTTGGTAAAGCTGAATCATATAGATTGGAAGAGGGTAAGGTAACTCAAAGATCTAAAGTGAAAACTAGTATACCAAAGCTTAGATCTTTGTGATATGTTTATACCATAAAAGCTAGTTTCAACTTCGAGGAGTTAACCCTAGAAAATTAGAGGAAAGCTCTCTAGATTACAAAGAAGACAAAATGAACTAAACAATTAAAGATGTAAAGACATACATGAATCACTAAGTAGAAGGGTATAATCAAATGGGTAGCACAACGTCGCCACATGGCTCTAGTAGAATAAAATATGTTCTAGGACTCAAAGGATAAGCCATACACAAGATGACTTGAGTCCACCAAGATGATAATGTGATTTTGAGTCTAATAAATGGCCCTCAATCCAAATGGAAAATTGAACCACAGTCAGAACAAGTTTAGTGTGCAAATGGTGAACCCACTTTGACACACCAACCCTTGAAACTCATAAAGGTTCAATTTCGAATGTGGATTATAAATGAGGGACTTAAACAAATTGGGTGAAATATCTAGACTCAATTGGGCACCAAAGTGGGTGATAAGACATAAAGTTTTTGATAACAATTTGAAAAAGGAAAATATAAGTTTTTCAATTGGACAATGTAACACCTCCCTTGCTCAAAAAATTTGAGTACAATATGTTTTGGTTAAGTTCATTGAGTTAACAAGCAATTTTATATACAAATCAAGACCAAAAATCTAATGACAAAAAGAACAAACATCTTAAGTCTAAACTGACAAGATATGACAAAGTGGGGTTGACTAAACTAGCAAGTTTTTGAACGTTTCTAGGAGAATCAATTGCACAATGAATTTCACATCAAATGATGCAAAAGAAAAGCACATATTTTAGGTTCACATCACTTAGCTTATCAAAAAAAGATCTAGTCCTTTTTGCAACCACTACATCCTAATGTTCACTTAGTGTAGTGTGATGTCCAATTATGCACATTACGTCCCATGTGTAACTCCATCACTAGAAGGTGGTTTAACCACTCAAACATTTTGATCCTAATGAGAGTGGGTGAAGTAAATGTTAGGAGATGAAACCCTAAGTCAAATATTCTATAAAGAACTTGTGGGAGGTAATGACGTCCCCCTCACAAGCTAAGATGCAATGAAATGAAAGACATAAAAAGAAAGACTTTAGGGTCATTTTCAAGGTCACCCAAAATATGATGAGTTTTTGGGGAGTGCTTTAGATGACATTCTTTCTAAGCCTTGAACTAGGATTTTTGCAATAAGGATGGCACTTTTGAATCCAAGGGTTCCCTAAAAGGGACAAATGGAAGAGCATACACGTGCAAACCCTCTTTTTTCCAAACAAGTTCTAATTTAAATAACTAATTGAATACAAAAAGCGAGGAAAGGTGAGTTCATTTTTAAGCACCAAATTGAATGATTGGGTGGTGTTTTGACCCCTTGGTCTTAAGTTGTAACTTTGAAAGCCTAACTTATCAAAACATTCACTTAAGCACCTAATTTTTTCATTAAGCCCAAAAATAAAGTTCCTAATTCATTTTAAAACACTCAAATGAAGTGTGAAAGACACTAATTTAGTTTGCTTAGATGACTTTCCATGTAGATCCTACAATAAAAATGTTATCAAGTTTCTTAGCTTTGAAGCACTTTTGAGGATGAAACAAGAAATTTTGAAGAATGAGCTCTCAGATTGACAATCGAGGTGGGTTGGACAGGGGAGTTGGGTTGACAGGTGAGTTAGGTTGATAAGTGAGTTGGGTGTATAGGCGAGTTAGGTTGACAGGTGAGTTGAGTTAACAAGCGAGTTGGATTTGACATACGAGTAGGGTTGGACAGGTGAGTTAGGGTGAACATGAGCAGAGTTGGGATGAACCAGAGCCAAGTCAGGCCAAACCAAAGTCGAGTTGGGATGAACTAGAGCTGAGTTGGGTTGAACCAGAGCTGAGTTGGGTTAAACCAGGGCTAAGTTGGGATGAACCAGAGCTGAGTTGGGTTGAACCAAGTCCAAGTTAGGATGAACTAGAGCTGAGTTGGGTTGAACCAAGGCCAAGTTGGGATGAACTAGAGCTGAGTTGGGTTGAACCAAGGCTGAGTTCAAATGAACCAACGCCGAGTTGGGTTAAACCAGGACCGAGTTGGGATGAACCAAAGCTGAGTTGGGTTGAACCAAAGCCGAGTTGGGTCATCTCGAGAATAAAATTGTGGTTTATAAAAATGGACTTTTTGCTCAAATTTTTGCTTTCTTTGTTTCCATACTCCAAGAGCCTACATGATAATAGTTAGCAGGTGGATTGTAAAGGTTTTGTGAGCAAATTTGTGGGTTACAATCCCATCGGGCATGCAAAAATGTAGATAGGATTACATAAAATGATTAGTCAAACATTAGTCCATAAATACAAGAGAAATGCATAGAGAACTAACTAACTAAGCTTATCTATTCAAGGGGAATTTGTAAATGATAATGAAGAAACAAATGAAATAAAACATATTAGTTACCTTACCAAATGGATTCCATCATCCAAGAGCAGCTAAAAAATGTGTTCTCCCCTGATCAAACATCATTTTCTTTGTCAAAAATGGTGGAAAAACTCCTCCATGGTCTCAAAAACACTTCTCAAAAACTAGACTCAAGATGTGAAATCAATAAATTAGCCTATGAATAAAGCTTGCAACTAAAATCAATGGTCAAATGCAAAGGAATGTGGAGATAATTCAACATGATAACTTTGCATAAATCAAGCTTAAAAATTATGTCCATGGCCTCTCTATTTATAGATTTTCAAGAATGACCAAAATCAACCATGATCATCCATCTCAAGATTGAGATGTGTGGTCATGGATTAATTGAATTATGTGATTAAAATCTATAATTATCCTCATCATGACTTTGAAAAAAAGGGACATTAATGAGGCATGTGAGGTAATAAAGAGGCATGAGAGACCCATAATCTTGATATTTTATGCACTTATGGCTTGATAGATGCCACCCCATAGATGACATCACCTGATGATGTAGATAGTAAAAATCAAATTTCAAAAAGAAATATTCAACAACTCTCATGGAAAATCCTCTTAAGCTCTTGATTTAAATTAATTAGCCCTAAACAAGGTTAATCAACATTTGTGCAATTATTAGAAAATTGGCCCTCAATTAATCAAAATGGTCAGAAAGTCATATTATTGAGTCATAATTTGACTCAAGAAGAATTGGAAGGTGCTATTAGATGCCTTGGAACCATATTCCCATTTAGGATGTTTCCAACATAAAATAACAAAGGTACGTGACATGTACTAATGAATTAGAGGAAAAGAGTGATCTAGAGCACAAAAAGGTGAAATCCTCATTTTGACTTGAAATGAATTGATCAAAGTTAGCTAACTCATAAATTGTATTTTCCCATTTAGGGATACTTTGACCTAAATTGGCACTTGTAAATGACAAGTTTGAACCATTTAGTGCATTTTATGGATTTTTACCTAAAATGTGCATTTTAGTGCAATTTGAGTAAGATTGACAATTTTAACACAAATGGTGTTAGGAATTGGATGTCTACATTTTGCCTTGTTTGAGAAGGCATAGCAAAACATCCAAAAAAAAGATTTGTCAACATCTTTTCAAAAACAAGAGTCGTTAAGAAGAAATTGGAATAGACCCATGATGCCCCCTAGAGAGGACATACTAGGATGGAAGAAAAGGATGGACTCTCAAAAAGAGAGAAAGTGAGAGATTAAACCATGAAATAGATCACATCCAGATGAGCTAATTGTTGACAAAGTGGATTTCACCTGAGGCAAGGAGGTTGAACTCCTGCCTTTCCACATGCAATAATGGAGACTCCCCTCTCGCCTGTGGGACCGGTGAAGCTGGAGGGGAGAGTCTCTAGGTAAGGGCTAGCTCCCTTTGATGCATTTGAGTTGTTTCAGTAAGTGCTAATACAGGTATATAGATATATAATGAGGGGGGTGAAAAGAGAGAAGGATTATAGGAAAAAAAATCTACTCTAAAAGGGGTGATGCACCAAAATGATCTGACCTTCTCACACTCACACTTAAAATCAGACAAACACATACATACACTTCAAACTAGCAAAAAAGACTAGGCTGCAAGAAGCTTGGCAGGGAGGCTTTAATGGAAAATACAAAAAATAGAGACTCACCAAAGGTGCTATGGAAAGGCACACTATATAGTAAATTTCTTCTATTTCTGCACTTCTGAATACAACTCTCCTTATCAGCTACATAAATGGCACTTTATAGACACCAGGTATGTTGGTGTTGAACCTGTAGAAGCATCAAGAAGTAATGACTAAACACAAACTAACACTCAGACATACACAGAGATATCTAACCAAGATAGAGGTAAAAAATGTGTTTATTGATTCAGGTGAAAATTTGCCAAGGCTACGCCTTACGAATGTGGAAGATGATTCCTCAAATGACAAGTCTCCAATATATAGAGGAAGAAAAGAGGCCTTTTGGCCCCCTTTTTACAAGTGACCCATGTGCCTTTCAAGCATTGGGATGAGGAATTCATCTAAATATAATGCTGTGTCATCCCCTGTCAGGGTTTGAATTTATGAGCCACAACGTTTGCCTGCTCTTCAATGCATATTTAAAGAAAAACAAGTCGCGCTACACTGTTTGTGCCTCTTTGATGATCGCATGGTAGGTACTGTGTCAACCACTGAAATAACTTCTTGAATCGACACTTTTTTGCATCACTTGGATCGCTTTGTCTGCTCCTTTTCTTGGCCATTTTGCCTTCTCTTTTTTCCTGGGCTCTTTGTCCTTTTCCTGCTTTGTCTTCTTCTGCTCCTTCACTCCTTAGGGGAGATCTTATGACGGGTCACTGCATTCTTTGGGCTCATTCCATAGTTGGTACACAAGCAATTTTTAAAAAATAATGGCTATTTTACAGCCTTAAATTTGACGTCCTCATGCCCGTCACCCTTGGACTCTCTTTCGGCTCTTTGGCAGGTCACTCTTCCAAGTTTTCTTCTATGGGCCTTTTTTCGCGGGCAAAAAGTCTGCGGGAATTGGATGCTTTGATTTCCTTTGTTTATCCTTCCCATAAGGGAAAATACCCTCAGCTTTTTAAGAATGGTCCATAATCCTTGGAAAGAGCCCCCTGTAAGGGCACATACGCTTCGGGTGGGCTTCTTCCTTCAGGCTCTGTTACTACAGCCTTTAAGTGAATGCCTTCAAACTTTGGTGAAATTCTGACGACTTACCTCTTTGGCTCCTTTTGAAAAGTTCTTGTCCTCTGCAAGGGCTCTTAAACCCAAGACTGCCCTCTATGAGGGTACCTATCCTTTAGCGTTGGGATGCACCCTTGAACCAAGCCGTTGAACCAAAAAGGTTCAACAGTTCAATCGGTTCAATAGTTGAAGGCTGTGTGCTGAGCTGATTGAACCAAGCTGATAATCTGTCCATTTAAACCACTTGTTGAACCGTTCACTTGAACCAATCCATTGAACCATTTACTTGAATCGGTTCAATGGTTCAATGCTGCACGCTGAGCCCATTGAACTAAGCCTTTGAACTTTTCTTGCTTGCCTCAGCTGTTGAACCCGCATGTTGAACTAGAAGCGTTGAACCAAGTGATTAAACCAACACGTTGAACTAAGTGATTGAATCGGTTCAATGGTTCAATGTTGCACGCTGATAAACTTGCTGAAGTGTTGAACTAAGTCGAAGCATTAAACTAGGCCGATGAACCAAGGCATTTGAACTTTGTTGATGAACTCACCGATTGAACCAAGGCGTTGAACCAAGTGATTGAACCGGTTTAACAGTTCAAAAGTGCCAACTCTTCTTGTGATTTTCTTCAGATAAGAGCCCAAAGAAGCTTTGTAAAACCCCATATTCTTTGAAACTAATTTTTTTCATCTGCCAAGGATTACACCTGTTGAGTTCATAGAAAAACTTGTGAAGTCCGTAGAAACTTGCAGAGTCTGTAGAAATGGACCTACAAAGTCTGTAGAAATGGACCTGCAGAGTCTGTAGAAATTCTTGAACTTGTGCAAAAATCAAAAATGAATTGGCCTTGAATAGTAGGGGAAGAAGGGGACTGATTTTTTTCCCTATTGGGCAAAAAGTGGTCAACAAATTGGCGACTCCCAAGGGAAGCATGCCTGCTATGCTTAGAAGCCAGTTGCCTTAAAAATCCATTGGGCATGGGGTCAGATTGTAACTTAAAGATCAACAATAGCTCTAATAAATCTAGAAATAATCACGCAGATTCACCTCAAAAGGTAAATAAAAAACACACACAAAGCTAAGAAAACTATCAACATGTGTAGAAAGCACTTAGGGAAAGCAGGAGAAAAAACAAAGAAAAATATATACATGATGGAGAAAGGGCTTAGTGGTAATGCTTAAGATGTATCCCATTAACTGGGATATAGAGTTCTTCACCATCCAACCTGGAGAGTTGGAATGCATTGTGTTGTTTACACTAAGTGATTATGTACGAGCCACTTCATAGGGTGTCAAAATTTGCATGCTTTCCAAGCTTAGCTTAGTCTTCATCCCATTTCAAGATAATGTCTCCTTCAGAGAAACCTTTTGATGAAGATTTCTTGTTGAAGTTTCTCTTCACTTGCTGTTGGCAGCTAGTCATGGAAGCCATAGCCTGGTCCCTTGTAGCAAACTCAGCTTCTTCCTGTAGGAAGACTGCTATTTGCTAGTCATTTTGGAAGACCTACCAGTTTGTAATGTTGTCGGGGACAGCGGGCCAAACTACCACCTTCAAGTTGTGTGAACTGCAGTCTCGACTTATCTCCCTAAAAACATCAAACTAAGCACCAATTGTTGCTAGTCTATCCGCTTGTTTGTTCTACTCTCTGGGAATGGAGATGATATTGAAAGCAAGGAAATATTCCACCAAGTCCTAGACCCTATGCTTGTAGGACTTCAACAAAGAATTTTTTGTTAGATTTTGGCCTCTCACCTGATTTACAATCAGCTTGCTATCACCCAGAACTTGCAACTCCTTGATTCCTCTTTTCCTTGCCAATTCTAGACCCTGGATAAGGGACTCATATTATGCAACATTGCTTGTGCAAGAAAATTGGAAATGAAAAGATGAAAAGTATCTCTCCTTTGAAGGGGAGACTAACATCACTCCACCACCAGCTCCTAACCTACTTTTGGAACCATCAAAGTACAGCTTCCAAAGACCTAGGTCCTCTTGGCTTGCCTTCATTACATTTGGTATGAAGGTACCCCTTTCGTGTATGTAGTAGACTCCAAGGCCTGCCTCCTCTATGGACTTGTAAGGGTCATGCTCAAAGTTATCACTTCCCCATTCATCTAAGATTAGGTTTGTAACTCCTTCAAGAGCAGAGGATGGAGATTGGTCTATCTGGGACTCTTCTTGGTCGATAATGGTGTAGCTGACATATCTTCTTTGAGCAAATATGGTTTCAAATGGTCCCTATGGAGTGGCTTGGATTCAATCTTTACCTTGGTCCCATACTTGGTTTTGAAAACTAGATAGGACCAATTCACTGCTAGATAGGCACCTATCTTGGATGTGAAGTCCCTGGATAAGCAAATGGCGAAATAAGGAGGAACATCTACCACTACTATATCACAAGGAACCGAGAAAGTCGAGAAAGCATGTAATGTCAAGCTCAAACCCTTCATTATCCCAACTATCTTTTCAGGTGTCCCATCCAACTACATGACTCACTTATTCATCTCTTCATATTTCAGTCCTAGCTTGTCAGCTATGCACTTTGACATTACTGAGGTACTAGCCCCACTGTCAATGATGCAATTGTACACCAAGAAATATCCTATAACCAAGGACACATAAAAAGGGGGAATTTTCTCTTCTTTCTTGACCTGGCTTGAAGTGGAAGGTTGTCCATTCATCATCAAGACATTATTAGTGCTCACTGGGACAACTTGTCAATCCATCTCATGCAATTCTGTTTGTAACATGTCTTGGTAGAGACAATGAATCCCATAAGGAGATGTTCATATGCAGCTTCTTCATCTGGTCCACCACATTGACTTGAGGACTACCTCCCTGTTGACCAATTTTGCCCACAGGCAAAATCTCGGTCACCTTCTACACTTGCTTTGCATGGCCAGTTAATTTTGGGTTGCAAGGTCCATCTTCAGGGTTCGACAGTTTCATTTCAAGCATTGGCTCGGCCTAATTCATTAGTTGGTGAGTTCAGTGAGTTTAATTTCAAAGGGCACAGTTCCTCAGCACTTGGTTCATCCATTTTCGATTCGTTGAACCATTGAACCATTTTTGGTTCAATGGGTTCAGTTCAATGGTTCAGTTCAATGCCAACGTTTCTCTGCTTGTTTCAACACTATTGGTTTTATCTTTTGTTTTGAGTGGTTGGTTATCAGCTTTTGTTCTATCTCCTTCGAAGTCCATTGGCCTCGTCTAGCTCAGTTCAACGGTTTAGTCCAACGACCTTGTTCTTGATTAGTCTAGCGCTTGCTTTGTTCAAAGTTCATCGCCTAAGTGGAGTGCCGGCACTTCGTAATGAAAGGGACCCAAGTTCATTATAGTCTGGGTCGAGGTCCAAATTTCAAGTGAGTTCAACATTTTTTAACAAGCCCCAAATTTCTTTGGGCATGGTTTAAAATGAAAGTCTGGGTGGCATATACAAACAAAAAACAAATCTCGCGGCCAATATAAAGCGGCCAATGGAAATGCCTGCCAATGGAAACTACTGCGCACAACAGTCAGTGGTGAAATAACTGCTCGTGGTAGGCCGACAAAGCGATCGGTGGTGATTTTGCAGCGAGCAACACAACGCAAAATGGCCGCTCACAGCAAATGGCCGCTCACAATAGTGAGCGGAAAAATGACTGCGCACAACAAGGAGTGGCAAAAAAGAGCCATGGAACTTTCAAAGCCCAGCAGCCATCCAAGAAGGCCCGCAAATAACATACAGTAGGGAAAAGGGCCCGCGGGAGCCATTTAGAGCCCAACCTAGTCCAAGCCAAAGGCCGCAGGAATGCACGCCAACAGGAAAAGCTCACGGCCAATATAAAGCCGTGAAGAATAGAGAGTGGTGAAAATACAACGAATAGCATTGAGCGGTAATTTGACCGCAAACAACAGTACGTGGGGAAAGAAGCTCGTAAAACAAAAATAAATTTTGCGAACAACAACTGGCAGAGGAGCAGGCCGCATGCAAAACGAGGCAGCAAGCATGGTCTGGGCAAAATTTTTGACGTTAGCTACAGTGTTTTCCCTCTTCCCAATGAGTCTCCTCTTGGCTTTTTCATATAAATTAGCAGACTTGGCCATTTTAAAAGGATCTTCTCCATTTTTGTAAAGAGCACAGCTCTGCAAATTCTCCACCTGAATCAATAAAATACAATTTTTTGCCTCCATCTTGGATATATTTGTTGTGTATGTCATGAGTATTATTTGTGTTTAGTCATTATCTTTGATGCTTTCACAGGTTAATGCCAACAGACCAACCATCTACAAGGCACCATTTCTGTAGCTGAAAGGAGAAGAGCAATATTTGGGAAGGACATAATAGAGGAAGTTGCTTGTAAGTGTGCATTCCACAACACCTTGGTAAACCTCTGTTATGTATTTTCCATTATAGCCTCCCTGTTAGTCTTAGCAGCCTGGTTCTTCTGCCAGATGTGTAGAGTATATTTGCATTTTCTTGATTCTGAGAGTGGATGTGGAAGGTCAACCTTTTTGGTGTATCACCTCTTTTAGAGTAGGTTGTTTGCTTTCTTGCACTTTCTTCCCTTTTCATCCCCCCCAGTTTATAGCTATATATACCTATATATACCTAAATTTTACACTGCCTAAAACAAACAAGATACATCAGAGGGAACTAGCCCATATCTAGAGACTCTCCTCTCCTGCTTTGCCATCCCACAGGCGAGAGAGGAGTTTCCATGTTGCGGTGAGAGGACAGAAACCTATTTTCCTGCCACCAGGTGCAATCTCCAGCATCAACAGTTTTGGCACGCCCGGTGGGACTATAATTTTCAACGCAGTAAAATTTAGGATTGATGCTGGTCCTAATATAGTCGATTCAAGTTTTCAGCATCTGACGACTCTGAGTAAATCCGCTAGTTAAGCAGCCTGGTGCCATCAAAAACCATCCATTTCTTGTATGTATACTTTTTTTGCTCAAAATCATGGGTCTTATTTTCCTTCATGTGAGTGTGATTAGACTTCAGATATTTATGCAATCTCCTCAAGCGGCTCTCCTAGTTGCCCTGCAACTATAAGGGGGGTGAGGCTGGAATTTGAGAGGCAGACAATGGAAATCGACAGGTTGGAAGAGCAGTACAAATATCAACAAGAGCTGATGTATAAAGAAGAGTGTTTGTTTAGGCAAGCACGAGCCTTACAATCCATGGAGGAGGAGGTAAGAAAATGGAGAGATCCATCTATCCAAGGCAGTCAGCCTTGTGTGTCCCTTCCTCATCTAAAAAAATCCCCCTCTTTTGCACCAAATCCATTTTATCAAATTGCACTTGCTCATTCCAGCTCATCCAATGTAGCTGCTCCCAATCTCGTGCGCATGACTTTCCAACACCAAATGGCATCAGAGCAACCTCCCATGGAGATCAATCTTTTCAACTCCTTAGATCATGAATTCTCTATTGAGAAGACCACCACCAGCGAGCAAGTCCCTCTTCAAAAGGCTCCTCCAATGCACCAACAGTGTTTTCCTTGCATTCCTCAACCTCCCTAAGTTTTCCAGCATGATGTGCAAATTTCGAGTTGGAGGAAGGAATGCCAAGGACCAGCTCAGAGCTTTGAAGAGGATCATGCTGGTGACCTCCAAGAAAGACTCTTTCAGGACAACCTAACCAAACAGATTGAAGATTTAGAGGCTAGGATGAAGCTGCTCCTTGAAAGAGAGATAAAATTTCCAGACCTTGGGGAGGAGCCTCAGGACCTCGTGGAAAACAAAGTTGCTCCCTGTTTGTAGGGGCAGAATTCTAATTCAGAGATCCTGCATTGGGGAAAAATAGTGGAATCATGGGGCAGCAAAGAAAAAAAAGAAAAGCAAGTTTTTTCTCAAAACTTTGAAGAAGCTGAAACTGCTCCTACTGATGATTATGCTGGCAGCCTCCAAGAAAAGCTTTTCCAAGAAGATCTGAGTAGGAGAATTGCAGAGTTGGAGTCCAAAGAGAATTTCTCTAGCCAATGTGTGGTAGACAGTTCAGGCCAAACAACATATTCCATGCCTGAACACACCCCACCTACACATTTCCAAGAGAGTTATCAGGCCGCCCCTGATATTGATGGAGTGTTGATCAAGTGGAGAGAGGAGAATCATTCGAATCTAGCTCAAAGACCGCTTCCTCTTCCACATGCTTTCTCCACTTCACCCCTGCTCAAGGAAGAACTTGTTTTGCAAGAGGCAGGAGAGGAACAAAAGATCCAATCTGCAGTCCTTCAAGAGGTTGTCATGAGCAACAACAAAGAAGAAATCGTCATTGATACTCCTTGTGGAGACCTCATCAGCAATGGAGAAGATGCAAGCCTTGCATATATGCGGATGTTCCAACAATTTGAGGAGGAACAAATGCATGGTAAGCTCTCTTCCCCTCAGTTCGATGAACTTCCTTGCTGTATTGATGATGATGACTACATTGAAGAACCCGAGAAAGAGGAAGACCAGGAGAATATTTTTGAAAATCTAGAAATCTTGATCAGTAAGGAGGAAAAGGAGAGGTCTATCTTCTTGGAGGAATGCCTTGAAGAAGTGAGCTTTGAATAGGAAAGTGAAGTCTTGTGGGATGAGCAATCATTTTGTGAGTCCCTTTTAGACATCACCACATTCGCCCTTCTTCAAGAAGGCCAAGAGGAAGTAGAGGACGAGTCTGACAAAGTTTTTAGCAAGGCAGAAGGAAACAAATCAGACCATGATACATTGCAGAAGAATTGTGCAGAACAAGGGGCTTATGGTGATGAGCCAGCAGCCATTAATTTCTTGGTGAAGAGCACCAATAGAACAGACCAGCGTTCAACAGGCCTCTAAGAACAATCCGAATACATATATGTCGAAGGCATGTTTGAGTTTGATCCACTCGGTTTCCAACCAACTCAGGTGACAGGTAAGAAGAGCAAGTCACCATTTCTCTTTTCCATTTAGCTGCTTGCCTGGCCCCATAAGTCTTCTTGCCAGGAAGGGGAGTTAAGAAGTTTTCCATTTGATCCAGGAGGGAATCAAATTTTCCTGGTTAGCTATATATAATAGTTTGCTTTCAGTTGTTTTCCCTATTTTTTCCTAAGTGCAGTTGCACAGGTAGTGTTTTTTAGCCTTGTGTGTTTCCATTTGCTTGGGGTAAAAGCTTTGTGTTTGATTCTAGAATATTTTGGGGGGGCGCTATTGCTAACTTTCGTTATAGCTGCATCTGACTCCGTGCCCAATGGATTTTAAGGCAACTGGATCCTAAGCATAGCTAGCATGCTTCCCCTGTGAGTCACCAATTTGTTGACCAATTTTGCCCACAGGTGAAATCTTGGTCACCTTCTACACTTGCTTTGCATGGCCAGTTAATTTTGAGTTGCAAGGTCCATCTTCAGGGTTCGACAATTTCATTTCAAGTATTGGCTCGGCCTAATTCATCAGTTGGCGAGTTCAGTGAGTTCAATTTCAAAGGGCACGATTCCTCAGCAGTTGGTTCATCCATTTTCGATTCATCGAACCATTGAACCATTTTTGGTTCAATGGGTTCAATTCAACGGTTCAGTTCAATGCCAACATTTCTCTGCTTGTTTCAACACTATTGGTTTAATCTTTTGTTTTGAGTGGTTGGTTATCAGCTTTTGTTCTGTCTCCTTCGAAGTCCATTGGCCTCTTCCAGCTCAGTTCAACGTTTTAGTCCAACGACCTTGTTCTTGATCAGTCTAGCGCTTGCTTTGTTCAAAGTTCATCGCCTAAGTGGAGGGCCGACACTTTGTAATGAAAGGGACCCAAGTTCATTATAGTCTGGGTCGAGGTCCAAATTTCAAGTGAGTTCAACATTTTTTAACAAGCCCCAAATTTATTCAGGCACGGTTTAAAACGAAAGGCCAGGTGGCATATACAAACAAAAAACAAATCCCACAGAAATGCCCGCCAATGGAAACTGCCACGCATAATGGTCAGCGGTGAAATAACCGCTCGCAGCAGGTCGACAAAGGGGTCGGCGGTGATTTTTCCTTGAGCAACACAGTGCAAAATGTCTGCTCACTACTGTGAGCGACAAAATGGCCGCTCACAGCAGTGAGCGGCAAAATGGCCGCGCGCAGCAAAGAGCGGCGAAAAAGAGTCGCATAACTTTCAAAGCCCGACAGCCGTCCAAGAAGGCTCGCGAATAACATACAGTGGGGAAAAGGGCCCGCGGGAGCCGTTTAGAGCCTGACCCAGTCCAAGCCAAAGGTTGTAGGAATGCACACCAATAGGAAAAGCTCACGGCCAATATAAAGCTGTGAAGAATAGTGAGCGGTGAAAATATCGCGAATAGCATTGAGCGGTAATTTAACCGTAAACAACAGTCCACGGGGAAAGAAGCCTGCAAAACACATAAAATTACCGCGAACAACAACTGGCGTAGGAGTAGGCTGCATGCAAAACGAGGCAGCAGGCATGGTCTGGGCAAAATTTTTGACGTCAGCTACAGTGTTTTCCCTCTTCCCAATGAGTCTCCTCTTGGCTTTTCCATATAAATTGGCAGACTTGGCCATTTTAAAAGGATCTTCTCTATTTTTGTAAAGAGCACAGCTTTGCAAATTCTCCACCTGAATCAATAAAATACAATTTTTTGCCTCCATCTTGGATAGATTTACTGTGTATGTCATGAGTATTATTTGTGTTTAGTCAGTATCTTTGATGCTTTCACAGGTTAATGCCAACAAACCAGCCATCTACAAGGCGCCATTTTTGCAGCTGAAAGGAGAAGAGAAATATTTGGGAAGGACATAATAGAAGAAGTTGCTTGTAAGTGTGCATTCCACAGCACCTTGGTAAACCTCTATTATGTATTTTCCATTATAGCCTCCCTGTTAGTCTTAGCAGCCTGGTTCTTCTGCCAGATGTGTAGAGTATATTTGCATTTTCTTGATTCTGAGAGTGGATGTGGAAGGTCAACCTTTTTGGTGTATCACCTCTTTTAGAGTAGGCTGTTTGCTTTCTTGCACTTTCTTCCCTTTTCATCCCCCCCAGTTTATAGCTGTATATACCTAAATTTTACACTGCTTGAAACAAACAAGATACATCAGAGGGAACTAGCCCATATCTAGAGACTCTCCTCTCCTGCTTCACCGTCCCACAGGTGAGAGAGGAGTTTCCATGTTGCAGGGAGAGGGCAGGAACCTATTTTCCTACCACCGAGTGCAATCTCCAGCGTCAACACTCTCTTCAAGCTTTCTTTGGGGCTAATTCCAACCTGAGGTGTAGGCAGAGGGGTTGAAGGTAAAAATGGTGGTCTGAAGTTTAGAACCTTTTGATTTGAGTGTGATGGAAAAGGTGATGCTGTCGTTTGGGTAGTAGCCTGGGCTTCTCCCATTGCTATTCTCTTAAATATTGTGTTGGATGCAACACAATTAGCCTGATTGTTTGTAGCACCCACATAATTGATTGCACAGAACTCACCTTCCAGGTGGTTCATAAGAGTAGAGTCAGGCTGACTCTAGCTGTTGCTTGTGCTGGGTTGCATTGGAGCCTCGAATACTTGGGAATGAGTGATTACCTGATTTTCTTGCACATTTGGGTAATAACCCATCATATCATTTGTATAAATGACTTGCTCCTGACCATATCCCATGGTTGAACAACTTGGTTGTTCCTGCACTAGATTGTTTTGAACGGGCACCATAGCCTTAGATGATGAAGAGGTACCTGGGTTATAGCCTTGGAAAGGTCTGGTCTGAGTAAGCTGACCCTGTCCTTGATTGTAATTTTGGAAAGGGGGTCTTGGGGCTTGACCATACTGCTGGTATCCTTGGTTTGGTCTGTTGCTTTGAGCTTGCTGCCTTTTAAGAGCTACAAGTTCATTTGACATACTCTACAACAGACTCTTAACTTGATGAAGCTCATTGGATGGAGCAGCAGCTGGTTTCTCTATGCTAGGTAGAGGAGCTAATGTGGGAGTAACATCTTGAATTAGAGGTAGCATTTCTTGGAAAAGTGGCATATGGGGTCTAGGGGCAATTTTCCCAGCCTGTACTAAGCAATTTTTAGCTGCTATGGCTATGTCATAGGTAGCAGGCAACACATGCCCTCCCATGGATTGTATCATAATAGGAATATCACTATTTAATGCTCTTAAATAATACAAGAAAGCATAGCTAGCAGTCGGTCTTACCAAAATGGGGATTCTATCCCATGTTTTCTGAAATTGCGTGTTGAAATCTTGCATATATTCGTGTGGGGCTCTTTTCATGGTCATCAGCTGCTCAACAAGTGAGAGGTGGTCTCTCTTTTCTGCAAAATGGTCCATCAATTGAGTACCCAATTCATTCCAGGAATGGATTGAATTTACAGGCAAAGTCTCGTACTAGTCAAGAGCTTTGCCCTTTGAGAGACAATGCTAGCAATCTGATTGTGATATTCTCCTCTGTGACATTGTGAATATTGCAGAGGTTAGCAATATTTTTAATATGCTCAACGACTGTAATGGGCGCCTCTCCATCAAAAGAAGGCACATTTTTGAGGGATGCTCCCTGAATTGGGTCATAATGTGGGAGATTCAAGGGGCTCTAACTACGAAAAGTCACAAAGGGTAATCCCATAGCTGGGATGGGATGTAACTGCGGCCTTGCTACATATGTGTTCCTTACAATAGGTCTGGGAGGGTGGTTTGTTGAATAAGGATGGGTCTTCTCAAACCTCAATCTTTTTTCTAAGTTTAAAGGCAATTCAATGAATTCGAAAGGGATGCCCTTAGAAGCAGATCGTGTGGTGACTTTAGGCATAGGAAGTCAGACAGGTCTTTGATTAGGAAATGAAGTTCTTACCAGTGGAGTCACCAGATGCTGTAAATAGTTGATTTGCTGTAACAAGACCAACATCAATCTTGAAACTTCACTGAGTTGTAAAATTGGGTCCCACTAGGCATGCCAAAAACTGTTGACGTAGTGGATTGCACTCAGGGCAAGGAGGTTGAACTCCTACCTTTCCACATGCAACAATGGAAACTCCCCTCTCACCTGTGGGACTGGTGAAGCTAGAGGGGAGAGTCTCTAGGTAAGGGCTAGCTCCCTTTGATGCAACTGAGTTGTTTCAGTAAGTGCTAATACAGGTATATAGATATATAATGAGGGAGGGTGAAAAGAGAGAAGGATTACAGGAAAACAAATCTACTCTAAAAGGGGTGATGCAACAAAATGATATGACCTTCTCACACTCACACTTAAAATTAGACAAACACATACATACACTTCAAACTGGCAGAAGGACCAGGATGCAAGAAGCTTGACAGGGAGGCTTTAATGGAAAATATAGAAAATAGAGACTCACCAAAGGTGCTATGGAAAGGCACATTGTATAGTAAATTTATTCTGTTTCTGCACTTCCGAATACAACTCTTCTTGTCAGTTGCAAAAATGACACCTTATAGACACTAGGAATGTTGGTGTTGAACTTGTGGAAGCATCAAGAAGCAATGACTAAACACAAACTAACACTCAGACATACACAGAGATATCTAACCAGGGTAGAGGTAAAAAATGCATTTATTGTTTCAAGTGAAAATTTGCTAGGGCTACGCCTTACAAATGTGGAAGATTATTTCTCAAATGACAAGTCTCCAATATATAGAGGAAGAAAAGAGGCCTTTTGGCACCCTTTTTACAAGTGACCCATGTGCCTTTCGAGCATTAGGATGAGGAAGTCATCTAAATATAATGCTATGTCAGCCCCTATCAGGGTTTGAATTTATGAGCCACACCATTTGCCTGCTCTTCAATGCATATTTAAAGAAAAACAAGTCATGCTACACTGTTTGTGCCTCTTTGATGATCGCATGGTAGGTACTGTGTTAATCACTGAAATAACTTCTTGAATCGACACTTTCTTACGTCACTTAGATCACTTCGTCTGCTCCTTCGCTTGGCCATCTGGCCTTCTCTTTTTTCTTGGGCTCTTTGTCCTTTTCCTGCTTTGTCTTCTTCTGATCGTTCAGCCCTCAGGGGTGATCTTATGGCGGGTCACTACATTCTTTGGACTCATTCCATAGTTGGTGTGCAAGCAATTTTTAAAAAACAATGACTATTTCACAACCTTAAATTTGACGTCCTTGGGCCCATCACCCTTGGACTCTCCTTCGGCTCTTTGGCGGGTCACTCTTTCGGGTTTTTTGCTACGGGCCTTTTTCCACGAGCAAAAAGTCCACAAGAATTGGCTACTTTGATTTCCTTTGTTTATCCTTCCCAAAAGGGAAAAGACCCTCGACTTTTTAAGAATGGTCCATCATCCTCAACGAGATCCCCCCGCAAGGGCACATACTCTTCGAGCGGGATTCTTCCTTCGGGCTTCTCTCTCTGAAATATGAAGAAGACAAAATGAACTAAACAATCAAGATGTAAAAACATATGCGAATCACTAAGTACAAGGGTAGAATCAAATGGGCAACACAACATCACCGCATGGCTCTAGTAGAATAAAATATGTTCTAGGACTCAAAGCGTAAGCCATATGCAAGATGACTTGAGTCCACCAAGATGATAATGTGATTTTGAGTCTAATAAATGGCCCTCGATCCAAATAGAAAATTGAACATCAGTTAGGACAAATTTAGTGTGCAAATGGTGAACCCACTTTGACACACCAACCCTTAAAACTCAGAAAGGTTCAATTTCAAATGTGGATTATAAATGAGGGACTTGAAAAAATTGGGTAAAAGATCTAGACTCAATTGGGCATCATGATTGCGCCAAAGTGGGTGATATGACAAAGTTTTGATAACAATTTGAACAAGGAAAAGATAAATTTTCCAATTGGACATTGTAATGCCTCCCTTGCTCAAGAAAATTGAGGACAATGTGTTTTGGTTAAGTTCATTTAGTTAACAATCAATTTTAGACATAAATCAAGATCAAGTAAGATAATGACAAAAAGAAAAAATGTCTTAATTCTAAACTAACAAGGTATAGCAAAATGGGGTCGACTAAACTAGCAAGTTTTCAAATGTTTCTAGGGGACTCAATTGCATAATGAGTTTCATGTCAAACGATGCAAAAGAAAAGCACAAATTTTGGGTCCACATCACTTGGCTTGTTATGAAAAGGTCTAGTCTTTTTTGTAACCACTACATCCTATTGTTCGCTCAGTGTAGTGTGATGTCCAATTGGGCACATTATGTCCCATGTGCAACTCCATCACTAGAAGGTGGTTTAACTGCTCAAACCTTCCGATCCTAGTTAGAGTGGATAAATTCAATGCTGGAAGATGAAACCCTAGGTCAAATCTTTCCTAAATAATTCATGGAAGGTAATGAGGTCTCCTTCGCAAGCCAAGATGAAATGAAATGAAATGAAATACGTAAAAAAAAAGACTTTAGGGTCATTTTCAAGGTCACCCAAACTATGACAAATTTTTGGGGAGTGCTTTAGATGATATTATTTTTAAACCTTAGACTAGGCTTTTTGAAAAAAGGATGGCACTTTTGATTCTAAGGGTTCCCTAAAGGGGACAAATGAAAGAGCATACACATGCAAACCTTCATTTTTCCAAACAAGTTCTAATTTAAACAACTAATTGAATAGAAAAAGCTTGGAAAGGTGAGTTCATTTTTAATCACCAAGTTGAATGATTGGGTGGTGTTCTTTTGACCCCTTGGTCTTAAGTTGTAACTTTGAAAGCCTAACTTATCAAAACATTCACTTAGGCACATAAATATTTCATTAAGCCCAAAAATAAAGTTCTTAATTCATTTTAAAACACTCAAATGAAGTGTGAAAAGCACTAATTTATTTTGATTAAATGACTTTCCATGTAGATATTGCAAAAAAAAATATTAGCAAGTTGCTTAGATTTGAAACACTTTTGAGGATGAAATAAGAACTTTTGAAGAATGAGCTCTCGGGTTGACAGTTGAGTTGGGTTAGATAGGCAAGTTGGGTTGATAGGAGAGTCAGGTTGATAGGTGAGTTGGGTCGACATGTGAGTCGGGTTGATAGATGAATCAGGTTGGACTAGAGCCAAGTTGGAATGAACTAGAATTGAGTTGGGATGAACTAGAGCTAAGTGAGGAAGAAGCAGAGCTGAGTTGGGATGAACTAGAGTTGAGTCAGGCCAAACTAGAGCTGAGTTGGGATGAACCACAATCGATTCAAGCTAAACAATAACTGAGTTGGGATAAACCAGAGCTGAGTTGGGATGAACTAGAGCTGAGTTGGATTGAACTAGGGCTGGGTTGGGATGAACTAGAGCTGAGTTGGGTTAAACCAGGGCCAAGTTGGGATGAACCAGAGCTGAGTTAGGTTAAACCAGGGCTGAGTTGGGATGAATTAGAGCTGAGTTGGGTTGAAATAGGGTCGAGTTAAGATGAACCAAATCTAAGTTGGGTTAAACTAGAGCTGAGTTAGGCCATCTCGAGAATAAAACCATGGTTTATAAAAATGGATTTTTTTGCTCAAATTTTTGTTTTCTTTGTTTCCATACTTCAAGAGCCTACATGACAATAGTTAGTAGGTTACTTGTAAAGGCTTTGTGAGCAAATTTGTGGGTTACGATCCCACCGAGCATGCCAAAATATAGATAGGATTACATAACATTATTAGTCAAACATTAGTCTATAAATCCAAGATAAATGGATAGAGAACTAACTAAGCCTATCTATTCAAGGGGAATTTGCAAATGATAATGAAGAAATAAATGAAAGAAAACATACTAGTTACCTTGCGATATGGATTCCATCATCCAAGAGTGGTTCCAAAATGTGTTCTCCCCTGATCAAGTATCCTTGTCTTTATCAACAATGGTGGAAAAACTCCTCCATGGTCTCAAGAACACTTCTCAAAAACTAGACTCAAGATGTGAAATCACTAAATTAGCCTACAAATTAAGTTTGCAATTAAAATCAATGGTCAAATGCAAAGGATTGTGGAGACAATTCAAAATAGTAACTTTGCACAAATCAAGCTTAAAAATGATGTCCATGGCCTCTATATTTATATATTTTCAAGAATGACCAGAATCAACCATGACTATCCATCTCAATATTGAGAAGTGTGGTCAGAGATTAATTGAATTGTGTACTTAAAATCCATAATTATCATCATCATGACTTTGGAATAAGGGACACTAATGAGGCATGGGAGGTAATAAAGAGGCATGGGAGACCCATAATCTTGGTATTTTATGCACTTATGGCTTGATGGATGCCACCGCATAGATGGCATCACCTGATGATGCAGATAATAGAAATCAATTTTTAAAAAGAAATATTCAATAACTCTCATGGAAAATACACTTAAGCTCTTGATTTGGATTAATTAGCCTTAAACAAGGTTAATCAACATTTGTGTAATTATTTGTAAATTGGCCCTCAATTAATAAAAATGGTCAGGAAGTCATATTATTGAGTCATAATTTGACTTAGGAAGAATTGGAAGGTGCCCTTAGATGTGTTGGAATCGTATTCCCATTTAGGATATTTTCAACACAAAATAAGAAAGGTATGTGATGTGTACCAATGAATTAGAAGAAAAGAGTGATCTAGAGCACAAAAAAGTGAAATCATCATTTTGACTCGAAATGAATTGATCAAAGTTAGCCAGTTGATAAATTGCATTGCCCCATTTAGGGATACTTTGACCTAAATTGGCACTTGTAAATGACAGTTTGAACTATTTAGCGCATTTTATAGATTTTGACCTAAAATGTGAATTTGAGTGCAATTCGATTAAGATTGATAATTTTAACACAAATGGTGTTAAGAATTAGATGTCTACATTTTGCCTCTGTTTGAGAAGGCGTATGAGATATTCAAGCGAAGTAATGTCTTTTCAAAGAAAAGAGTTGTCAAGAAGAAATTGGAACAGACCCATGATGCCTCCTCGAGAGGACATACTATGATGGAAGAAAAGGATGGACTCTTGAAAAGAGAGAGAAAGTGAGAGATTAACCCATAGAATAAATCACATCCAAAAAAGCTAATGCTTGCACATATGATTACCATAAATGATCAAAATATAATTAGTGGCATAATAGGCCCTAGAGACAAGGTGATTGGGAAAGATACAGTGGCAACAAAGTTTCCCCCAAGTGATGATTGGCTTAGATTGCTCACAAAATGGTGAGAGCGTTACTTAAGTTGCTCGCAAAATAGTGAGAGCATTCAAACTTAACAATTGCTCACAAAATGGTGAGAGCATAGGAAAGGGTGACCAAGTTGACCTCAATAGAAATTGAGTGTTGTCTACATAGTCCCAAAGGACCTCAAGTCAATGTAGTTAAAATTGGCATGGTTCATGGATTACAATGGTATAATAATGCCTAAAATGGGTCTATAGGGTTGTCCCCAAGAGAATAGGCATGGTAATGGAAAATGGGTGAATGTTAAATAAAAAATGGTTCTATTGCTCTTGTTGATAGGGAGATGCACATCTTAGTCAATATATGAGACAACAAAGATGATTAGTTATAAAAGTTGCCATCCAATTCCCTTTCAGAAAAGTTGTTATGTTAAGAACTTGTTGCTAATCTAGATCTCAATAATGTGTTTATGATCTTCATAGATCGTTGATTCTACTTCTTTCAAATGTCAAGAAAAGATAACTTTGTAGCCTCTATAAAGAAAAGTGATGCTAGTAATAAATGATATAAGTGGGTAATAAATGGGTGGGTGATAATGGAATGTATAATAAATGGGAAACAAATGAAGATTAGGAATTTTAGTCACACGTAATGTTGATGATACCAGATTAGACATAATTTTGGTTATGGTAAGGGATAAAGACCTCGAAAGATACTCTCAATAGGACCATCAAATTGTTCTATTGCTTGATTTTGAGAGTATATACCATCTGATTACATTGTATATTAGAAGCTATTTTGATTTGATCTTGAATAATATCTTCAATAAATAGTGAAGAAATTTTGTGCTCAATAATTGGCACCTTGATGAGTTTTTCACCAATGAATTTGTTCTGATCATCCCATAATGCCTCTGAGAAGGTTTCACAAATAGATGTTAACATTTGACTTTGATTGTCTTCTAGGGCCTTTGAAAAAGTTTCACTAAAAGATGCTGAGTTTTATCTTTGCTTATCTCCTAGTGCCACTGAAAAGGTTTCACTAGGAGATTCTTCTTCTGAATGAATGAATGTGGTCTTGGTACTCTTGATATTTTGCCAATGATATGTCACCATGGATGTAGTTTAATAAAGTGTGATTCTATCGGTCCAATTGATATTTGTGGGAGTTGGAATGTCAATATAATGGCTATGTTGGGTGGTATTAATGGGATGGTGAAAGGCAACACAATCCTCATAGAATATAACAGGAGAACTTGTGTGAATGTTGAAGTAATCATCCTCAAAAACTATAAAAGGATCACAAATATATTCAAATTGATCTGCAAGGAAATTGTAACCAATGTTGTAACAACCAATACTATAATCTATTTTTGAATCTAATTTCGAAGAAAGGGACTCTAAATCCAATGTCACAACTAATTTTGATTCTATTTCTGATGTTAAATCTAATGTCATTTCAAAAGTGGAACTAGACTTCAATATTGATTCTTCATCTGATATGGTTGTTTCGATAATGCTTTGTTGAATGATGAATTTTTGACAAGTAATGGCCTATGATGGCATAATGGACTCAATAAAAAGTGATTCATCTTGAAAGGGTTCAACATAGACTAGCTCATCTAAGTGAAGCCCCTCAAAAGAGGTTACCACTCAAGGGATGTCTCAAAAAAATCATGTCTGTCAAAGTGAGACTCCTCAATGAGTGGGAAAAGATCAACGACAACTCTGCAGACATTGGTTTATCAAGGAGATGAAGCTCTTTAAAAATAGGTAAAATATGAATAGGCAACGAATCATAGGTTGATTTTTCACAAATGGATGTTTTAACAATAACATTTTGGTTTTGGTTCACAATTGGTTGTAAAAAATCAATTTTGAACACATTTTGATCCTCATAAGATGGCTCTTGAAGAGGTAATGGTTCTTATTTTGGCTAGAAGATCAACACATAATTTATAAAGTGGGGAACACTTGGTTTAGTGGGAACAATGGTTTGGGGTCAAATAATGGATTCTTCAAAAATTAGACTATTGAAGAGGGATCAAACACAACTGGTTCATCAAATGGAGGTTCTTCAACAATAGGTTCATCAAAAACTGGTGATGGCCTAGAATGGTAACAATTGGACACTTATTAGTTTGGTTTCTTGTGCAAAACAAAGGAGGAGGGCCTAAAATAGTAATGACTAGATGCTTCTTAATTTGGTTGCTCGAGCAAACCGAAGGATGAGGTCCTAAAATGGTAACAACTAGACGCTTCTTAATTTGGTTGCTTGTGCAAACCACAAGAAGAGGTCTAAAATGGTAATGACTAGATGCTTCTTAATTTGGTTCCTTGTGCAATCCAACATAGGAGGTCCTAAAATGGTAATGATTGGATGCTTCTTAATTTGGTTACTTGTGCAAACCAAAGGAGGAGGTCCTAAAATGGTAACGACTAGATGCTTCTTAATTTGGTTGCTTGTGTAAACCAAAATTTGTAACATTTATGCATTGTGGATCTTGCTTTCTCATACAAGCTAAAGGAGAAAAAGGATACCAAAAAATATTAACCTTTGAGCATGGAACACAAATCAAAGTGGAAGGATTAGGATGACATACGATAATTGGCATGGATGTGATTGGTTTTCAATAGATAGGCCCAATGAGGGAAACATATTTAAACAAGATGAAGTGATTATGTCCATCATAAAGATGCTCTACCTTGCAACTAGGGCCATAAGAAACCCTATTAAAAGTGTACTTTAGTGTCATTGTTTAAAAATGGTGTTCTCAATGTCTTGTCAAGATTTGGACAATGTTTCGCAAATGTTCAAACAAGGTATGCTTGGTTTTATTCAAGCAAAGGACTAAGGTACCAAAGAGACTATAAAAAGAGGGTGGCTTGGAACCACACACAATTAGAAGAATTGTTTCACAAATTTACTCAACCTTTGGTAAAGCTGAAATCATATAGATTGGAAGAGGGTAAGGTAACTAAAAGATCCAAAGTGAAAACTAGTACACCAAATCCTAGATCTTTGTGATACATTTATACCATAAAAGCTAGTTTCAAATTAGAGAAGTTGAACCTAGAAAATTAGATGAAAGCTCTCCAGATTATGAAGAAGACAAAATGAACTAAACAACTCAAGACGTAAAAACATATGCGAATCACTAAGTACAATGCTAGAATCAAATGAGCAGCACAATGTCACCACATGGCTCTAGTAGAATAAAATATGTTCTAGGACTCAAAGTGTAATACATACACAAGATGACTTGAGTCCACCAAGATGATAATGTGATTTTGAGTCTACTAAATGACCCTCAATCCAAATGGAAAATTAAACCCCAGTTAGAACAAGTTTAGTGTGCAAATGGCGAACTCACTTTGACACACCAACCCTAAAAACTCAAAAAGGTTCAATTTTGAATGTGTATTATAAATGAGGGACTTAAAAAAATTAGGTAAAATATCTAGACTCAATTGGGTAGCATGATTTCAATTGTTAAGTTTGAATGCTCTCGCTATTTTGCGAGTAACTTAAGAAACGCTCTCACCATTTTGTGAGCAATCTAAGCCAATCAACACTTGGGGGAAACTTTGTTGCCACTGTATCTTTCCCATTCCCCTTGTCTCTGGGGCCTATTATGCCACTAATTATATTTTGATCATTTATGGTAATCACATGTGCAAGCATTAGCTTTTCTAGATGTGATCTATTCTATGGGTTAATCTCTCACTTTCTCTCTCTTTTCAAGAGTCCATCCTTTTCTTCCATCCTAGTATGTCCTCTCGAGGAGGCATCATGGGTCTGTTCCAATTTCTTCTTGACAACTCTTTACTTTGAAAAGACATTGCTTCACCTAAATATCTCACTACGCCTTCTCAAACAAAGGCAAAATGTAGACATCTAATTCCCAACACCATTTGTGTTAAAATTATCAATCTTAATTGAATTGCACTCAAATGCGAATTTTAGGTCAAAATCTATAAAATGCACTAAATAGTTCAAGCTGTCATTTACAAGTGCCAATTTAGGTCAAAGTATCCCTAAATGGGGCAATGCAATTTATGGGCTAGCTAACTTTGATCAAGGAAAAGATAAATTTTCCAATTAGACAACGTAACGCCTCCCTTGCTCAAAAAAATTGAGGACAATGTGTTTTGGTTAAGTTCATTGAGTTAATAGTAGTTTTAAACAGAAATCAAGACCAAGTAAGCTAATGACAAAAAGAAAAAATGTCTTAAGTCTAAACTAACAAGGTATGGCAATGTAGGGTCGACTAAACTAGCAAGTTTTCAAATGTTTCTAGGGGAATCAATTACACAATGACTTTAAAGTCAAACGATGCAAAAGAAAAGCATAGATTTTGGGTCCACAACAATTGACTTGTTACAAAAAGTTTTAGTCCTTTTTGAAACCACTACATCTTGCTATTCACTTAGTGTATTGTGATATTCAATTGTGCACGTTATGTCCTGTGTGCAAAGGTGGTTTAACCGGTCAAACCTTCTGATCCTAGTGAGAGTGGGTGAAGTCAATGCTAGGAGATGAAACCCCAGGTCAAAGATTTCATAAATAACTCATGGGAGGTAATGACATCCCCCTCGTAAGCGAAGAGACAATGAAATGAAAGACATAAAAAGAAAGACTTTAGGGTCATTTTCAAGGTCACCCAAACTATGATGAGTTTTTGGGGAGTGCTTTAGATGACATTCTTTCTAAGTCTTGGACTAGGCTTTTTACAATAAGGATGGCACTTTTGATTTCAAGGGTTCCCTAAAGGGGACAAATGAAAGAGCATACACGTGCAAACCTTGTTTTTTCTAAACAAGTTCTAATTTAAACAACTAATTGAATACAAAAATCTTAGAAAGGTGAGTTCATTTTTAAGTACCAAGTTGAACGATTGGGTGGTGTTCTTTTGACCCCTTGGTCTTAAGTTATAACTTTGAAAGCCTAACTTATAAAAACATTCACTTAAGCACCTAAAATTTTAATTAAGCCCAAAAATAAAGTTAATTCATTTTAAAACACTCAAATGAAGTGTGAAAGGCACTAATTTAGTTTGCTTAGATGACTTTCCATGTATATCTTCCAAGAAAAATGTTAGCAAGTTGCTTAGATTTAAAGTACTTTTGAGGATGAAACAAGAATTTTTGAAGAATGAGCTCTCAGATTGACAGTCGAGTTGGGTTGGATAGGCAAGTTGGGTTGACAGGTGAGTCAGGTTGATAGGCGAGTCAGGTTGACAAGCGAGTTGGGTTTTACAAGCAAGTTGGGTTGACAAGCGAGCTGGGTTGGATAGGCAAGTTGGGATGAACCAGGGCTGAGTCAAGTAGAACCAGAGCCGATTTGGGACAAACTGGAGCCAAGTTGGGCCAAATGAGAGCTGAGTTAGGTTGAACCAGGGTTGAGTTGGGATGAATTAAAGCCAAGTTAGGTTGAACCAGGGCCAAGCTAAGATGAACCATAGCCAAGTTGGGTTAAACCAGGGTTGAGTTGGAATGAACCAGAGCTGAGTTGGTTTGAACCAGGGTTGAGTTAGAATGAACCATAGTCAAGTTGGGCCTTCTTGAGAACAAAATCATGGTTTATAAAAATGGACTTTTTTGCTCAAATTTTTGCTTTCTTTATTTCCATACTCTAAGAGCCTATGTGAGAATAGTGAGTAGGTTCCTTATAAAGGCTTTGTGAGCAAATTTGTGGGTTATAGTCCCATCGAGCATGCCATAATGTAGATAGGATTACATAACATGATTATTTAAACATTAGTCCATAAACCCAAGAGAAATGCATAGAGAACTAACTAACTAAGCCTATCTATTCAAGGGGAATTTGCAAATGATAATGAAGAAACAAATGAAAGAAAGTATACTAGTTACCTTCACAAATAGATTCCATCATCCAAGAGCGGTTAAAAAATGTGTTCTCCCCTGATCAAACATCCTTGTCTTTGTCAATAATGGTGGAAAAACTCCTCCATGGTCTTAAGAACACTTCTCAAAAACTAGACTCAAGATGTGAAATCACTAAATTAGCCTATGAATGAAGCTTGTAACTAAAATCAATGGTCAAATGCAAAGGATTGTGGAAACAATTCAACATAATAACAATGCACAAATCAAGCTTAAAAATGATGTCCATGGCCTCTTTATTTATAGATTTTTAAGAATAACTAGAATCAACCATGACCGTCCATCTAAAGATTGATATGTGTGATCATGGATTAATTGAATTATGTAATTAAAATCCATAATTATCCTCATCATGACTTTGGAATAAGGGACATTAATGAGTCATGGTAGGTAATAAAGAGGCATGGGAGACCCATAATCTTGATATTTTATGCACTTATAGCTTGATGGATGCCACCCCATAGATGACATCACCTGATGATCTAGATAATAGAAATCAATTTCCAAAAATAAATATTCAACAACTCTCATGGAAAATCCACTTAAGCTCTTAATTTGGATTAATTAGCCTTAAACAAAGTTAATCAACATTTGTGCAATTATTTGGACATTGGCCCTCAATTAATCAAAATGGTCAAAAAGTCATATTATTGAGTCATAATTTGACTAAGAAAGAATTGGATGGTGCCCTTAGATGTGTTGGAATCGTATTCCCATTTAGGATATTTCCAACACAAAATAATAAAGGTATGTGATGTGTACCAATGAATTAGAAGAAAAGAGTGATCTAGAGCACAAAAAAGCGAAATCGTCATTTTGACTTGAAATGAATTGATCAAAGTTAGCCAGCCCATAAATTGCATTGCCCCATTTAGGGATACTTTGACCTAAATTGGCACTTTTAAATGACAAGTTTCAACCATTTAGTGTGTTTTATGGATTTTGACCTAAAATGTGCAATTGAGTGCAATTCGATTAATATTGACAATTTCAACACAAATGGTGTTAGGAATTGGATGTCTGTATTTTGCCCTTGTTTGAGAAGGCATAGCAAGAAATTTAGGCAAAACAACATCTTTTCAAAGAAAAGAGTTGTCAAGAAGAAATTGGAACAGGCCCATGATGCCCCCTCTAGAGGACATACTAGAATAGAAGAAAAGGATGGACTCTTGAAAAGAGAGAGATTAACCCATGGAATAGATCACATCTAGATGAGCTAATGCTTGTACACATGATTACCATCAATGATCAAAATAAAATTAGTGGTATGATAGGCCATAGCGATAGGGGGAATGGGAAAGATACAATCCATAAATATAAAGTACACACTATAAACATACCCAATTTGAGAGTACAAACTGCATGCTTATGGCATTGATCAATCCTGAGAAAAGATGCACACTAAATATTGATATCATGGGCAGTAGTGTGAAGAGATTGGAATTAGAAGAAAATAGAGAACGTTCTACTTTAGGAAGGGAATCACCACTAGAATGGGGTCTCCAAAGAGAAGATAATAAGAAGTGCCCCAGTAGAGCAAATGTGATCATGATAAAACAATTTACCACAGTAGGGCAAATTTTGATCATGGATAAAGAATAACTAATGGTTTGCCCTTGTAGAGCTGATTTGATTTAGACATTGTTCATATGTTGTGCCCTAGCATGGGCAATTGGGAAGCAAAATAGCTCAAAGATATAACACAAAAGATAGGTTAAAGTGAGCGGGTGTAAACGTACATGTGATGGTGTAATGGTTTAGAAATCCATATAAACCCAAGAAAATGAGAATGTACAAAGTGATGAAAGAGAACAAAAGAAGAATGAAAGATAGTTGAGCTGACCTTAATAGAAATTGAGCGTTGTCTACATAGTTCCATGGACTCATGTTCCAACATGAGCTTCAGTTCAATGTAGTTCACCCATGTTTGGGAGAGAATGGAATGAGGAATGATGAAAACTGACCAAGAATTGATTAGACTCATAATGTACGCAAAGAGATGCATGTCTAAGCATAGATTCAAGTGCTAAAATATATAATACCTAGATGCGTAATTCCATATCATGAGCCTAGATTATGCAAAGTGTTCTTGAGAACTGTTCATCGGAATGATGTTAATGTTAAGATGTTGAAACTTGAGCACATAGTGCTTGATATAGCAAAATAAATTAGGCATCATAAGTATGAATAACTTATAATGACATAAGATTTCAATTGTGCTGAGCTGGTTCAAATGTGAATATCTATAACTAAGGATAATGGTAAAACAATGACCAAAACCAGAGTTACAACTATTTACATTTAAACAAAAAGGTAAAGATAAAGAAGAAGAAAACAAGATATCTTAACAACATGAGATCAAGATACAAATAATCAAGATCTATGTGGACCATCAAGATGTACTTGGAAAATAAAATAAAGAAGCAAGATCAAACATGAAAACAAAAGACTAGATAACAAACAACAATCAAATAAACACACATTAAATGTTTTTGAGTTTTTGAATGTTTTTGGAATTTTAAAATATTTTATGAATGTTTTTAGAATTTTAAAATGTTTTACGAATATTTTTAGAAATTTTCTAAGTATCTCAACTCAATTGAGGATTAAGAGATATAGAATGGTCCAACTCATGAAATGATGAGAGTGTGCCAACTTAAAATGATCGTAATACAAAAAGAGCGTATGATAAGAGGGACTGAGTTGACCTTGACATGAATCGAGCATGGCTTATATAACCCCAAGTCACAATAATTCTGCCCACACAAAAGGTGATGAAAATCTGACTAGGTCACAACCAGTTCACAAACAAAGGTGAACGATAAGATAAATGATAATAATAATGACCAGATGATGTGGCAATACATGATAAAAAGGCATTGTACCTAATTTTCCCATAGATGGTTATAATTAGTAAACAACTTCATAATACTAATTTTTCCAAAGGCGGTTATAATCATGGGTACCAAAATAATACTGATTTGCCCATAGGCAGTTATAATCAGTGATACCAAATAAGATAATAAAAGAAAGATAACTTGTTAGATCAAATGTCACACTACTTCCATAGACTATCATTCGACACAACATTTAAAAATTGTTGAAAGAGGATCATAACCCCCCCATAAAAAGTGTAAGATGAACCAAAGGAACCAAGGTCAAAAATGGGATTGGCAAGATGACTAAAATCAAGCTACAATAGTAAATAAATGGTATAATGAAATGATCAGAAGAAAATTAGCTATAGTGGCAACAAAGTTTCCCCCAAGTGATGATTGGCTTAGATGGCTTGCAAAATGGTGATAGCATTACTTAGGTTTCTCGCAAAATGGTGAGAGCATTCAATCTTAACAATTGCTCATAAAATGGTGAGAGCATTCAAACTTAACAATTGCTCGTAAAACGGTGGGAGCGTAAGAAATGGGTGACCGAGCTGACCTCAATAGAAATTGAGTGCTATTTACATAGTCTTCAAGTCAATGTAGTTCAAATGACATGGTTCATGGATTACAATGGTATAATAATGCCTAAAATGGGTCTATAGGGTTGTCCCCAAGAGATGAGGCATGATAATGGAAAATGGGTGAATGGTAAATAAAAAATGGTTCTATTGCACTTAAGAAAGATAACTTGTTAGATCAAATGTCACACTACTTCCATAGACTATCATTCGACACAACATTTAAAAATTGTTGAAAGTGGATCATAACCCCCCCATAAAAAGTGTAAGATGAACCAAAGGAACCAAGATCAAAAATGGGATTGGCAAGATGACTAAAATCAAGCTACAATAGTAAATAAATGGTATAATGAAATGATCAGAAGAAAATTAGCTATAGTGGCAACAAAGTTTCCCCCAAGTGATGATTGGCTTAGATTGCTTGCAAAATGGTGATAACATTACTTAGGTTTCTCGCAAAATGGTGAGAGCATTCAATCTTAACAATTGCTCGTAAAATGGTGAGAGCATTCAAACTTAACAATTGCTCGTAAAACGGTGAGAGCGTAAGAAATGGGTGACCGAGCTGACCTCAATAGAAATTGAGTGCTATTTACATAGTCTTCAAGTCAATGTAGTTCAAATGACATGGTTCATGGATTACAATGGTATAATAATGCCTAAAATGGGTCTATAGGGTTGTCCCCAAGAGATGAGGCATGATAATGGAAAATGGGTGAATGGTAAATAAAAAATGGTTCTATTGCACTTGATGACAAGGAGATGCACGTCCTAGTCAATATATGAGACAATAAAGATGATCAATTATAAAAGTTTCTATCCAATTACCTTTCAAAAAAGTTGTTCTGTTAAGAACTTATTGTTGATCTGGATCTCAATAATTTGTTTGTGATCTTTGTAAATCGTTGATTCTACTTCTTTCAAACATTGAGACAAGATGAATGTTGGCCAAATTTGGCCCACATACCAAGCTATGCCTAGATGGATCAAATTGCTAATGGATGAGTGGATAAACAAATGTTTTGGATGGAATGAGTGGACCAGAGAGATCTTATAGTGCTCATAAAGATTTTGAAACACTTTAAGTTTGCTTAAAGTGTATTTTGTCAAATTCTAAGGGATAGGTCTGCAAAGCAAAGAAGAGGTTTTTCATCTAGTTTCATGTTGAAACCAAGCAGTTAGGGGTCATAAATGTAGCAACATTAGGCCTATATAGTGTTACAGATTCCATCAAAACATCTATGGACTCCATTAGAAAATATACAAACTCCATTAGAAAAGCTATGAACTCCATCAGAACATCTACAGACTCCATCAACATTTACAAAAGTATAAGGTGGAAGACTTCAGGTACTTTTATTAATTTGGCTAGTAGGTGACGAGTCATGAGAAAAATGAAGCAAGCTGAAGGGAACTTTTATCAATAAAGTAGTCCACTTTAAAATTTATGAAGGGAAATTCCAATTCTTTTGAAGGGCACTTTTATAGCAAAAAGACCAAAACAAGAAGTTTGAAGGGTATGTTCCTTTCGAGAAGTCCATTTCAGTGTTTCGATGGTCTATAACAAGTTTCTTGAAGGGTATGTGTTTTTTGAGAAGGTTCATTTTCAAAGCTAAAGATCCTTTAAAAATAAATCTGAAGGGTGCTTTTCATAAAAGTGCCTAAGTACAAAAGGGAGAAGATTCCTTCAGAAGGAATTCTTTCGAGAAAATTGTTTGGGACTATTTTCCCAAAGGAATCCTTCACAAAATTCTTGAAGGAATTATCCTAAGGCAAAGTACCCTAAATGAAGTTGTTGAGAAGGGCTCATGAAGGATGGTGCAAGGGTGAAGAATTGCTCGATGAGCCAAGAAAAGGACACGTGGTAGGTCCTCAGGGTTTTTTAAGCACCGATCTTTTTTTAGTTTGCCTCACTTGTCTTCTAAGGAAAAAGTGTAAAAGTTTCCAAAGACCATGGTGTAAAAGCCCCCGAGGGGCCAAATGGAAAAAAAGGTCTGGAAGAGCAAAAAGAGTCCAAAAGCAAAAGGGGTATGAGGAAAAGGATGCAAGGCCATTTTTGACCATGAGAACATGGTTTTACAAGGTCTTATTAAGGCTATTAAAGCTCATTCAAATGCCACAAAGTGGTCCAGTTGATATAGCCAAGTGCAAGGAACAAAAGGGGATGTTATTAAAGCTAAGAACGGACCCGTGGATCACAAATTTATATCATACAGGGTCATATCATTCAGATGTATTCTACATCATGAACAAAAGACTTGTAAAAAATATTTAGGCTTTTTTAGACCTAATAGGAGTCCATTAGGGGCCATATATTCTATGGATTTATCTAAGGACTATAGGAAAACCAATAGATCTCAGATTGGTTTTTACCTATAGTTAATCCAGGCCCAAGTTTCAAGTCATGGGGCAAGTGGGTGATCAATGCAAAAACATGGCGTCATCCTCAACAAGATAGGTCCTACATCGCTAAAAGGCATGGCTCCACTATGGTCATAAAGATATGAGGATCTTGTCCTCATTATGAAGACAATTGAAAGATAGTGTGCAGATCAACTGATAGATCTAGTTGTTAGAGAAAGTGACTCAAACATTAAAGGCATTCTGGGAGTGTTCTTGTCTTCTAACATGTTTCCCAATTAGTGGGAGAGCTCAGGATCATTATGACAAACAAAGGTTCAATTACCAAAATGCAAAATAGTGCCCTGATTGATCAAAGTGATGGTGATTCATTGTAAAGGTGTGGCGGCTCATCTATCAAGTCCCAAGCGAGCTCCCCTCCTTTTCTCCCCCCCTTTTCCCTCTATATAGCCCTTTCTTCTCATTTGTCAAGGGTTCCCAAATTTTTAGATTTTGATTTATCTTTCTTGGAGATGAGACATTCTTTGAGATATTATAAAATATGCTCAGCTTGATTAGACTTGACCTTGTCAAGCACTTGTAAGAACTACCTCTTGATGTAATAAAAGGACTTTCTTTGCCTATCTCTTGCCTTGGATTTGTGTCTATTGAGTTGTGCACTATGGTAATGTGTGAAGGAGAATATTCCTCATCCATGGTCCTCTTTTCTGGCCTTCTTTAGGGTGTTTTCAAGGCTATTCATAGGTCTGGTTTAGTGTTCTTTATGCCATTGATGTGAGCTTTTAATGAGTCATAGAAATCTCTGTTTGTATTCATAGCTTCCAGAACCTTCTCCATGAAATACTAATGCATCTAGATTGATCTTGATATTATGCAAGTCGATATTGTCCTCTAAAGAATCAATGTGGATTCAAGCTAGTGAGAGTTTCCCATTTAGCTTTGGTGCATCACCTGGTTAGCTTTCTTAGGAGCCCTTATTCCCTTTCTAACCCTTTTCCCTATGGAACATTAGTTTAGCTTTAGTTTAGGTGAGTATCAAAGAGGAAACTGGCCTACTCTGAAGGTTCAACCTCATGATAAGATATCTACAGCCTGAGGTTGTCCCAATGCTTATAACTAGGAGTGAGAGAGCCTAAAAACCTCTCCTATAAAGGGTGAAATTCTAGCCCTACAATAGTGTCTAGCATGCTTGATGGGACTACATTGTTCACTAAGTGAAGAGTTTTGGTATTCTCTTCATATAATTAGCCTTTAAAGGCATTCAATAAACATCAATGATGACTCTGAACATCTATTAGCTGGTTTGAATAGTCCAAGTGCCTAATCATTGTTGGGGAATCCAAGAACAACACACCTGTTCTGATCCCACTTTTTAGGATCTTGCTTCTCAGAAAGAGCACAATATGATTACCAAATACAAGAAATTAAACATGCAAAATTATCCAGAAGTACAAGTAACTAGAATTCACAAATATCACAGAATATGAGAGATAATACACAATCTTGTATTAATACTCATCCAGAAAGAAATACAATAAAGAAGATGCCACCTCTTCTCCACACCTCTCAAAAGCTTCCCACACCTCAAGTGTTTAGTAATTTTTTTCAAGAGTTCACTCTCCTACCAAAAACGGTCCCAACACACAACTCACACACAGAATTGGTGTTCACCTCCAACTAGTCAGTAATAGCCCTACCAGTACACAAGTACTCAAAGTACTTCAAGTAGATCTCCCATAAGCTTGCAACAACCTGAAACTCAACAGACCTTACTTACACATGTAGATCTTCAAACATAGCCTTGCACACCTACTGACCAAGATCCTACAACTGGAAGAAATCTTTTTTTTGCCTTAATTACAATACATGCCAATGGGTCTATAAATAGATCCCAAACTTAAACAATAACTTAGACTTCTAATTTAGACACGCAGCTCAAGACTTGAAATAGCCTTTACATACAAACTCTCGGTTCAACGAACTAACTGTTCATGCAACAAATAGTTCTGAAACCACCACAGGCGATCGATGTCGGTCCCTGTTTGACTGGTGCTGACCGACGTCGATCGACTCCCTGTCGATGCCAGTTGCCTTCTGCATTCATCATGATCGACGTCGGTTATACTGCCGATGTCGGTGTCTCTGGAACTTCAGCAACCTCCTCCATGTCTGCAACAATTGAAGCTTTTAGCTCCACAACCTAACAATCTCCCACTTAGAGATAAACAACTGCAACTGTACCTGTACATCATCTAGTTTGTTCCCTTGGATTTGTATCCCTCTTCAAGATCACTCTTGAAGACCAACCACCAAAAATCTTGTGGTGCACCTCCTGTCATCCAAATCACCTACCACATCCGCATCTACAAACCCATGTAGAAAATAACTTGACCCTGCATAACATGTCGACCTGCTGCTGGTCCCTCTCAGAATCCACTAAACTGCCCTCTAGTGCTTCTTTCCCAGATTGGCTCTAAACTTATGACAACTCCCACTACTTGGGAAAACTCAGGTCTAGTACATACCATGCACTTAACCTCATTATGTGAATCAAGACACTGTTCATAAAACTGTCCAACCATCGACGTGCTAACCGGTCTCACACAATCATCCTAAAACAAAGTCAACCTGTGACCTTCCATGTCCCTAGAACACACTCATGCCAAATAATCTTGCTGCTCCCAGATTCCTCATGACACCCCTCTGAACTATCTTTACCTTTAGTTCAGCAACTCCCTGTATATGTAACCCTGCAACAAGCATATCATACAGTAATAGGATAATGTAGCTAATATTATCTAACCTGGTAAAGAGAAACACAATGATCAAACCTCCATTGTCCTGCAGCTTATTCAAGACCATATACCCTGGCCTTTTGTCTCACATGTCCATTCCCGCTCTTCCTTATCTTGAACATCTATTCATCTCTCAGTGCTTTCTTCTAGCTGGCAACTCCACCCAGAAAACTCCTATTTGGTTCTTTTCCAAGGAATCACATCCTTCATCCATGCCAAGCTCCCACTATTTCCTGGATCTACCTGCTCTGCTTCTTTAACAAATTCTTGGTTCTTTACCATCAGTGAGCAACAAGTAGTGTAAAGAAGGGAAATGATGAATTTGAGGCTTACTTACCCTTTAAGTCCTCTATATGGGCACTTGAGACTCCTTGACAGCTTGCTGTCTGCCCAAAATCTATCTCAGTGACCGATGCTGGTCACATCTCAGTTTGCACCCGACCGACGTCAGTTTCATGCGACTACCTCATCGCCGACGTCAGTTCCCCTTGACCGACGCTGGTGTTTATCTATCCCTGCATCACTGATGTCGGGCTGCACATCGCTAACATCGGTCCCTGTCTGGACGCCAACGTCAGTTTTCTAATCGACATCGATCTCTATGTTTTACTAGTGAGAAATGACTTTTTCCCACGAGCTCCTTTTGGATCAAAAATCTGTCCAAATCACTCTTGCTCTGCTCAGAATTATTCAGCCCCTTCCACTGATCTCTGTCCGTCACCTTCTCATTGAAAACCAAGACTTTCCTATTCTTGTCACGAACATCAGATTCCTCAAGAAACGTTACCTTCTTCTTCTGCATACAAAAATCTTGATTCATGCTTTTTAAATCTGAAATCATACCCTTTGACTCAAGAACATGCATCTCTTTCTTATTCATGTGACCAAGCCTATTAAGCCACATCTTTGAATCTACAGCTGAAGTAGATAACCCGGAAAGAGAATCAATAATACAAGTAGATAGATAAAGCGTACCTACTTTCTTATCTCTTGCTAAAACAAGTGTACCCTTGGTAACCTTCCAAGAGTCCACTGTGAGAGTTACTGTGCAACCCTCATCACCCAAACTTCTTACAGAAATCAAATTCCGCTCCAGAACTGGGACATGCATGACCTCCTTCAACACCCATGTGTTACCTGTCTGCAATTTCAGCTTTACTTTCCCTTTGCCAACCATCTGACAAGGCTTACCATCCCCTAAACAAATTTCTCCAAAGTCTCCTTGGACATACTCATGAAAAAATTCCCTATTTGGGGATGCATGAAAAGAGGCACCAGAATCTAAAACCCAACATTCTACTTTATCTAAGGAACATACCAGAGCATCCTGTGCAACAAAAATCTGCAATATCTGCTTCTTCTTCATGTCCTTCATGCTGATCTTGACCCAACCAACAATCTCTCTTTAAGTGCCCTTGCTTTCCACATTTCCAGCAGGTTATTCTGCCATACTTGGACTTGGATCTCCTGCCTATCTTTGACCTTGATCTCCCATGCTCGATCTTCTCTCTTTGCCTTCCCCTGCTTTCCACACTCAAAGCATTTCCTGATGATTCACCTGTGCTTTTCCTGTGAATTTTTTCATTCAAGATTACACTCACAACATCATCCACTTTTAAGATTTTTGAAGCAGACGCAGTATTGCTAACTGCCATTACCAAATTCTCCCAACTTTCAGGTAATGAGCATAAGATTAAGAGAGCCTTAATTTCATCATCAAAAACAATATTGACTAAATTTAACTGGTTTAACAAACCATGGAAATCACTAAGATGACTATGTACAGATCCACCTTCCAACATTTGCAAATTAAATAATTGCTTCATAAGAAATACCTTATTCAAAGCTGAGGGTTTTTCATATAAATTTGCCAAAGATTCCATCAACTCTATCGTTGTCTTAACCTGTGATAAGTTGGAAATCACAGACGATGCAAGACTCAACCTTATAGATCCCAGAGCCTTCCGATCAAGAACCTCCCATTCTTCATCCTTCATATCCCGGGGCTTGCAATCAACCCCACCCAACGGTAAGTACAAATCTTTCTGATACAGATAATCTTTAATCTGCATCCTCCATAATTGATAGTTCTTGCCATTAAACTTCTCTATTTATAGCTTACTTTTTTCTGCCATTGCTCTACTCCCACTCAAACAAAAACCCCTGTGAGTAACCTGTAATCAACACACACTAACCAGATCTAATTCAACCTGTTAGTATCCCAACCAAAAGCTCTGATACCAGTTGTTGGGGAATCCAAGAACAACACACCTGTTCTGATCCCACTTGTTAGGATCTTGCTCCTCAAAAAGAGCACAATATTATTACCAAATACAAGCAATTAAACATGCATAATTATCCAGAAGTACAAGTAACTAGAATTCACAAATAGCATAGAATATGAGAGACAATACACAATCTTGTATTAATACTCATCCAGAAAGAAAATACAATAAAGAAGATGCCACCTCTTCTCCACACCTCTCAGAAGCTTCCCACACCTCAAGTGTTCAGTAATTTTATTCAAGAGTTCACTCTCCTACCAAAAATGGTCCCAACACACAACTCACACACAAAATTGGTGTTCACCTCCAATTAATCAGTAATAACCCTGCCAGTACACAAGTATTCAAAGTACTTCAAGTAGATCTCCCATAAGCTTGCAACACCCTGCAACTCAACAGACCTTACTTACACATGTAGATATTTAAACGTGGCCTTGCGCACCTGTTGACCAAGATCCTACAACTGGAAGAAATCCTTTTCTTGCCTTAATTACAATACATGCCAATGGGTCTATAAATAGATCCCAGACTTAAACAATAACTTAGACTTCTAATTTAGACACGCAACTCAAGACTCGAAATAGCCTTTACATGCAAACTCTCGGTTCAATGAACTAACTGTTCATGTAATGAACAGTTCTGGAACCGCCACAGGAGACTAACGTCAGTCCCTATCTGACTGGTGCTGATCGACGTCGATTGACTCCCTGCTAATGCAGGTTGCCTTCTGCATTCATCATGACTGACGTCGGTTATATTGCCGACGCCGGTGTCTCTGGAACTTCAGCAACCTCCTCCATGTCTGCAACAGTTGAAGCTTTTAGCTCCACAACCTAACAATCATCATTATTTGGTATGTATAAGCAACCATATTTTGATTAGTATGCTTATTCTCTACCTCAGCATCACACTTATGAGGCTAATAATGTTTATGTGCTCCCCCAAAGTGGTCTTCAAATAACCTATCAACCATATCATGGCCTTTTCCCCCCTTTCACCCCTACGTATGAACAAGATCAGCCTCCTAAGCATTTAAATCAGTCCTGTAATTCCCCTTGTTAAGACTATGTTTATCCTGTTACATCCTTGTCAGGATTCAAGCAAGCATTATCAAATTATACTAAGTTGATAAGGGATATTGGTAGGGGTTTATAAATTTCTTTATTCATCCCTCTTCATGTCCTACGAGAGGCAATGAATGCTCTTCAGCTGGTCAAGGATAGATAGTCAGTTTGTGAGGGGGAGAATAAGGTGTGGTTGAGAAGCATTGTCCAAAATTTAGAAAGTGTGTTAATGTCTTATGAATATCAACAGACTCAATGTGATTAGTCTTATGTGTCCTCTCATTTCCAAGAGCTAATTAGTTTTCCCTCTCCTACTCCAATGACCATTCCCACTCAAGAGCATGAATCCCTTCCATCATATATCTTTTCTAATAATTTTGACCTTGGCTATGTCATGCCCTCTCTTGTGAAACTACCCTCTCCTATACTCATTCAAAAGGAAGAAAAGGTGCCTGCTTCCTACTCATTTCCCTCATAGAAATCAGTTCAAAAAGGCACAGAGAAGAAGGAAGAGGTGTCAGTTGTGGTGATCCAAGAACTAGTTCAAGAGAAAGAGGAGTTAGCAGTTGAAGAGTATAAAAAAGAGGTGTTAGCTTAGCTCAATGAAATAACCCTACAAGAGTTCCAAGTCTATTTATCCCTCCCTCAAGAACCACTAAAGAGACCACTCAAAGTACCTAGTTGGAAAGACACTCTCTTAAGGTGCAAGCAAAATGAACTTCTTCACCTTCCCACCATCTCCCTCTTAGAGGAAGAGCTTGTTTTGCAAGGAATAGAGGAGGATCTTAGAGTCAAATTTAAGTATCGAGAAGATGACACAAGTTTTTATGATGAGGATATCATGATAGGCAATACACTCCAAAAAAGGGAGGAGAAATTAGGTTTGGACCAGCTATTATGGCATGGCTTTGACATTGATGAATTAGAGCCTAAAGGTAGTACTGATGCCTTCCTACTTAAAGAGGTGTATATTCAAGATGTAGTTGAGAGCAAAGAATATTTTTTTGGTACCAAGAGCTTCCATTTGGTGTGGCTACAGATGATGATGACCAAAGTGCGTAAATTGACATAGTCAATCAGTTAGCTGACCATGTTGGAGAGGTCATGAATGAGCAAGAGGATCAAGATGAAGTATGGCAACAATTGTACCATGACTTCATGGATTAGGTAGAGGTTCTAAACCAGCCTATGCCTCCTCCAGAGTATAAAGATGAACTCACCAATCAAGTTGAATAAGCTGACCAATCCTAAGATAAATTATCCGTTGAAGGCAGTACTGATGTCTTCAAGAATGAGGGGGAATGGTCAAATCTAGAGCCATAAGAACATGACATGTTGGGCCTTAGGTGGATTGATGAACTACCATATGGCCCTTATAAAAGAAAGTAGATAAAATATGGTGTTGAAGTTGGCATTATCTCAGATGACCAAGAGGAAGCAACCTTTTGGGATAACTTAGAGCTTTTTTGCTTAAGTCTAGACAGTGAAACAAGTACCCGTTCAAAGGAATGATTACATGTTGTACTTCATTCAGAGTATAAAATTGAGCCATCAAAAGAGAAGATTGAAAAATCCCCTATAGTCAAACATGAACTAGTATATTTACATTAGAGACATGTTTGTTCCATTCCATCCATTAGAGAGCACATCAAAAATATTAACCATAAAGTTGCCTAGTTCACCAATTTTAGCACCTCCAAAGCAAGGTATTTTTCATCTTGGATTGTTACAAGGGAATAATACTCATAGTTTTCCATTTGATCTAGGAGGGAGATACTTGTAAATTGTAACCTTGTATATATTAGGATAAATTTCATGCTTTCCTCCAAGTGCCTTGTGCACATTTCCTTTATGTTCTATTTTTCCTTTCCCAAGTGCCTTCAAAACTTTATTTTGTTTTATCCTTATTGCTTCAGAGGAAGTTCTAGAAAGGGTCAGCCTTGTATCTAGTTTCAGACTAGCTTAGTTTTAGAGGCTAATGACTCCATGCCCAATGGACTAGACAAAGTAAATTAGACTGGGTTCTCATGCATAGTAGTCATGCTTCCCTGCGAGTCGCTAGAAATGTTGGCCAAATTTGGCCCGCATACCAAGCTGTGCCTAAATGGATCAAATTGATAATGGATGAGTGGATGAACAAATGTTCTATATGGACTTAGTGGACTAGAGAGATCTTATAGTGCTCATAAAGCTTTTGAAACACTTTAAGTTTTCTTAAAGTGTATTTTGTCAAAGGGACAGGTCTACAGAGCAAAGAAGAGGTTTTTGAGCAGGTTTCATGGTAAAACCAAGCAATTATGGGTCATAAATGTAGTAGTATTAGGCCTACATAGTGCTACAAAATCCATCATAACATCTATGGACTCCATAAAAAAATCTATGGACTCCATCAGAAAAGATACGAACTCCATCAGAACATCTATGGACTCCATCAACATTTACAAAAGTACAAGGTGGAAGACTTCAAGTACTTTGATTAATTTGGATACTAGGTTGCGAGTCATGAGAAAATCGAAGTAAGCTGAAGGGCACTTTTCTCAGGAAAGTATTCCACTTCAAAAAATTTGAAGGGCAATTCCAATTCTTCTGAAGGGCACTTTTGGAGTAAAAAGATTAAAACAAGAAGTCTGAAGGGTATGTTCCCTTCAGGAAGTCCATTTAAGGGTTCTGATGGTCTATAACAGGTTTCTTGAAGGGTATGTATCTTTCGAGAAGGTACATTTTGAAAGTTGAAGATCCTTTAAAAAGAAATCTGAATGGTACTTTTCATAAAAATGTCTAAGTACAAAAGGGAGAAGATTTCAAAGAAATTCCTTCGAAAGGAATTCTTTTGAGAAAATTATCTAGGATAATTTTCCCGAAGGAAATGGTTTTTTCAAAAGCTCGAAGGAAATGGTCCTTCACAAAATTCTCAAATAAATTTTCCTAAGGCAAAGTGCCCTGAATGAAGTTTTCGAGAAGGGCCCGCAAAGGATGGTGCAAAGGTAAAGAATTACCCGATGAGCTGAGAAAAGGACACGTGGTAGGTCCTCAAGGTTTTTTAAGCACTGGTATTTTTTTTAGTTTGCCTCACTTGCCTTCTAATAAAAAAGTGTAAAATTTTCCAAAGACCGTGTTGTAAAATCCCCCGAGGGCCCGAATGGAAAAAAAGCCCTGAAAGAGCAAAAAGGGTCTGAAAGCAAAAGGGGCCCAAGGAAAAGGATGCAAGGCCATTTTCAACCCTGAGAACAAGGTTTTGTGGGGTTTTCCTAAGGCTATTAAAGATCATTCAAATGCCATGAAGCGGTCCAGTTGATGCAACCAAGCACAAGGACTAAAGGGGGACACTATTAAAGCTAAGAACGAATCCATGGATCACAAATTTGTATCATGCAAGGTCAAATCATTCAGATATATTTTCCATTATGAATAGAAGACTTGTAAATATTGTTTAGGCCTTTTTAGACCTAATAATAGTCTAGTAGGGGCCGTATACTTTATGGATTTATATAAGGACTATAGGAAAACCAATGGATCTCAGATTGGTTTTTACCTATAGTTAATCCATGCCCAAGTTTTAAGTCATGGGGTAGGTGGGTGATCAAGCAAAAACATGGCCTCATCCTCAACAAGATAGGTCCTATGCCGCTAAAAGGCATGGCTCCACCAGGGTCATAAAGATATGAGGATCTTATCCTCATCATGAAGACAAGTGAAAGATAACGTGCAGATCAATTGAGGGATCTAGGGGTTAGAGAAAGTAGCTCAAACATTAAAAGCATTTTAAGAGCGTTCTTGTCTTCTAGCATATTGCCCAATTAGTGGGAGAGCTTGGGATCATTGGGACAAACAAAGGTTCAATTACCAAAATGCAGAATGGTGCCCTGATTGATCAAAGGGATGGTGATTCATTGCAAAGGTGTGGTATCTCATCTGTCAAGTCCCAAGTGAGCTCCCCTCCTTTTCTTGCCCCCCTTTTTTTTTCTATATAACACTTTATTTTCATTTGTAAAGGGTTCCCAATTTTTTAGATTTTATTTTATCTTTCTAGGAGATGAGACATTCTTTGAGATATTGTGAAATATGCTCAGCTTGATTAGGCTCGACCCTATCAAACACTTGTAAGAACTATCTCTTGATGCAATAAAAGGACTTTCTTTGCCTATCTCTTACCTTGGATTCGTGTTTGTTGAGTTGTGTACTGTGGTAATGTGTGAAGGAGAATCTTTCTCATCCACGGTCCTCCTTTCTAGCCTTGTCTAAGGTGTTTTCAAGGTTGTTCATAGGTCTAGTTTAGTGTTCTTTCTACCATTGATGTAAGCTTTCAATGAGTCATAGAGCTCCTCTTTGTTTGCATTCATAGCTTCTAGAACCTTCTCCATGAAATAGTAATGCAACCAGCTCGATCTTGAGATTGTGTAAGTCAGTATTGTCCTCTACAGAATCAATGTGGGTTCAAGCTGGTGAGATTTTCCCATTTAGCTTTGGTGCATTGCCTGGTTAGCTTTCTTAGGAGCCCTTATCCCCTTTCTAACCCTTTTCCCCATGGAGCATTAGTTTAGATTTAGTTTATGTGAGCATCAAAGAGGAAACTGACCTACTCTAGAGGTTCAACCTTATGATAAGATACCCACAGCTTGAGGTTGTCCCAACGCTTGTAGCTAGGAGTGAAAGAGCCTAAAAAACTCTCCCACAAAGGGTGAAATTCTAGCCCTACAACAATAACTTCATAGCCTCTGTAAGGAAAAGTGATACTAGTAATAAATGATATAAGTGGGTAATAAATGGGTGGGTGATAATGGAATGTATAATAAATAGGAAACAAATGAAGATCAGGGCTTTAAGCCACACGTAATGTTGTTGATACCAGATTCAACATAATTTTGGTTGTGTCAAGGCCGAAGACCTCTGAAGATACTCTCGATAGGAACATCAGATTATTCTTTTGCTTGATCTTGAGAGTTGCTACCATTTTATTATGTTGTAGATTGGAAGCTATTTTGATTTGATCTTGAATAATATCTTTAGTAAATAGTGAATAACTTTTATGCTCAACAATTGGTGCCTCAATGAGGCTTTCACCAATGAATTTGTTCTGATCATCCATAGCACCTCTGAGAAGGTTTCACAAATAGATGTTAACATTTGACTTTAATTGTCTTCTAGCGCCTTTGAAAAAGTTTCACCAAAAGATGTTGAGTTTGATCTTTGCTTATCCCCTAGTGCCTCTGAAAATGTTTCACTAGGAGATTGTTCTTCTTCTGAATGAATGTGGTCTTGGTACTCTTGATATTTTGCCAATGATATGTCACCATGGATGCAGTTCAAAAATTTGTGATTCTATCGGTCCCAATTGATGTTTGTGGGAGGTGGATTATCAATATAATGGCTATGTTGGGTGGTAATAATGGGATGATGAAAGGTAGCAAAATCCTCATAGAAGATACTAGGATAAATTGTGTGGATTCTGAAGTAATCATCCTCAAAAACCATAGAAGGATCACAAATATATTCAAATTGATCTACAAGGCAATTATAACCAATGTTGTAATAACCAATACTATAATTTATTTTTAACTATGATTTCGAAGCAAGGGACTCTGAATCCAACATTGTAACTAATGTTGATTCTGTTTATGATGCTAAATCCAATGTCGATTAAAAAATGGAACCTGACTCTAATATTTATTCTTCATCTGATATTTTTGTTTCGATAATGTTCTATTAAATACTAAATTTTTGAAAAGTAATGGCCTGTGATGGTATATTGGGCTCAATAAAAAGTGATTCATCTTGGAAGGGTTCAACATAGACTAGCTCATCTAAGTGAAGCCCCTAAAAAAGAGGGTACCACTCAAGGGACGTCTTGACAAAATCATGTTTGTCAAAGTGAGACTCCTCAATGAGTGGGAAAAGATCAAGAGACAACTCTACAGAGACTGGCTTATCAAGGAGATGAGGCTCTTTAAAAATAGGTAAAATATGAATAGGTAACGTATCACAGGTTGACTTGTCACAAATGGATGTTTCAATAATAACATTTTGGTTTTGGTTCACAATTGGTTGCAAAAAAATCAATTTTGAACACATTTTGATCCTCATAAGATGGCTCTTAAAGAGGTAATGGTTATTGTTTTGGCTTGAAGATCGACACTGAGTTTCTAAAGTGGGGAACATTTAGTTTAGCAACAACAATGGTTTGGAGTTCAATAATGGACTCTTAAAATATTAGACTATTGAAGAAGGGATCAAACACAACTAGTTCATCAAATGGAGGTTCTTCAACAATAGGTTCATCAAAAATTGGTGATAGGCCAAGAATGGTAATAATTGGATGCTGCTTAGTTTGGTTGCTTGTTCAAACCAAAGGAGGAGGTCCTAAAATAGTAATGACTGGATGCTTCTTAGTTTGGTTGCTCAATCAAACCAAAGGAGGAGGTCCTAAAATGGTAACGATTGGACGCTTCTTAATTTGGTCGCTTGTACAAACCAAAGGAGGAGGTCCTAAAATGGTAATGACTGGATGCTTCTTAGTTTGGTTGCTTGTTCAAACTAAAGGAAGAGGTCCTAAAATGGTAATGATTGGATGCTTCTTAGTTTGGTTGCTCAATCAAACCAAAGGAGGAGGTCCTAAAATGGTAACGATTGGATGCTTCTTAATTTGGTCACTTGTACAAACCAAAGGAGGAGGTCCTAAAATGGTAATGACTGGACGCTTCTTAATTTGGTTTCTTGTGCAAACCAAAGGAGGAGGTCTTAAAATGGTAATGACTAGATTCTTCTTAATTTGGTTGCTTGTGAAAAACAAAGGAGGAGGTCCTAAAATGGTAACCTTTACACGTTGCAGAGCTTGCTTGCTCATACAAGCCGAAGGAGAAGAAAGATACCCCAAAATAGTAACCTTTGAGTGTGGAACACAAATCAAAGGGGAAGGATGAGGATGATGTATAACAACTGACATGGATGCGATTGGTTTTCAATAGATAGACCCAAAGAGGGAAACATCCTTAAACAAGATGGAGTGCTTATGTCCATCATAAAGATGTTCTACCTTGAAACTAGGGCCATAAGAAACCCTATTACATGTGTACTTTAGTATCATTGTTTAAAAGGAGTGTTTTCAACTTTTTGTCAAGATTTGGACAATGTTTCTCAAACGTTCAAACAAAGTATGCTTGGTTTTATTCAAGCAAAGGACTAAGGCACCAAAGAGACTATAAATAGAGGGTAGCTTGGAACCACACACAATTAGAAGAATTGGTTCACAAATTTACTCAACCTTTGGTAAAGCTGAAATCATATGGATTGGAAGAGGGCAAGGTAACTCAAAGATCCAAAGTGAAAACTAGTACACCAAAGCCTAGATCTTTGTGATATGTTTATACAATAAAAGTTAGTTTCAACTTCGAGAAGTTAACCCTAGAAAATTAGATGAAAGCTCTCCAGATTATGAAGACAAAATGAACTAAACAATTCAAGATGTAAAAACATATGCGAATCACTAAGTACAGTGCTAGAATCAAATGAGCGGCACACTTTCACCACATGGCTCTCGTAGAATAAAATATGTTCTAGGACTCAAAGAATAATCCATACAAAAGATGGCTTGAGTCCACCAAGATGATAATGTGATTTTGAGTCTAATAAATGGCCCTCAATCTAAATGGAAAATTGAACCCCAGTTAGAACAAGTTTAGTGTGAAAATGGAAAACGTACTTTGACACATCAACCCTTAAAACTCAGAAAGGTTCAATTTAGAATGTGGATTATAAATGAGGGACTTAAACAAATAGGGTAAAAGATCTAGACTCAATTGGGCATCATGACTGCACCAAAGTGGGTGATATGACACAAACTTTTTGATAACAATTTGAACAAGGAAAAGATAAATTTTCCTATTGGATAACGTCAATGCCTCCCTTACTCAATAAAATTGAGGACAACGTGTTTTGGTTAAGTTCATTGAGTTAACAAGCAATTTTAGACACAAATCAAGATCAAGTAAGATAATGACAAAAAGAAAAAAATGTCTTAAGTCTAAACTGACAAGGTATGGCAAAGTGAGGTCGACTAAACTAGCAAGTTTTTGAATGTTTCTAGGGTAATCAATTGCACAATGACTTTCATGTCAAACAATGTAAAATAAAAGAATAGATTTTGGGTCCGTAACACTTGGCTTGTTACAAAAAGGTCTAGTCCTTTTTGCAACCACTATATCCTGTTATTCTCTTAGTGTAGTGCGATGTGTACTTATGCACATTACGTCTTGTGTGCAACTCCATCACTAAAAGGTGGTTTAACTACTCAAACCTTCCGATCCTAGTGAGAGTCAGTGAAGTCAATGCTAGGAGATGAAACCCTGGGTCAAAGCTTCCCTAAAGAACTCATGGGAGGTAATGACACCCCCTCACAAGCCAAGATGTAATGAAATGAAAGACATAAAAAGAAAGACTGTGGGGTTGTTTTCAAGTTCACCAAAACTATGACGAGTTTTTGGGGAGTGATTTAGACTACATTCTTTCTAAGCCTTGGAATAGGATTTTTGAAATAATAATGGATACTCTTGATTCCAAGGGTTCCCTAAAGGGGACAAATGGAGGAACATACACGTGCAAACCTGCTTTTTGCCAAACAAGTTCTAATTTAAACAACTAATTAAATATAAAAATCTTGGAAAGGTGAATTCATTTTTAAGCACCAAGTTGAATGATTGGGTGGTGTTCTTTTGACCCCTTGGTATTAAGTTGTAACTTTGAAAGCCTAACTTATCAAAACATTCACTTAAGCACCTAAATTTTTCATTAATCCCAAAAATAAAGTTCTTAATTCATTTTAAAACACTCAAATGAAGTGTGAAAGACACTAATTTAGTTTGCTTAGATGACTTTCCATGTAAATCCTGCAAGAAAAATGTTAGCAAGTTGCTTAGCTTTGAAGCACTTTTGAGGATGAAACAAGAAATTTTGAAGAACATGCTCTCGGTTTGACAGTCAAGTTGGGTTGGATAGGTGAGTTGGGTTGATAGGTGAGTCAGGTTGACAGGTGATTCAGGTTGATAGACAAGTTGAGTTGACAGGCGAGTCGAGTTAACAGGCGAGTCAGGTTGAACAGGTGAGTTGGGTTAGACAAGCAAGTTGGGGTGAACCAGAGTCGAGTTGAGATGAACCAGAGCCGAGTCGGGCTGAACTAGAGTTGAATTGGGATGAACCAGAGCTGAGTCGGGCTAAAGCAGAGCTGAATCAAGATGAACCAGAGCTAAGTTAGGCCAAACTAGAGCTGAGTTGGGCCAAACCAGAGTTGAGTTGGGTTGAACTAGAGCCAAGTTGGGCTGAACCAGGGTCGAGTTGGGATGAACTAGAGCCAAGTTAGGCTGAACCAGGGCCAAGTTAGGATGAACCAGAGCTGAGTTGGGTTGAACCTGAGTGAGTTGGGATGAACCAGAGACAAGTTAGATTGAACCACGATTGAGTTGGGATGAACCAGAGCTGATTTGTGTTGAACCAACATTGAGTTGAGCCATTTTGAGAACAAAATTGTGGTTTATAAAAATGGACTTTTTTGCTTTCTTTGCTTCCATACTCCAAGATCCTACATGCCAATAGTTAGTAGGTTGCTTGTAAAGGCTTTGTGAGCAAATTTGTGGGTTGTGGTCCCATCAGGTGTGCCAAAATGTAGATAGGATTACATAGCATGATTAGTCAAACATTACTCCATAAATCCAAGAGAAATGCATAGAGAACTAACTAAGCCTATCTATTCTGTTGTCCCCAAAAAATGTCACTCATTTTTGGGGCAACATGTGAACTATTTTGGTCCTGGAAGACCCAAAATGTCTCTTCCCTTTTCAAAATTTATTTTGAGCTTTCAAATTCCTCATTTTCAAGCTTTTTTAGTAAAGGGACTAGTTGGTTCAATGGGTTCAAGGGCTTATTTGGGCTAGTTCAATCAAAAGGGGCAAGTTTCCAACACTTAGACGCTTTTTGAGGTTGGTTTAAGTGCCAAGCAACCAGTGACGTCCTCGCAGATGTCAAATTCAGGTTCCTCCCAAGTTTCTCTCAGAGTCCAGCAGATGTTGCCAAGTGTCATTTGTCAAGCCCCATTATACTTTATTTCTAATAGCAGTGAAAAATGCCACATGTCCTTGCTAAAGCTCAACAGAAGCTGCCAAGTGTCTGCATCCACCGATTCTTCCTTTGGTTTTGATTATTGAGTAAGGACTATGGTGGACCCTGGGTTTTGTTGCTAAATCAAGCAGAGAACGACACGTATTTGCATCTACAGTTTCTCCTAGGCTTCTCTCAGTGCGCACAAAAAGTAACAAGTGGTAGCTGCAGAAGGTTTTAATATCTTTTTCTTGAAGGAATGTGCTACGTGTCATCTGCAAAGCTCGACGGAGGCTGCCAAGTGTCAACAATCACTGATTCTTCCTTTGGTTTCATTATCGAGTAAAGACTGTGGCGGGCCTTGGTTATGTTACTAGAAGAATAAGCGGAGTGCTCCAAGTGTCATCCTTTGTGTGATTGCTAAAATTGAGCAAAAGTTGCCACGTGTCCCATACTAACTCAGTGGATCACAATAGGTGTCAGCATCCATGTTTCCCTTTTAAAGCTACTCGAACAAGGAATGTTGTGGGTCCCAATCTCAAACAAGTTTCAAAGGAGTGGAACGTGCCACGTGTCAAAGACGTAGAGCCAAGAAAAGGTTTCCTTTAGACAAATTATCTGAAGGAAATAAAGGATCAGGCCTAACTAAAAGAATTAAAGCCCGAAGGCCACCCAGGAGATCCCAAAGGGTAGGTACCCTCACAGAAGATAGTTGACACTCATAAGATGGACCTTCTTTCAAGACCTCGAAGGGCAAGTCCCCTTCAGGAAGGATCGAGCCTCAAAGTGTAGTGGAAGCTGCCAAGTGTCGTATGCCAAGACACAATCTCTAATAGGTTTCAAAGTAGCAAAATGTGTCGCGTGTCCTTTGTAAACAAGTGAAGTGCAACAAGTGTCTGCATTTGTGCTTCAAGTTTCTAGCAAGTTTCAAAACTTATTTCGATAAGCTTATTTCAAAGCTGCAGATGCTACCACGTGTCCTCACCTGTGTCACAGTGAAAAGTAGCCATAGCAAGTGAGAAAAACATGAAGAAATTTCCAAGGAGAATGATAGGCTCAAAAATCTCAAATTTAGGACGACCGACTAGCCGTTAACCTTCAAAAGATGAAAGACCCATGGACATCAAATTTGTGGCAATAAAGTGTCTGTTGATCTTTGCAGGCTTAGAATGTAGACTTAAATGCATTCAAAGACCTTAAGGCTAGGGCCAAAAGGAAGAAGAGACAAAGAGGGAAATATCAATAGGAGTTATTTCTAGTAGGTAGAACAGTCCACTAGGTAGGTATTTGGGCCTGCAAACATTGAAAGCACAACCTGATTATCCCCTTTGCCTTAAAGGCAACATGGACAACTGCATGGATAGTAGGTGATAGAATGAGTGACTCAAGCTCAGGAGAAGACATTGGAGATGAATCAACATGCCACAGTTAAGGCAGCTGCCCTGCTCCAGCATGGCCCTCCTTGACTAAATTGGAAATGCATTCAAGGCATTGAATGCAGCATGGGTTGTTCCATGGAACAAAGCGCCAATCCTTTCTTGGCTGCTATATAATGTAATCTCTTGTATCATTTAAAAGGAGATCTCTTTATTATTAGAAGCAAAACTTTGCCCAAATTGAAAGGCATTACTGAGACTTTGAGCTCAGATTGTTGTTCATATTACTTTGCTTAAATCAGAAAGCAAGTTACTTTCAGACTTTGTGCTGTTATAGCTTGTATCATTCTAGAAGATTGTTCTTATGTCTGTTTCCTAAGTGTATTCTTATTTATTCAAATTAAAAAGTAGAGCTATTGGAAGTGATAGGGAAGGTGTCCTGAAGCTAGCTACTTTCAGATTTTGTGCTGTCATAGTTGTCTTCAGTGTGTGTTTATTTTCTATTTCTGTGTAAAAGACCTTAGGACGACTTTGTGCCCCCATTGTTCTTCGTATCTCACTCTTGGGAAGTCAAGGTGGAGACTTTGTGCTACATCTCAGTCTGTTGGTTACTACGCCCTTGGTTACCAGTTACTTATCCTACCAAAAATATTCTTGTTGTTTGCAAGAACAAACACTTTTAAAAGAAGAGAAGTGCCTTCTGTCACTTCACTAAGATTTCTACTATCCAGGAAGGGATCTGGCTCTTGGACGAACATTACTTCTGAAAGAAGAGAAGTACCTTCACCCATCACCTAGGATTTTTCCTTTGATCTGTGAACATCATCTCTAAAAAAAGAGAGATGGATGATTTATCCTACCCCTGTGTCTTACTTTCTACTTATATATATATAGTATATAGCTCCTCATATTTAATAGGGAACCTCCCCTTGATGAGAAGAGAGATTAGTCCCCTTTTGATGTGGTAAATCTGCACATCTGGCTAACCAATCTCCTTATGCTGTGGTGAATAGAACTATTTTGCTCATCAGTTAGCTGACTGACAAAATATTCACCCAACAGTTTTTGGCAACTCTGCTAGGGATTTACGTGCAATATGAAGCCTCAAGTTTCAGATTGAAGTAGTCCCTACCCTTATCCATTATAGATTCTAGTGACTCTATTTTGTGTCTTACCCATTATCATTATAGCCTTAGCATCTTCCTTCACCTCCATTATATTATCTGGTCTACACAACCAAAGCCACTGGGATAGAACGCACAGTTTGAAGCCTCAAGCTTCAGGCTGAAGCAGGGCCAATTCTTTCCCATTTTTGTTCTACAATCTGGAAACTCCATGTTATACTAGAAGCCAAAAATCTCAAGGTGTTGTTGACCCTAATTTTGAGTTGGTGCAACAAAGTAATTTTGATTTATTTTCTCAATAGCCTCACCTTCAACAGACTAGGAGTCTTCCTCCTACCCTTACTAGGTCACCAACACAAGGCATAGTTTCTTTTTCTACTAATAGCAGAGCTTTGCCTATCCATACTCCACCTAGATTTGTGATCCCACTTCTACATAATCAAATCATGGCTTAAGGCCCCTGGGGTAACTCTTTTGGTCCACTGAACCTTACTCCACCCCTACATGAACTTCCACATAGCTCAAGGAAGAATTTCCCCAAATTCTTTGGTGATGGGAGAGTTCACCCTGATGAACATATTACAGCCTTCAGCATAGCCTGTGGCATAATAGGAGTGGAATTTGAAGACATGGCAGTCAGGTTTTTCATGGAAATGCTATAAGGTGCTACTACAGACTGGTTCTACCATCTGCAAGCTAGGTCAGTAACTGATTGGGACACACTCAAAGCCAAGTTTGAAGCAAGGTTCAAGCCTACAGAAGATGCACATGCCTTGCTAGCCCAACTCACATAGATGAAGAAGGAGCCCCATGAACCTATGAGGGACTTCATTTCCAGGTTTGACAAGCTGAGGCATAGGATTCCCATGATCGCCCAACTGACACCTCAGAATCTCAAGTGTTTCTTCATCAACTCACAACAGCCTAAAGTGAGTTTCTTGTTGAGATTGGCTAGACACATAGACCTTGTTGCTACTTAGGACTTGGCTACTGAGGTAGAAGATGACCTTATCTTGGTAGAAAAGATAAGGAGAGATCCTAACAGAGGTAAATCCTCTTCATCTTCTGAGTATCCATCTACAGGCACCACTGATCAAATGGTGCAAAAGCTAGTAAACGAACTGCTAACATTGAAAAAGCAAGTGGCCCAAGGTATGTCTGCTCCTCCTTATCGCAATATGCCAAGGAGGACATTTCAAAATTAGGCATACCAAGGCAATGCTGCCAGGAATCAAGGGTAGCCAAATCATCTTCCTCCCCCACAGAGGAACCTTGCCCTTGAAGTGCCTCCAACCAACTCAGCAGTTGGATATCTGGAAACAAAACATGATTTCTCTTTACAACTTGAGTTTGAGCAAGAAAATGACGCTGATCTCTTCACGAAGGATCAAGAAGAATCAGTTGGCAACTCTCACAATGGTTTTTTGAATTACCAAAATGAACCCAGAAGTAAAGGTGAAGCAGTCGAGGGATCATATGCTGTGTTCACCCCATCCAAGAACCAGTCAGCCCAGCAGGCTAACAAAGAGAAGACAGAAGAGTAACCTCAACCAACAATTACAATTGCTAAGCATGGAACCACTCTGCCTTTCCAGCTAAAAGACCTAGTGATTTCCAAAAAGGTAAGTGCCTCAAATATCCCTACGCCTTTTACTTCAAATTCGCAGGCTGGTCTTCCCCCTCCCAAAAACCAAAAGGATAAACTCCCATCCTCTCTTCCTAGTTCATTTCAGTCATTTGACATAGTCGACCATGTCAAGAAAACTAAAATCCAAATGACTGAATTTGAATTTCTACAAGCCAATCCTGAGCAGTTGGATAGGTTAGTAGAGTGTGTGAAGAATACAACCATCCATGGAGGACAAGAAGCTAAGAAGGTAACTCATGATCCCCCAAGGAACATGCCCATCCCAAACAATCTTGTCATTACTCCTCCTGCTACCCCTGGGAATGTAGATCCTTTCTATGTTTCCCTATTGATAAATGGTCACAAGCTGAGCAACTGCATCATTGATTCCAGTGCTTCAGACAATGTCATGCCTGCCAAAGTGGCAGAATCTCTTGGTCTCACACTGACCAAGACATTTGGGAAATATTTCTCCATGGAAAACAAACAAGTTCCACTGCTGGGGCAAATCAAGGATGCCTAATTTGCATTTGTGGCATTCCTGGATAAGAGAATCAAGATGATAGTTCTGGTGGCGGACATCCCAGCCTCATATGACATTGTGTTGGGATGAAATTTTTGCAAGGATGTTGGAGGAGAATTGAGCATGGACTTGTTTGAGGCAAGGATCCCTATGAAAGGTGTAATGAAGAGGTTACTTCCTGAGAAGGAGGAAAAATATGTTGTCACTCAGACATCAAGGCCTGAAGCTCAAATTCTATTTGAGTCTTCAAGTAGGGGTAATTATTTTTTATCTATTGAAGACATTCACGTTTCAGTAGATAAAATTCCTGTGGGTGGCAATCTAGGAATTGGTTCAGGCGGAACAACACCAAGTATGCCTGATAGTGAAAATCATTGGCAGGTGTTGAATGGGAACAATCAAATCACGTGCTAGTCTGAACCAAAAAAACAACCAATTATGGTAATGGACCATGCTGTTGTGCATCAAAATTAGGAAAAGGAACTCTTTGCCAAGAGAGCAAAGATCCATGGTTTTTAGATTAAAAGTCGAGTTTTGCTGTGGGGCAAGAGGAGAAAACCAAAGGGAAGACACATAAAATTAGTTTCCTGGTGGAGAGTTCCATTCACCCATCACTAATTTTGGGGAGAAAATGCCTTCTTGCTGGTTTATCAAGACAGAGCGCCATTTTCACTGCCTCTCAAGGGGCAGCATTTGAAGTACTTCAATTCTTGAAGTACCAGATAAGTTCACCTGTACATATGTATATTTGTATAGTTTTGGTTTTTGCTTTGTGTTTTTCATTTTCATTTTTTGGAGCCTTTCTTTTTGGGTAGCATGACTCCGTAGCCCAAAGGCACACTTCAAGGCACTGGAGAGATTCTGGTTTCTCCTCCCCTCAGCTGTTCCAAGTTCTCAACTGAAGGAAGTTCCCCAATTGGAGCCAACTATTGTCCCCAAAAAATGTCACTCATTTTTGGGGCAACATGTGAACTATTTTGGTCCTGCAAGACCCAAAATGTCGCTTCCCTTTTTGAAATTTGTTCTGAGCTTTCAAATATCTCACTTTTCAAGCTTTTTTAGTAAAGGGACTAGTTGGTTCAATGGGTTCAAGGGATTCTTCAGGCAAGTTCAATCAAAAGGGGCAAGTTTCCAACACTTAGATGCTTTTCAAGGCTGGTTTAAGTGCCAAGAAACCAGTGACGTCCCTGCAGACTTCAAATTTAGGTTCCTCCCAAGTTTCTCTCAGAGTCCAGTGGATGCTTCCAAGTGTCATCTGCCGATCCCCATTATACTTTGTTTTTAATAGCAGTGGAAGACACCACGTGTCCCTGTTAAATCTCAGTGGAAGCTGCCAATTGTCTACATCCACTGATTCTTCCTTTGGTTTCGCTTATTGAGTAAGGACTGTGGTGGACCCTAGGTTTTGTTGTTAAAGCAAGTGGAGAATGACATGTGTCTACATCCATAGTTTCTCCTAAGCTTCTCTCAGTATGCACAGAAAGTAACAAGTGGCAGCTACGAAAGGTTTCAATATCTTTTTCTTGAATCAACGAAACATGCCACATGTCATCTGCAAAGCTCGATGGAGGCTGCCAAGTGTCAACAATTACTGATTCTTCCTTTGGTTTCATTATCAAGTAAAGACTGTGGCGGGCCCTAGGTAAGTTGCTAAAATAATAAGCAGAGCACTCCAAGTGTCATCCTCCATGTGATTGCTAAAATTGAGCAAAAGTTGCTACGTGTCCCATACTAACTCAGTGGAGCGCGACAGGTGTCGGCGTCCACATTTCCCTTTTGAAGCTACTTTAACAAGGAATGTTGTGGGTCCCAGTCTCAAACAAGTTTCAAAGGAGCAGAACGTGCCACGTGTCAAAGATGCAGAGCCAAGAAAAGGTTTCCTTCGGACAAATTGTCTGAAGGAATTCCTTCGAACAAATTATCTGAAGGAAATAAAGGATCAGGCCTAATCGAAGGAATTAAATCTCGAAGGCCACCCGAGAGATCTCGAAGGGTAGGTACCCTCGTAGAGGATAGTCGACACTCATAAGATGGACCTTCTTTCAAGACCTCAAAGGGCAAGTCCTTTGTAAACAAGTCTATAATAGGTTTCAAAGCAGCGGAATGTGTCGCGTGTCCTTTGTAAACAAGTGAAGTGCAACAAGTGTCTGCATCTGTGCTTCAAGTTTCTAGCAAGTTTCAAAACTTATTCTGATAAGCTTATTTCAAAGATACGGATGCTACCACGTGTCCTCACCTGTGTCACAGTGAAAAAAAGCCATTGCAAGTGAGAAAAACATGAAGGAATTGCCAAGGAGAATGATAGGCTCGCAAATCTCAAATTTAGGACAACCGACTAGCCGTTAACCTTCAAAAGATGAAAGACCCGTGGACATCAAATTTGTGGCAATAAAGTGTCTGTTGATCTTTGCAGGCTTAGAACGCAGACCTGAATGCATTCAAAGACCTTAAGGCCAGGGCCAAAAAGAAGAAGAGACAAAGAGGGAAATATCAATAGGAGTTATTTCTAGTAGGTAGAACAGTCCACTAGGTAGGTATTTGGGCTTGCAAACATTGAAAGCATAGCTTGATTGTCCCCTTTGCCTTAAAGGCAACATGGACAACTGCATGGATAGTAGGTGATAGAATGAGTAACTCAGGCTCAGGAGAAGACATTGGAGATGAATCAACATGCCACAGTTAAGGCAGCCGCTTGCTCTAGCATGGCCCTCCTTGACTAAATTGGAAATGCATTCAAGGAATTGAATGCAACATGGGCTGTTCCATGGAATAAAGTGCCAAGCCTTTCTTGGCTGCTATATAATGTAATCTCTTGTATCATTTTAAAGGAGATCTTCCCATTACTAGAAGCAAAACTCTGCCCAAATTGAAATGCATCACTGAGACTATGAGCTTAGATTGTTTATCATATTTCTTTGTTTAAATCAAAAAGCAAGTTACTTTCAGACTTTGTGCTGTTATAGCTTGTATCATTCTAGGAGATTGTTCTTCTGTCTATTTTCTAAATGTATTCTTGTTTATGCAATTTAACAAGCAGAGCTAGTGGAAGTGATAAGGAAGGTGTCTTGAAACCAACTACTTTCAGACTTTGTACTGTCATAGTTGTCTTCAATGTGTGTTTATTTTTTATTTCTATGTAAAGGACCTTGGGACGACTTTGTGGCCCCATTGTTCTTTGTATCTCACTATTTGGGCAGTTGAGGTGGAAACTTTGTGTTTTGTTTCATATTGCTGGTTACTACCCTTTGTTATTAGTTCCATTGTTACTACCTGAAAGAACTCTTGTTGTTTCCTGCAAGAACACTTCTGAAAGAAGAGAAGTGCCTTCAATGTCTTCACCAATATTTTCTCCTTTGTTTGTTAACATCATCTCTGAAAAATAGAGATGGATCGCTTATCCTACCCCTGAGTGTTATTTTATGCTTATATATATAGTATATAGTTGCCTTATATTTATAGGGAACCTCCCCTTGATGAGAGGAGAGATTTGTCCCCTTTGGATGTGGTAAACCTGCAACTTTGGCTGACCTACCTCCCTATGTTGTGGTTGAAGAGACCTATTTTTCTCACCAATTAGTTGGTCGACAAAATATTCACCCAACATATTCCATGGGAATTTTTAAATGATAATGAAGAAATAAATGAAATAAAACATACTAGTTACCTTCCCAAATGGATTCCATCATCCAAGAGCGGCTCAAAAATGCATTCTCCCCTGATCAAGCATCCTTGTCTTTGTCAACAATGGTGGCAAAACTCCTCCATGGTTTGAAGATCACTTCTCAAAAACTAGACTCAAGATGTGAAATCACTAAATTAGCCTATGAATGAAGCTTGCAACTAAAATCAATGGTCGAATGCAAATGATTGGGGAGACAATTCAATATAATTTTGCACAAATCAAGCTTTAAAATTATGTCCATGACCTCTCTATTTATAAATTTTTAAGAATGACCAGAATCAACCATGACCGTCCATCTCAAGATTTAGGTGTGTGGTCATGGATTAATTGAATTATGTAATTAAAATCCATAATTATCCTCATCATGCCTTTGAAAGAAGGGACATTAATGAGGCATGGGAGGTAATAAAGAGGCATGGGAGACCCATAATCCTGATATTTTATGCACTTATGGCTTGATGGATGCCACCCCATAGATGACATCACCTGATGATGCAAATAATAGAAATCAATTTTCAAAAAGAAATATTCAAAATCTCTCATGGAAAATTCACTTAAGCTCTTGATATGGATTAATTAGCTTTAAACAAGGTTAATCAAAATTTGTGCAATTATTTGGAAATTGGGCCTCAATTAATCAAAATGGTCAGAAAGTCATATTATTGAGTCAAAATTTGACTCAAGAAGAATTGGAAGGTGCCATTAGATGCATTGAAACTGTATTCTCATTTAGGATGTTTCCAACACAAAATAAAAAAGGTATGTGATATGTACCAATGAATTAGAAGAAAAGAGTGATCTAGAGCATAAAAATGCAAAATCATCATTTTGACTCGAAATGAATTGATCAAAGTTGGCTGGCCCATAAATTGCATTACTCCTTTTAGGGATACTTTGACCTAAATTGGCACTTGTGAATGACAAGTTTGAACCATTTAGCGCATTTTATGGATTTTGACCTAAATTATGCATTTGATTGCAATTTAAGTAAGATTGACAATTTCAACACAAATGTTGTTAGGAATTGGATGTCTACAAGTTAGACACCATTTGATTGTGGTGTTGATGAGTTAGAAATTACATTTGAGTAAGGTTGTGTGTTCGAGATCATTCGGTATTTGGTGGTAATTGAGCATTTATGACTAATCATTTCATTTGATTTACGAAACTTAATAGGAGTTTAGCAGGAATGATAGTTTGTTAATAGATTTTTCAGAGTAGTAAAGTGATTTAGTGGAATTACTAAGTGCATAAAAATTAATGTGGGACAATGGGCTTTTAGCACATCATTCAAGAGATTACAGTTTAGAGGGTGGCAAAAAAAAATTTGTTTTTCTTCATTCTATGCATTCATTTTACAAGCTCCTGATAGAAGCGAAGCCTTGGCAAGACAGAGGTTGAGTTGCAGAGCAAAGGCTGAGGAAAATTTTGAGAGAAGGATTTGACTTCGAAGTCAGGTTTGTTGAGTTGTATTGATTGCTTTTTGGTCATAAAACATTCTATGGTAATTGAATATTTTGTAATGAAAAGATAGGTTGGGTGTTTTTATTTGCATGGAAATAAGTTATGAGTTTTTTGAATAAAATGGAAACTGTTTAGTTTCTTTAAGTCTTTCATGTCTAGTAGTGGTCATTTGTTTGGAATGTTTTAAAGAATTTTGATATATCAGGGTACATGATTTGGAAATGTGTGCATGCAATTGTAAATAGAAAATAGAAGTTTTCTTTGACTCCGTAGGTCATTGTATGTTGAAAAATCTTGGTTTTAAGAATTGAAAGATTCACATGCAAAGGATCTCAAATGAAATTATTTTACCAGTCTTTTAAGAAAGGTATGTAGAAAATACATAATATGTGCCAAGATTTTTTTTCACTGAAGATTTGAAATTTTGAAGTTGGTGTAATGGATTTACAAGCTAGTTTATTTTATCGAGGGTTTTGGATGTTTGAATGTTTCTAGGCAAAATATGTTTTGAAGCAAGTTTTTGTTATAATATCATCTAATATTTATAAAATAGACTATTTGTATTTTGGTATAACAAGGTTAGATTTGCTTGTTTGAGCATGAAAAATCATGGTTTAGTTACATGCAGATGTCAAAATATTGTCATGCTTAGCAATTTAGCTTAGGGTTTCATATATGACATAATGTAAAGAAGTTTTCAGTTGTTTTTCATTTGGTTGTTGTTGCCATGATATACAGTTGATAATCTTTCAGTATGGGTCGGTTCTCTATTCGAGTTGAATGAGTGACAATTTTTGCATTAATGGCATAGAAGCTCAAGTGGTTGTCATTGTCATCTTACATATGTTATCGAGCTTTGATTTTATAACTTTGTTGAGAATTTAAGCATGCAGAAGTTTAGTTTGAAACTAGTTTCAGACTCAGGGTTTTTCTTGTCAAAATTATGTAAGTTTTTTTCAACATAAATGGCAAACAAATGGTGATGTTATTGAATTTGGAATTATTGGGAAATTTAGTGGACGTTGTTACATATATAGTTGTTTTACAAACTATATATGTAAATTGTCGAATGCTTTGAAAGCAATGTTAATGATTAAGTTTGCCATATTTTGAATATTTTCTAAATCATGAAATGGCTAGGGTTTATATAAGTTTGATAGTTAGCATCATTTCAATCAATACACATAAACTTTATGTGATCTTGGGTTCATGTTGATGATTGTCAGGTAAACAATGTTCTAATGGTTAAATACAGGTCATGGCTTATGATAGAGTGGGTGTAATAACAATCTTTTGGAGCTTTGGTTTGATTTCAATTTAGATTGTGTTTGAGCAAATGTAGGAATTACAATGGTTTTATTGAAATATGAGGTTTGATTAGTTGGCTGTGATAATTGAATAAGTGGCAAATATATATATATATATATATATATATATATATATATATATATATATATATATATATATATATATAGTTGGTTTTGAATGGGTTTTAAGTTTTGTAAATATGAAGTCACATTTGAAATTTTATCTCAATATCGAGGTTTTAAATTTTTCTTTAAAGTTAAATATTGAGATTAAAATTGGTTAAAGATCAATTTTAGATTTTTTGACTAAGTTATCTTGAAGATCAATATGGTTCCAGTATAGTGTAGTTTGCAATGTCATTGTACAATTTTGCTTTGGACTTTTGTTTCCAAACTTAGTTTTGTTGCTATCTTTTCAGATTATCAATATCTCTGGGTGGGACTAGCCAACTGGGAGTAATAATGATAGAGAAAAAATTCTAATAGAGGTGGTCAGTCAGGTCATAGCAAAAGTTATAATAGGGTTGGTTTCTGTGTTGGACGTTTTGGACCTAGGTTTCCTAGGGGCACAAGAATGTCCATCCATTTTGATGCTTATGACCCAGATTTATGGAATATCATAAATAATTTACCTGGTAATCCAGTTAATAGAGGCTATAGAGGTCATAAAGATTTTTATGGAAATAGATTTGGAGTACGTTCACACTCGCAAAGCAGCTCTTCTCATCACCTAGAGCATGACCCTCATTTCTTACCACTGCAACCCCCTATTTTTAGAGGTGAACCAGTTGATGAACCACTACCTGCTAATTAGTTGCCTATTGATCAACCTAATTAGCTTGAACTTGAGGTAACACATGCCAAGGATTTTAGGAAGATGGTCATTTTTTTAGATACACCTGCCCCATCTAATGTGAACTTTAGTGGAAAATGTATAAAATTGAACTTATCAGCTGCCCATAGTGAGCCCTTTTATAGGTCTAAAAGGTTGAGATTGGGAGGGCAAGGATATGTCAATAGGAGGAAAATCATGGACGATCCAGATTAGATTGCTGAAAAGAGTTCTGCTATGAAAATAATTGAGCCTAAAGCACTTAGAGAGGTTAGATTGATAAAAAGGATCAAGTTGGAAGTTGATGATAGCACATCTGACACAACAACCAGATTGCTGCCTTTTCCTGCAACTAAGATGGAATACAACATTTGTCTACATGAGCAAGACAAACAAATAATTGAAGTTTTATCTGATTCAGAAGACTACTAGTTATCCAAAAGATAATTTTCTATTAGAATTGAACTTTTTCATTTTGAACTTGATATTTTACTTAACCACTTGGATACTTCAAACTTGATAATTTTGATAACTTGGGTATATATAGTAATTTTAAATTTTTTGACATAATTATATATACTTAGTTTAAATTAAAATGCGTTATGGTTTAAAACATAGGTAGAATTTATCAATTTTGATTTATTATGTTATGATTATTATGTATCCTACTATATTATTAATTAATAAGGGTCCCCACTCATTAAGGTTTAGTACCCAAGTTTATTATTTTAAATATCTTGATCAAATTAAAACTTTTTAAGTTGTAACTAAATCTGTCCTTAACTAAATTTAGTAAATTAATTGACTTTGTTAAAAGTCAATTAGTTAACATTAACCAATAACTAACTAAAGTTGGTTACAACTTATTTCATAACTAAAGTTGAAGATATAAAAGGAGATCAAGCATTCATTTGAAGACATAAGCACAACAAGTATTGAAGACTTAAGTATTTTCTCAAGTCCATCATTTATCTCTTCTTTCTATGCAACTTCTTTGAGATAGTACAACTTTTACAAATAGACCCAATAGTGTTTTATCTGACGATTGAGTAATCACTTATGCAACACAGGCATATCTAGTTATATTTATCATCTATTATTGATTATCTAAAGTTTGTTAGGTTTAATATCTTTTGATGATTGCTATTTGCAGTCCTATGCACAAATTTCAAGTATTCAACCTGAATAATGATGATCATTTCATTTTTCTGTGACACTTCATTGATTTATTCGATTGCAAAGTTGTCATTTCAAGTTTTGTAAAGAAAAGATGTTGGTTTTCTCATTGAAATTTACTCTTTTCTGCTAAGATGACTCTCATCTTGAGACTCACAAATCTTTTGTAAATAATTAATTCTGACGTTAATATAATAGATGTTCAAATTTCTTCTAAATTTGTTTTCTTTATTAGATATAGTTAGATCTATTGTCTTTTCTTTATAGATAGTGTAGTTTATTTTGTTCTTAGTTTTAGACTATTTTTGTTCACTTTCCCCTTTTGTTTAGATTGTGATAGATTTCATAGAGGTTGTCTTGGTTGTACTTAGATTAATTTTAATATTTTAGACTAAATTATGTTTCAGTTACTTTATTTTATTAGCTTTCTCTTGATTTTATATTTATCTTATCCTATATGTAGTTTTTATAATTTATCTCATCCTAGTTAAATTAGATTTTAAATTGTTGTTACCATAGTTTTCTTTTCTTTTGTTTAAGTTATTTAGTTTTCTTATCAATTTCATATTAGTTTCATTCGGAAATTTAAGTCCATCTTAGTCTAGTTTATTTTCCATCTTGTTAAATAGCTTATTAGAACCTTTATTTAGTAAATTGTTCTTAATTTTAATTTAATTTTCAGTTTAGTCCTTGTTTTTTCTTTATTTGGTCTAATAGCTACATGTTTGTTCCTTTTTAGTGTAATATTTCATATCTATTTCAAAAGCTTTAGAATTGTTTTTTTTTCTTTAGTTTACAACCTTAGTTATCCGTCATTAGTTTCTTTAAATAGTGTCAGAATTTAATTTTATAGTTTTAGACTTTTAGTTTGTTCTTTCCTTTAGTCTCTTTTATTTTATTAGAGTTTTCCTTTTCTTAGAGTTTTCTTATGTTAGTTTTATATCTTATTTTCTTCCTTGTTTAGATTAAATTCTTTTCTTAATTCATTTTCTATTCTAGGTTATTTGTTTTTGCTATAGGATTAGATGTTTGTTTTATTATTAGTTATTTAATTTGATTGCATTTTTGCTTACATGTTAGTTTCTCTCTTTTATTTTGATATTTTTATTTTTTATTTGGTTAACCTATAAACCATTGCAAGCAAAGAAGTTAAGATATAAATTGAATATACATATACATTACAAAATCAAGTTTCTATTCTTCAAGAGACTATCTAACTAATAAGTTTTATCTGTTGGATAGAATAGATTACAAATTCTCTTCTCAACTGATTCTTGATTAGAAAATGGATTTTTAATTGTTATAATGGAATAAGTTGTTTTGATAACTTGTTGATTATTTCCCAGAATTTATAATAAACCTCTCCTTCGTGTCTTTAGGATCTTAGATGAACCTTTAGAACCCCTACGATTAGACTGGTACGATTCTAACTTGACCTTCATGATAGGTGAAAGGGTTGATTTGTTGATGGCACAATTTTCATCATCAACAAGCTCCTTCTTCATTCTTATTGAAGACAAAGAGTTTACACAACAAGAAATTTAGTGCCTTGATATTTTTTGGTGGGCTTTGGCTCAGGTATTTAATGGAGAAAAACTCAACACTACAAACAATCTTTTAGTCCCCCCTTTTCGCTACATAGATATGTTTTACAATGGATTCAACATAGTGAGATTTTCTACTTTTTTGGTATCCCTTTTGCATTTCAAGCTACTCATCCAACCTTTGGCAATATGTCATTGTAAAAGTTGAGAGGAAACTATCATATTGGATTAGAAAGTTATTATATATAGTTTGAAAATTTAAAATATGCTTTAAAGTTCTCACTGCAACCTATGTTACTACTTGTCTTGTTGGGTTCCGTCCAAAACCTCATACAAAAAGCTTGAGAAACTTCTTAGGAATCATAAATGGGAAATTTTTTAACATAAAAGGTTTCCATTGGGTACTTGGGAATATCGTTGTCTCCCCAAGGAGGCAAGGGGTCTGGGTTTGTTTGATGTTTACATCCAAGGCACCACTCTTTATGCAAAATGGATTTTTTTGAGCCATCAAAGGGAATGAGGCTCGAATTTTTTTATTATGGAATTGTATTTATGTGGGTTTTCCATGTGGGTGAGTGGCTTGAAAGGGCCTAGAATTTCAAAATCATATTATATTACACACCTTTGTCAAGCTTGTGGGGTCTTTTAGTCAAAAACATATGGAAAGCATGGGATGTCATTAAACAATGGTTTTTATGGAATGGAGATGGGTCCAATGATGGTCTCTCCTTAGACTAACACTCTTTGTGGTGGTTTTTAGTTATTAATTTTCACAACGTCCCTTTAAAAAATGAGGCTTGAGTTCATGCTCACAAGTTTTTCATAAGAGGCATGCAAATTGTGAAAGATATATATTCCAAATTTTATCGAGCTTGGCTCCCTTGTATTGAGGCTAAAGTTAAGTTTTGTTTTCATAACAATAACCAAGAGTCTTTTTAGGAGGTTAAAGATGTTGTTCTTACACATATGTTACACAATATTGTTATTAATTCTGCCAAGCGATGCAAAAGGACTGAAATTGGCATGTTGAAACCCCTTTGGTAACTAAAATACTAGCAAGAAATATGAGTAGCTTTCACCTCGGCTAGCCATGTTTAAATAGCTTAATGAGATTTTGTCACTCTAATCCATTTCTTACTATTGGAATAGGATATTTTAAACTCTTTGGAGCTCCATTTTCAAGCCCAAGCTTGCACATTTTCCCTGGTGCTTACTTTATCCAAGATTACCTTAGGGTGTTGCCTTGTGTTTTTTTGCATTTTGTAATTCAAGTGCTTGTTCTGTAGCCAATATAAGACTATATAGCTTTTGTTTTGGTTCCACAACAAATCCAATTGGTCTAGCCATTAATTAACAATTTTTTTAAACCTTTTTAGCTTGAGCCTTTCATCGATAAAAATATTCTCCTTGGGGATTGACCTATACTATGTGCAAAATCCACAAATATTTGTTATACTTTCCAAGTGGAAATTCTATTTTTAATATAGATATAAATAAATGTTACTATTTTTATAATTCTAAAGTTAATACTCAATTCTCTACATATAAGAAGGCTATGGTGATTTCAAATGTATTTATGCATATTGAAGTGTAGATTAATAAGGTAATGCTACATATGGCCTATCTACAGACCTTGTTGGATCATTAGGACACTGTTATGTGCAATGTTTCTCAAGTACCTCCCTCTTCACCTCCAAGGAATATAACTCCACAAGGGGACCACCAAAGATGTCACTCTTGCCTTCACTCACACAGTCAGTCGAGTTGGTCTCCACCTTGAAGGCACTAGCTTCCTTTGGGACAATGTGATGAATGGGATCTTCTTCACCCCAACAAGTTCCCACTCTTGGCTTTGTCCATTTTGCCTCCCAGATCCACTCCTAATGGCACTCAAGTTATCAACAAAGAAAACACAAAGTTAGTGAACAATGCAAACATTGTTGGGATCCCTTACATGAGGGTGTTGCCCTGCGTGGTGTTGGTTGGGGCAAATCGTATGATTGAGACTTCTAATTGTTACTTGCCTTTTTGATATGGCTACTTAAGTTGCTCATGTGGACTAATTTTGATTAAGTTTGTTGTTTCCCATGCCTATTTTATTTTAGGCCTAGATAGACTTTCGGGAATGATCTCACTCCACCAACCATTTTTTGTAAACAGTCTATAATGTTTTTCATAAAATAATAGGCTCTATTTCATAATTTGTTTCTAGAAGTTCCTTGTTGACAAAGCATAAAGCTTACTCATTCATGGAATTCAAATTTTCTTGTTGACAAAGCTGAAATCCAACACAATTCATGGCATTCAAAATGGCTATTGAGAATGGGAAGGCTAACTAAAATTAATGTTTGTTCTTCAAATCATGAAGTGTATGATCCATACATATATTTGAAAAAATCTAGGAGACATCAATACAAATGTGTTTGAGATGGTGGAATTTCCAATGCAAGTTGATGTAGACAAAGTGATGACCATGGAGTTGTTTAGATTCATTGCAATTTCAGTAGACATGATGTACATTTAAGTGTGTCAAGTAGAAAATCTAGGATATGGATATGGGATGGGAACCACCTCATTTTGAAAAAATGGTGCAAGAGTAAATTAATAAGAGGGTATGTGACTACATTATAGTTAAATATGGTCAACAAGGGATGTGGGTTCAAGATTGCAGTCTTGGTCAAGTCTTTGATCCAACTTGGAGAGATTTAAGTTTGGTTAGATTGAAATTCATGTTTAGATGAAATTCATATGTTATGCATTAATGCGGATTAATGCTCTTGTAAATGTAGATCCACATTAAAACTCTAAATTGGGATGTTGGACTAAGTCACTTAAACTTCGCTAATACATTTTTTAATAATAGGTAAATATATTTATCATTGTTTTAGTACAAAAGAACCTAATAAAAAACATCCTAAAGCAAGAGATGAAACGTAGTATGTGTAGTATGATAAAACTAAACAATCATCCAAAAACTCATTAGTCCTCAACCCAACCACCAGGAACGCTTTTGTGCACCTTAAGGTTGAAGAAATCCTCATTAAGTTGGAGTGGAAGGATAACACCATCTGTTTAATTACATTCACTACTCTTGCACTATCGTGGTTTGAGTGTCTTAATCATGGATGATGGCAGTGACCACTTTTTGAATCTCATGGATTTCATCTTTGTGATTCCTTTCAACCTCTTCCTTGGGTATTTGAGCCACTACACTTGGAAACTAGCAAACAACTCCCATATACTCATGGGATTTATTGACCCCTTCTTACTATGCAACATCCAATTCAATTAAATTAAAATTGAGGTCATCTTTATGACCAAGTCTTATGAAGATCAAATTTTCTCAAGAAAATCCTTCGATAATATTTAGTTCCCTAGCGTCTTGATCAATGACACTATTGGCCAATAAATTCGCTACAACATTGTTCCTTCTTAGAATATGCACAAGCTTGACCTTTTCAAAGACATTGATTAAGCATCTTCAAAAATTTGACCCTTAAACAATTGTTGGTTTTATTGGTGATGATTTGAGAAGTGCTTACAACATTTTTGAATTGTTGACAATCCTTATTCAATTCCCACTACTTAAACAAAAGTATTTCTTACAACTAAATTTTGGAGAACTACAAGTTTTAATGTTCCATTGTAATTTATATTAACGCTGCCAAGTTTGTCTTCTCTTGGTTTTCCCTTTTGCAACACCATCAATGTTCATCTTGACAAATGGGGAGGAAAGGTTTCAACCCATTTATTTGAGGATCATTAACTCCTTGGTGTAAGCCATGATCACCAAACCAAAGAAAAATTTCCATTCCTCACCTTTGAAGCCATTTTTTTCTACTTTCTTTGGCAATACAAGTTTCTTTTGTTCTATCGATAATCATCTCCCATGTTATAGCTACATTGTGATGCTTGTCTTAAAAAATCTTCATTTCTTTCGTTTCATATACACCAAGGGATAAATTGTAAACCAAGCTGCCATAAGTAGTTCAATTCATAGGCTTGGTACCATTGTAGATGATAATTGAGCTAGCGTTCAATGAAGTTCTCGTATACCAATACATCTAGTAAAAGTGTGCAAAAAAATCCAAAGCTTTGTCACATATTTACATTGGTTTAAAAGGTGACTCGCATTTTTTTCCCATCACACAGAATGCAAACATTGGGGGCATGAAATCATTTATGTTGTGGAATATCACTCATATGGATATTTCATGCATAGTCTTATTCATACATCTAAATAGTTAGCTTGTGGCATTATATTTATCTAAGAGGATTCTCCAAAAGCAATTCCAATAATATTCCTAAATTCATTGTCATAATTTACAATAATTGTGGAACTTGCTCAACAATCTACGATGCTCCAAAAGCACATTCAAAAGTTCACAATACTTACAACATCACTAATCCATCTCCACCAAATAACTCACGCGCTTCTATAGTGGCCCAACACAATCTAGGTAGGTTAGACATGGCACCATCAATGCACATGCTAAACTTTGTGGTTTTCATCCACAATTTCCAATGGGTCCCAAACACCTACATTTCTTAGTGCTAAAGCTGACACACAGCCCAACATACCACTAAGTACCAACAACACTACTACTATTCTGATGGGCTGGATGTAAGAACCCTTATAATTTTGGCCTTTAATTTTTAGTTCTGACCGCTCAGGAATTTCATCAAACACTTGTCTTGCAAATTCTGTACTTGTTGATTGCTTGTTTGTTTTGTGTTTTCAAATGCATATAAAGATCATATAACTGAAATGAAGCTACTCAAAGACTGATATGAAAGGTAATTGCACTACTAAAGTCTTTTTCACTTTCAAAGGAAAGTAATTACTAAAAAATGCATAAAATTGATTCCTACAACTAATAGGAATTTTAGCGAACACTTGGTATGCAAACTAATATGCAGCTACATCAAGAAGATATTTTGAAAAACACTTTGCATACTAATGTAGGGCTAAGATAATGCAACTAAAACCAGTGGCATTACAACAAACACTTGGTACACAACTCCAACATCTTCACACTCATATTATATGGTGCTAAACTCATTACAATGTTGATTACAATATATCAATGGCACTTGCAAGCTAATATGATTAATACAAATGACTGATTTGCATTAACATCCAACTCCCTAATGGCTGCAATTTATCTTCAGACTATTTATTTCAAATTTAAAATGCAAAGAAATGGATATATGATGAGAAAAACCTCTTATATAGTGCTTATGTGACCTGTCATTGATGTGGCAACTTGTAACACCTTCAAATAATGATGGAAATCATTGCCAAGAACATCACCAATCGTTGCACATGTATTTCATCTCCAAACGCCTAGGATAGAGTCTCAAGAAACCCCCAAAAACCAATATGAAACCCTAATGGATAGTACAATCAAGCTGGTAATGCATGGCCAGTAAGAGGGAATAATTACAGCTGCTCCAAACTCCACAAGATGTCTCAAAAATGGCCTCTATTCCAATGTATTCAGCTTTCCAACACAAAATATGCAAGTGGTGTAATATTAACTCCTCAAACCAACATTATTTCAAACTCCATTGGAGCTTCAGATGCAAACATTATGTGTCTTTGCCAATCTAGCACCTTTTGGTGGCCGTGCATGCCTGTAGAATACTGTTACTAGAGGGATTGTTCATTCCCAATAGCCTCTGATTCAAATCCTCTTCAAACCCTCTTAGGGAAAACCATAGTAGAGCAAATAGACAACAAAATCATATATGCAAGCATATCCCAAATGAAGCACTTTTCCCTCTTTTATAACTCTCCAAGAGGTCATTGCACATTTTGGAGGGAATGTTTCTTTTAATTTCATTTTAATATTCCCCAAGGTGAGCGCTCCACAATATAACTTAAGCGACATTTAAATATTTAATTTTTCATCACTTAACCATTAAATCCCAAAGTCCAATATTTAAATAAAGATATTAATTTATGGACTTTAAAATGGAGGCCCAAATGAACTCAAAATTCAATGATCTGTAGCTCACTGGAAAGGTCTCGATGAGACGCTCCATCTCCAACAATAGCAAAAATAGCAAGTCCAAGCCTAGAGTCTGAAATCCCCTGGAAAGACATCTTATAAATAGTAGTGTTCTTCAAGGACCAAAGAGAACAAATCTAGAAAGATATTGGCATGCAAGCACTTACTATAAATAGTAAGTACGAACAAGTTGTCTGAAATCTCTCTGAAAAGTGTCATATAGCTCCACTAAATCCCCCGAACACCTTGGTGACATCGAAATACTCCTCTAATTATGTTGTCACCAACCCAGAAAGTCAACTCTAATTGTGCTGCAAGAGAACTAAAAAATGGGGACATTACAGTCCACCCTTCCCAAAGATTGCCTATCTTCAAGCAATGCCAATACAGCCTCCAATCAACAAACTGGACCAAATTGAAACAAAAAATGATCCCAGGGTCCCAAACCCAGAATGGAAGTCTGCCATGCATAACATCCTCTAACTTCCACTGCACTAATTTGATATCAACTTCACCATGCCGAGAGTGGTGAAGCAACCCAATGGGACCCACCCAAACCACAATGCCAATCTCATCACCACCTGGATCCCAATACAATCGAAACTCACATCCATCATTCAAGAGGAGGTAAGAATATCCATACATGTCTACACCACAACATTCCCTTTCATCCTTTGCAAATCTCTTATGGATTTGATGTCTATCCATCATAGGTCCTGGAAGATATGAAACTACTCCCAAATCGAGGGAATGATAAAACTCTCCTCCATCATCACTGTAAAGACTAAACACGCCATCATGCCTACTGACATTGCAACCTCTCTGCACCCATGTCTCTCAGGGAAAGTTTTGAGACAAAGAAGTTACAAACTCTGTCTGGTACATATTAGCATGATGGTAATATGATCTCTGAACCTGCAAGTAATCCTCTAAATATATCTGAATCAGACACCTGCAATATCTAGTGCCACCTTCTGTAGATGGCAATCCTTCATCCCACAATGGATGGTTTAAATTCCATGTTAGGTTGTGGAGCTAAAAGCTTCACCAGGATGCAAACAGGAGGAGGTTGCTGAGTTATAGGCAACCGACGTCGGTCTGATCAATCGACGTCGGTCATCTTCAATGTTCACAGTAACTGACGTCGGTTATGGGTCGGCAGACAGGCACCGACATCGGCAGCCTGTGTGTGTGCATGCGTTTGCATGCGACTCCTGAACTTGTCTATTTTTGGACGGAGTGTTTGTTTGCATGTAAAAGACTAATTTTAGTCTTGGAGCTGCGGTTCTAATTATTGTAATTGGAAGTCTAATTATTGTTTTTATGGGATCTATTTAATAGACTCATGGGCTGTATTGTAATGTGTGCTAGATAGAGAGAGCAAGGTTAGCTCCTTCATAGGGAAGAGAGCAAGGTTAGCTCCTCATAGTGCCACAGTGCCAAGTGTGTATGATCAGGTAGATCTACAGGAGAGTAAGATCTGGTAGAAGATCCACAGGGGTGCTGGTGTCAGTTTTGTAGAATCGAGTGTGTATGATCTCGGTCGGCAGGTGTGCAAGGCCAGGTTGATCTGTGGTATAGCAAGATTAGGTGAGATCTACATGTGTAAGTAAGATCAATTGTGTTGCAGGTTGTGCAAAGGTGATCTACTTGGAGTACTTTGAGTACTTGGACTGGTAGTATTATTACTGACTAGTTGGAGGTGAACAACAGCTCTGTGCTTGAGTTGTTTGTTGTGACCGTGATTGAGAGAGATAACTCTTGAAGAGATTTACTGTTTGTACGCCCTAGAGGTGTGGGAGCCTTAGAGGAGTGTGAAGAATATTGTGGCATCTTCTTTGTTGTATTTCCTTCTGGAAGAGTATTAATACAATGGGGTATTGTCTCTCATATTATGTGTTATTTTTGAATTCTAGTTACTTGTGATTCTAGTTTAATTCCATGTTTAGTTGCTCATACAAAGGTAATCAATTGTGCTTCCTAGATCCTGACAAAGTGGTATCAGAGCTTTGTGTGTTTTGGGTCCTAACAGTTGGTATCACAGCGAGGTTGCAAGGAGCAGGTTTGTGTTTGATTACAGGTCACTCTCAGGGGTTTTTGATTGAGTGGGAGTATAGCAATGGCAGAAGAAAATACACTAAGAATGGAGGAATTCAAAAGCAAGAATGGTCAATTACGGTGTTATGAAAAGAAAGAGTAGGTAAAGAAAGATTGTTGGTTGGTAGAAGATCAGCATGAAGGAGCATGTGTTGCAGGTATTATTGCACCGGTTGTTCTTATATGTTCCTTGGATAAAGTAGAATCTTGGTTTATAGATTATGTTGCCTCTTTCCATGCAGCGCCAAATAGAGTATTTTTCCATGTTAAGGTCCAAGGAGACTTTGGAAAGATTTATTTAGGGGTTGGCGAGCCTTGTCAAAGTATTGGCAAAGGGGAAGTGCGGCTGAAATTGTAGACGGCCAACACATGGGTGTTGAAGGATGTCATGCAGGTCCCAGTCTTGAAGAGGAGTCTAATTGCTTTAGGAAAGTTGGGTGATGAGAGATGCACAGGAACTCTCACAGCGGATGCACTTGAATTAGCATGTGGTAAGAAAGTAGGTACTCTTTATCTACCTACTTGTATTACTGATTCTTCTTCTATTGTGAAGACGTGGCTTTGTAGGCTTGGTCACATGAGCAAGAAGGAGATGCATGTTCTTAAGAGGAAGTCAGATGTCTTTGACAAACTTAAGAACTGGAAAGCCTTGGTGTTTATGGAGGAGATGATGGATAGAGATCAACGGATGGGACTGAATAACTCTGAACAGGGCAGTTTGGACAGGGTTTTGATTCAAAGTGAGCTCACAGGTAAAAAGTCATCACTCACAGGAAAACACAGGTACCGACGTCAGTCAGGGGTAATCGACATCGAACAAGTAGCCACCGACGTCGCTCATGTGTAGACTGAAGAAGTCAGTGGTGTCAGGTAGGTGGCGATCGACGTCAGTCAGAAAACCAGCATTGGCGACCAGGTGGACACCGACGTCGGTCAGGGAATCGGCGTCGACAGTCAGGTCAGTCGCATGGAACCGACGTCGGTCAGATGCAGACTGGGTGGTGACCGACATCGGTCACTAAAACAAATTTTGGGCAGACAACAAGCTGTCAAAGAGTCTCAAACGCCCATGTGGAGGATTGAAAGGGTAAGTAAGCCTCAAATTCGTTATTCCCTTTCTTTATACTTGTTGCTCACTGTAGAGCAGGTAGGATGCAGGAAATAGTGGGAGCATGGCATGAATTCTTTGAAAGAGAACCAAATGAGAGATTTGGTAGAGTTGCCAGTCGGGATGAAAGCACTGAGAGACGAATGGATTCTTTGGTTAAAGAAGAGAGGGAATGGACACGTAAGACGGAAGGCCAGGGTATATGGTCTTGAGGAAGCTGCAGGATAGTGGTACATGTTTGACAGGTGTATGACAAAGCATGGCTTTAGTCAGTGTCATTGTAACCATTGTGTTTTCTTTACCAGGTTGGATGATGATTGCAACATTATCCTGTTACTGTATGTTGTGTGTATGTTTGTTGCAGGGTCACATATGCAGGGTTTTGCTGAGCTAAAGGTAAAGTTAGTTCAGTGGTATGTCATGAAGAATTTGAGAGCAGCGAAATTCTTTAGCATGAGTTTTTCTAGAGACATGGAAGGTCACAGGTTGATTTTGTCTCCAGATGATTGTGTGAATAAGGTAGTGGCATGGTTCAAGATGTAGGATGCAGAACTGGTAAGCACACCTATGGATGGACAGTTCACAGAACAGGGTCCCCAATCACATGATGAGGTTAAGTACATGTGTACTAGACCTGAGTTTGCCCCAGTAGCGGGTGTTGTTAGCAAGTTTGTAGTCAATCTGGGAAAGAAGCACTGGAGAGCAGTTCAGTGGGTTCTCAGGTATTTGAGAGGGACCAGCAGCAGGGATTCATGCTATGCAGGGTCAGGGACTTCTCTACATGGGTATGTAGATTTGGATGTGGCAGGTTACTTGGATGACATGCGATGCACCACAGGATGTGTGGTGGTTGGTTTTCAGGATTGATCTTGAAGAGGGATACAAGCCAGGAAACAAATTAGATGATGTACAGGTACAGGTATAGGTGTAGCTATTTATCTCCAAGTAGGAGATTGATAGGTTGTGGAGATAAAAGCTTCACCAGGATGCAAACAAGAGGAGGTTGTTGAGTTACAGGCAACCGATGTCAGTCATCTTCAGTGTTCACAGTAAATGACGTCGATTATCGATTATGGGTCCGACATCGACAGACAGGCACTGACGTCGGCAGCGTGTGTGTGTGCATGTGTTTGCATGCGACTCCCGAACTTGTCTATTTTTGGACGGAGTGTTTGTTTGCATGTAAAAGACTAATTTTAGTCTTGGAGCTGCGGTTCTAATTATTGTAATTGGAAGTCTCATTATTATTTTTATGGGATCTATTTAATAGACTCATGGGCTGTATTGTAATGTGTTCTAGATAGGGAGAGCAAGGTTAGCTCCTTCAGAGGGAAGAGAGCAAGGTTAGCTCCTCATAGTGCCACAGTGCCAAGTGTGTATGATCAGGTAGCACTGTGGGAGAGCAAGATCTGGTAGAAGATCCACAGGGGTGCTAGTGTCGGTTCTGTAGAATCGGGTGTGTATGATCTCAGTTGGCAGGTGTGCAAGGCCAAGTTGATCTATGGTATAGCAAGATTAGGTGAGATCTACATGTGTAAGTAAGATCAGTTGTGTTGCAGGTTGTGCAAAGGTGATCTACTTGGAGTACTTTGAGTACTTGGATTGGCGTATTGTTACTGACTGGTTGGAGGTGAACAACAGCTTTGTGCTTGAGTTGTTTGTTGTGACCGTGATTGAGAGAGAGAACTCTTGAAGAGATTTATTGTTTGTACGCCCTAGAGGTGTGGGAGCCCTAGAGGAGTGTGAAGAAGATTGTGGCATCTTCTTTGTTGTATTTCCTTTTGGAAGATTATTAATACAATTGGGTATTGTCTCTCATATTCTGTGTTATTTCTGAATTCTAGTTACTTGTGATTCTGGTTTAATTATGTGTTTAGTTGCTCATACAAAGGTAATCAATTGTGCTTCCTAGATCCTAACAAAGTGGTATCAGAGCTTTGTGTGTTTTGGGTCCTAACATTCCATGCTAATCCACAATTACGCATCATCAGGTCATCTGTGTGTGGACTAAAGGAGAAATGATGAGAACTCCTCACTATGTAGTCAAGATAAAAAGCACCTACCTGTGTCAATGGTTGACTGTCATAGTTATGGGGAACACACTCGTCATCACTCGAATCAGATGATGGCTCATGTCTCTGATCCTGAATGACCAATTGGGTAGATACTCTGCAAGTCCTCTCTGCATACCCAATAGCAAAGTCCCAATCTAAAAGGAATTGGAGGTATTATGACTTAATCCACTTTATGGCATGCTGGATAGTTTGCAAATTAGATATAGAAGTGCCCACTACATCCACTATTTGCTTTTCCTCCAATTGTGCCGTCCAAAAGAGGTCCTCCAAAAACTTGTGGGCGCTATCGATACGAGTTAAGGTTTGAACCACCTTACCCTCGGTAACCTTCAACTGATCTCTCCATCTCTGTCGCTCAATAAGTTGTCGATCAAAATCAACTGCATGGGATGTAATCTTTGATTTGCTTCGTGGAAAGGGAAACAAATCAACATGAGAACCGATCTCCCCAATGAATGATGCCCTGCTTATCTCCCATGAAAATGATGGAGTAGTGCGGTGATATATCACACAACTCTCTCAAAAATCCACCAACTCATCGCCAGTAACTGTCATAGATATCAGGACTGTGATTGCTAGAGATGAAAACTGTGCAAAGCTCAATTCCATGGTAAGCTCATCTATTTGTAACTTTGACTCTTCAAGGGTTGTTTGAGCGCTCTTCAAAGAGTCCATGGTGACCTCAAGCTCATAGGTGAGCTCATCAACCTCGTCTTCCTTTGCCCTTAGAGCATCATAATAGACACCATCGAGCATGAGAAGATGATCTCTATCTAATAATAATTGTCGGTAATTATTCTTCATTATCCCAATTGCATCTCTAAGTGCTTGAAACTCAGCAAGGGAAAGTCCATTATCAAGGTGCTCATATATTCCTAGAGTCCAAAAACAATGTGCCACCAACTGCTGAGCAACATCAAAGTGTTCCAAGGCTAAAGCAATCATGCCTTCAATCACCTTCAATTGCCCTGACAAATGATGAGACCCCTATGACAAATCATCTCCACATAATTTTTTTGATTTGTAATTTTTACTCTGGTAAGACGTTGAATCATAATCACTTATTGATTGGTAAGCATCCTCATGTGTGCTATCAACTTCACACACATCCTCATCAAGTGTACTGCTATTATGGGCCTCTATGAATGGTTCAAATGACATACTAGAGGCTACTGATTTGCCAATATCAATGCACACCTCCCCTATCAAAATTGATGTACACACATCCATCAAACAATCTTCAAAACCATCTCCATTAGGCCACTTTTAAGTTTTGTTCTCATCTTCTAAGGTTTGAAAAAATCAAACTTGTTGTGGCTTGAATCCACAACACCTACTGCATCAATATCACTTGAAAGTTGAGTATCTGCATTAGGTGACTCCACACAACCATCACTCTCATGTGTAATGGCGGTAACCTCACGCTGATGCAAATAGATTAGACTGTTGTCACACAAATCAGAATTGTTATGGCTTGTATTCTCCTTGCTTTCCTCGTGTTTGACACTCGTATCTTGTGTGCCAACACTAGAAGTCTCTTCTACAACATTTTCCTCATGTGCCATAACACTTAAATCATGACTATGCTCAAAAGAATGATTGTTGTCATAAATATCATAATTGTTATCAGGGCTAATAACAAACTCTTGAGCGTTGCAAGTAACTTCAAGAGCTTCTGCCAAACTATCATCAAGTTGTGAATCCTTTTTATCTGTGCATTGGTGGTTAGGCTCCCGAAATTCTTTGCAAGAGAAGCATAGACCTTGTCTTCTCATTTGGTTCTTGTTCATTATAGGAATCCTTGTAACCTGTAAACCACAAGCAATAGATTCCTCTTCTGTCAAATGACTTTTAGCTTTCTAAATTTTCTGCTCAATCAATGTCTTTGACAACTCATGTGTTGTGGGTGAAACATGCTCCTTTCTCCAAATAACCAACAAGTTAGATAAAAATAGTTTGGAGATATCATCATTTTCATCTAAAATTAGAGACAAGATAGTTTGCATTGTTGTTTTAACATTATCCGCATGATATTTTTTTATTTTGTCAAAGAAACAATGGAACATTTTGACAATTAAATTATCAAACTTAAGATCTAGTAAAAACACATATGATCTGACCTCGGCCATAATTTCTAACACCTTAGAAATCTTTTTGACAGATAGGCTTCTAGTATCACCCAACACATGAAAGCTTTTAATAATCAACTGTAACATCTCCCTCATTAAGTCATCATGGTAGGGTGCTTTAGGAGCTGAAATTCTCATGATTTCACTAATGCATGTGATAACCCCAATCTTACTTTCTTATCTGGATGCCTCAACAACTCGGGCTTACACAATGAAGTCTTTGAAGGAACCAAAGCCACCCGCATTGACTTAGAAGGTGTCTGAGAGATTTTAGATAAATATTTCTCAGCATCTTCCAAAGCGCTGAGAAGTCTCTCATTTGACCATAGCAAAAATTTTAGTTTCAATCCTGCATCAAAAAGTCTTTCACAAAGATCATCCTTCATGAGAGATGCCATGATCTCACATTCACTAATCAAAACCTTTCAATTGTCCAACATTGAACACACATGCAAGTGTTGATCACCAACACACAAAGCTAAGAATCTGTCCAACACTTGAAGATTTGCAAGAAAAGGGTAGCAACCAAAATAGGTTGCATGTCTCATTTTTTTATCTGTATGTCTTAATCTGACCTCACATGATGGCAGGATACACCACTCTGATACCACTGTAAGAACTCTTACAATTTTGGCCTTTAATTTTTAGTTCTGAGGGTTTAGAGATTTCATCAAACACTGGTCTTATAAATTATGTAATTGTTGATTGCTTGTTTGTTTTGTGTTTTCAAATGCATATAAAGATCATATAACTGAAATGAAGCTACTCAAAGACTGATATGAAAGGTAAGTACACTGCTAAAGTCTTTTTGGTTTTTCCAAGGAAAGTAATTACTTAAAAATGCACAAAATTGATTCCTACAACTAATAGGAATTTTAGCGAACACTTGGTATGCAAACTAATATGCAACTATAGCAAGAAGATATTTTGACAAACAATTTGCATACTAATGTAGCGCTGAGATAATGCAACTACAGCCAGTGGCATTACAACAAACACTTGGTACGCAGCACCAACATCTTCACACTCATATTATATGGTGCCAAACTCATTACAATGCTGATTACAATATATCAATGGCACTTGCAAGCTAATATAATTAATGCAAATGATTAATTTGCATTAACATCCAAATATTTAATCGCTGCAATTTATCTTTAGACTTTTTACTTCAAATTTACAATGCAAAGAAATGGATATATGATGAGAAAAACCTCTTATATAGTGCTGATGTGACTTGTCATTGATGTGGTAGCTTTTAACACCTTCAAATAATGATGGAAATCATTTCCAAGACCATCAACAATCATTGCAGATGTATTTCATCTATAAACGCCTAAAATAGAGTCTCTAGCAGCCCCCAAAAATCAATATGAAACCCCAATGGATGGTACAACCAAGCTAGTAATGCACGGCCAATAAGAGGGAATAATTACAGCTGCTCCAAACTCCACAAGATGTCTCAAAAACGATGTCTATTCTAATGTATTTAGCTTTCCAACACAAAATCTGCAAGTGATGTAACATTAACTCCTCAAACCAACATTATTTCAAACTCCATTGGATCTCTGGATGTAAGCACTGTGTGTATTTGCGAATCTAGCACCTTTGGGCGGCCTTGCACCCCTATAGAATGCCGTTACTAGAGGGAGTTTTTGTTCCCAATAGCCTCTAGTTCGAATCCTCTTCAAACCCTCTCAAGGAAAACCCCGACAAAACAAATAGCCAACAAAATCATATATTCAAGCATATCCCAAATGAGGCACTTTTCGCTCTTTTATAACTCTCCAAGAGGTCGTTGCACATTTTGGAGGGAATATATTTTTTAATTTCATTTTAATATTCCCCAAGGTGAGCGCTCCATAATATAACTTAAGTGACATTTAAATATTTTATTTTTCATCACTTAACCATTAAATCCCAAAGTTCGATATTTAAATAAAAATATTAATTTACGGACTTTAAAACGGAGGCCCAAATGAACTCAGAATTCAGTGATCTATAGCTTGCTGGAAAGGTCTCAACGAGACGCTCCATCTCCAACATTGAAAAACCTGAAATAGACAAACCCTAATTTGCCAAAAATAGCAAGTCCGAGCCCAAAGTCTGAAATCCCCTGGAAAGACATCATATAAATATTAGTGTTCTCCGACAACCAAAGAGAACAAACCTAGAAATATTATCGCCATGCAAGCACTTACTATAAATAGTAAGTATGAACAAGTTGTCTGAAATCTCTTCGGATAGTGTCATACAGCGCCACTGAATCACCCTAACACCTTGGTGACATCGAAATACTCTTCTGATTATGCTGTCACCAACCTAAAAAGTTAGCTCTGACTGTGCTGCAAGAGAACTCGAAAATGGGGACATTACAATCCACCCTTCCCAAAGATTGCTTGTCCTCAAGCAATGCCAATACAGTGTCCAATCAAAAGACTAGGCCAAACTGAAACCAAAACTGATCCCAGAATCCCAAACCCAGAATGGAAGTCTGCCATGCATAACATCCTTTGACTTCCACTGCACTAATCTGATATCAACTTCACCTTGCCGAGAGTGGTGAAGCAACCCAATGGGACCCATCTGAACCACAGTGCCAATCTCGTCACCCCCTGGATCCCAATACAATCGAAACTCACATCCATCAATCAAGAAGAGGTAAGAATATCTAGACATGTCTGCACCACAACATCCCCTTTCATCCTCTGCAAATATCCTATGGATGTGATGTCTATCCCTCATAGGTGCTGGAAGATATGAAACTACTCCCAAATCGAGGGAATGAAAAAACTCTCCTCCATCACCGCTGTAAAGACTAAACATGCCTACTGACACTTCAACCTCTTTGTACCCATGTCTCCCAAGGAAATTTTTGAGACAAAGAAGTTGCAAACTCTATCTGGTACATATTAACATGATGGTAATTTGATCACTGACCCTACAATTAATCCTCTGAATATATTTGAATTAGACACCTGCAATCTCTAGTGCCACCTTTTGTAGATTGCAACCCTTCATCCCACAATGGATGGTATAAATTTTGAGCCAATCCACACTTACGCATCATCAGGGCATCTGTGTGTGGACTAAAGGAGAAATGATGAGCACTCCTCACTATGTAGTCAAGATAGAAAGCATCTACCTGTGTCAACGGTTGACCGTCATAGTTATGAGGAACGCACTCCTCATCACTCTCATCACTTGAATTAGATGATGGCTCATGCCTCTGATCTCGAATGGCCAATTGGGTAGATACTTTGCAAGTCCTCTTTGCATACCCAACAACAAAGTCCCTATCTGAAAGTAATTGGAGGTATTATGACTTAATCCACTTTATGGCATGCTGGATAGTTCACAAATTAGATATAGAAGTGCCCACTACTACCACTATCTACCTTTCCTCCAATTGTGTCGTCCAAAAGAGGTCCTCCACAAACTTGTGGGTGATGTCGATATGAGTTAAGGTTTGAACCACCTTACCCTTGGTAACCTTCAGCTGATCTCTCCCTCTTTGTGGCTCAATAAGTTATCGATCAAGATCAGTTGCATGGGATGTAATCTCTGATTTGCTTCGTGGAAAGGGAAACAAATCAACATGAGAACCGATCTCCCCACTAAATGATGCCCTGCATATCTCCCATGAAAATGATGGAGTAGTGTGGTGATCTATCACACAACTCTCAGGAAAATCCACCAACTCATCACCAGTAACTGTCATAGATATCGAGACTGTGATTGCTAGAGATGAAAATTGTGCTAAGCTCAATTCCATGGTAAGCTCATCTATTCGTAACTTTGACTCTTGAAGGGTTGTTTGAGCACTCTTCAACGAGTCTGTGGTGACCTCAAGCTCATAGGTGAGCTCATCAACCTCGTCTTCCTTTGCCCTTAGAGCATCATAATAGACAATATCGAGCATGAGAAGATGATCTCCATTGATAATAATTGTAGGTAATTATTCTTCATTATCCCAACTGCATCTCTAAGTTCTTGAAACTCAGCAAGGGAAAGTCCATTATCAAGGTGCTTATATATTCCTGTTGTCCAACAACAGTGTGCCACCAACTGCTAAGCAACATCAAAGTGTTCCAAGGTTGAAGCAATCATGCCTTTGTTCACCTTCAATTGCCTTGACAAATGATGAGACCCCTGTGACAAATCATCTCCACACAATTTTTTTGATTTGTAATCTGCACTATGGTAAGACGCTGAATCATAATCACTTATTGATTGGTAAGCATCCTCATGTGCGCTATCAACTTCGCACACATCCTCATCAAGTGTATTGTTGTTATGGGCCTCTATGGATGGTTCAAATGACATACTAGAGGCTACTGATTTGCCAATATCAATGCACACCTCCCCTATCAAAATAGATGGACACACATCTGTCAAACAATCTTCAAAACTATCTCCATTAAGCCACTTTTAAGTTTTGTTCTCATCTTCTAAGGTCTGATATACAAAATAAAACTTGTTGTGGCTTGAATCCACAACACATATTGCATCAATATCACCCGAAACTTGAGTGTCTGCATTAGGTGACTCCACACAACCATCACTCTCATGTGTACTGGCAATAACCTCACGCTGATGCAAATAGATCACACTGTTGTCACACAAATCAACACTGTTATGGCTTGTATTCTCCTTGCTTTCCTTGTGTTTGACACTCATATCTTGTGTGCCAACATTAGAAGTCTCTTCTACAACATTTTCCTCATGTGCCATAACATTTAAATCACGACTATGCTCAAAAGAATGATTGTTGTCATAGATATTAGAATTATTATCAGCGCTGATAACCTCTTGAGCGTTGCAAGTAACTTCAAGAACTTTTGCTAAACTATCATCAAGTTGTGAGTCCTTTTTATCTATGCATTGGTGGTTAGGCTCTCGAAATTCCTTGCAACATAAGCATAAACCTTGTCTTCTCATTTGGTTCTTGCTCACTATAGGAATCCTTGTACCCTGTAAACCACAAGCAATAGATTCATCTTCTGTCAAATGACTTTTAACCTTCTCAAATTTCTGCTCAACCGATGTCTTTCACAACTCGTGTTGCGGGTGAAACATGATGTCCTTTCTCCAAATAACCAACAAGTTAGATAAAAACAGTTTGGAGATATCATCATTTTCATCTAAAATCAGAGACAAGATAGTTTGCATTGTTGTTTTAACATTATCCGCATGATATTTTCTGATTTTGTTACAGAAACAATGGAACATTTTGAGAATTAAATCATCACACTCAAAATCAAGTAAAAAGACATGATCTGACCTCAGCCATAATTTCTAACATTTTAGCAATCTTTTTGAAAGATAGGCTTCTAGTATCACTCAACCCATGAAAGCTTTCAGTAATCAACTGTAACATCTCCCTCATTAAGTCATCATGGTAGGGTGCTTTAGGAGCTCAAATTCTCATGATTTCACTGATGCATGTGATAACCGCCAATCTTACCTTCTTGTCTAGATGCCTCAACAACTCGGACTTACACAACGAAGTCTTTGAAGGAACCAAGGCCACTCGTATTGACTCAGAAGGTGTTTGAGAGATTTTAGATAAATATTTCTCAACTTCTTCCAAAGCGCTGAGAAGTCTCTCATCTGACCATGGCATAAATTTCAGTTTCAATCCCGCATCAAAAAGTCCTTCACAAAGATCTTCCTTCATAAGAGATGCAATGATCTCACATTCATTGATCAAAACCTTTCAATTGCCCAACTTTGAACACACATGCAAGTGTTGATCACCCACACGTAAAGCTAAAAATCTGTCCAACACTCGAAGATCTGCAAGAAAAACGTAGCAACTAAAACTCTGAATCTAACCTCACAAGATCGCAGAATACACCGCTCTGATACCACTATAAAAACCCTTACAATTTTGGCCTTTAATTTTTAGTTCTGACTATTCAAGAATTTCGTCGAACACTTGTCTTGCAAAGTTTGTACTTGTTGATTGCTTGTTTGTTTTGTGTTTTCAAATGCATATAAAGATCATATAACTGAAATGAAGCTACTCAAAGACTGATATGAAAGGTAAGTGCACTGCTAAAATCTTTTTGGTTTTTCCAAGGAAAGTAAGTACTGAAAAATGCATAAAATTGATTCCTACAACTAATAGGAATTTTAAAGAACACGTGGTATGCAAACTAACATGCAACTACAGCAAAAAAATATTTTGACAAACACTTTGCAAACTAATGTAGGGCTGAGATAATGCAACTACAACCAATGGCATTACAACAAACACTTGGTACACAATGCCAACATCTTCACATTTATATTATATGGTGCCAAACTCATTACAATGTTGATTACAATATATCAATGGCATTTGCAAGCTAATATGATTAATGCAAATGATTGATTTGCATTAACATCCAACTCCCTAATGGCTGCAATTTATCTTTAAACTTTTTACTTCAAATTTACAATGCAAAGAAATGGATATATGATGAAAAAAACCTCTTATATAGTGCTGATGTGACCTATCGTTGATGTGGCAACGTTTAACACCTTCAAATAATGATGGAAATCATTCCCAAGACCATCAACAATCGTTGCACATGTATTTCATCTCCAAACGTCTAGAATAGAGTCTCAAGCAACCCCAAAAAATCAATATGAAACCCCAATGGATGGTACAACCAAGCTAGTAATGCATGGCCAACAAGAGAAAATAATTACAGTTGCTCCAAAGACCACAAGATGTCTCAAAAATGGCCTCCATTCCAATGTATTTAGATTTCCAACTCAAAATCTACAAGTGATGTAACATTAACTCCTCAAACCAACATTATTTCAAACTCCATTGGAGCCCCAGATGCAAAAACTATGTGTATTTGCCAATCTAACATCTTTGAGTGGCCTTGCACCCCTGTAAAATGTCGTGTTACTCAGAGTTTTTGTTCCCAATAGCCTCTAGTTCGAATCCTCTTCAAACCCTCTCAAGGAAAACCCTGACAAAACAAATAGCCAACAAAATCATATATTCAAGCATATCCCAAATGAGACACTTTTTCCTCTTTTATAACTCTCCAAGAGGTCGTTGCACATTTTGGAAGGAATATATTTTTTAATTTCATTTTAATATTCCCCAAAGTGAGCACTCCACAATATAACTTAAGTGACATTTAAATATTTTATTTTTCATCACTTAACCATTAAATCCCAAAATCCAATATTTAAATAAAAATATTAATTTATATAGTTTAAAACGAAAGCCCAAATGAACTTGGAATTCAATGATCTATAGCTTGCTAAAAATGGCTCAACAAGATGCTCCATCTCCAACATTGAAAAACCCAAAATAGACAAAAACCCTAATTTGTCAAAAATAGCAAGTCTGAGCCCAAAGTCCGAAATCCCCTGAAAAGACATCATATAAATATTAGTGTTCTCCGAGGACCAAAGAGAAAAAATCTAGAAAAACTATCACCATGCAAGCACTTACTATAAATAGTAAGTATAAACAAATCGTCTAAAATCTTTCTAAAAGTGTCATACAACTCTACTGAATCCATTGAACACCTTGGTGACATTGAAATACTCCTCTGATTATATTGTCACCAACCCAAAAAGTCAACTTTGACTATGCTACAAGAGAACTCAAAAATAAGAACATTACACTGGAGCCCCCAATATAGCTCAAAAGGTCCGTCCTCCTTTCCCCACAGAAATTTTTTGACCCTTTAAACTTTTGATGCTCAACCCAACCAAATAGAAAGCAAAGAGTCACACATAGAAATTCAACTATTTTGTCTTGCATGTGAGTTCTTTATGCCTTTGCAGCTTTATAATCTATGCATGCATATATATAGTTATTACAGGGCAATCAAATGGTAAAGATAAGCAGCAGTACATTTCATTCGAGTATACAATGAACGAAATGCTCAGATTAATATAAACATTTTGTTCCAGTTCTATTGCGTTCTCTAATCTAAATATTTGAATATCATTTCATATTGCTTCCGTGCCCAAATAAAACACATCTAGAATTTTATTTAGGGCGTTTTCCCTTAGACCTTGGGATGCCAATCATTTACCTGTTTTTATCAGTTTCTACTCTAGTTGCATATTCCTTTTGCTCCTCATGGAGAGATGCCATATCGTTAAACTTCATGTATTTTGTTCGAATGAAAAGTTAAGAAAGCAACCATTTAGGTAAAATGGTCAAAATACTAGAAAAAATAACTATGAACATTGACTGATGTATTCAGTTGTTGGCACATGCAACAAGAAAATACAATATTTTAAGGCTTATTTAAGAGATTAAATTTTGCTTTGTTTAAGATACCACCATTTATATTAGATATTCCTCATATGGAGCAAAATAAATTGCTGAAAAATGCAGATTATAGGATGGTGCAAATTTACCCCAAACACAGGAATAGATCTGCACCTTTGAGTGAGAGTGCTCTTTTTTAAATCCCAGTCATCGGAAGATGACTTTCGTAGACATGTAGCTACTTCCTCCGAAATATTTGGTTTGGTTGTGATTTCTCTTGAAAACATTTTGTTTCCATTTTAAATAGTCACAAGTATAAGATCATGTGGCCTTTCACAATGAACGTTTGATAAGTTGGTTTCCGAATCCATCATGTTGAATGAAACAATTTCTTAAGTTTAATTCTTCTTTTCTCCCTGAAGATGGGTACCCATGCTACTTGAAACATAGAAAATTGTTTCATTCAACACAATGGATCCCGAAACCAACTTATCAAATGTCACAATTATAAACCTAGTCTCCGTGCAAAGAAAAAGAATCTCAATGGGCCATCTTATAGGTAGCACCAGACTTGGGTAGTTTCTATAAATTGATTATACAATACCAGTACACAGACACAACCCAGATACCAGGACCATCTCAATTCAGATGGGACATTCAACCAAGAAGCAACAAATTTATGGATCTTATCTGCAGGCCCATTCATGGTAAAATTCCATGATCATCCACAAAATAAATGTCACCGTGTTTCTTATTGCATGCATCATGTCACCTCGCTTAAAATTAATCATCATTCAACTCTTCAATTTCCTGGCTGTGACTGTTTTCTTCATACGCGTCAGTCTCTGTCTCTTCATGCTGATTATTCAAAGGTTCATCCTCTTCCTCTTCCTCTTCCTCTTCCTCTTCATCTTCCTCTTCACTCACCTGCAACTGAGAGCTAACCTCCCGACCCTGCAAATCTTTATGTTTTAGGTTTCCTGCAGACCACAGAAGCATTTATATTCAAAATTCAGGACAACAGTTGATCGTTTTTCTCATGCCAATAATGTTCTTTTAGTTGTGGCTTTGGAAAATGTTTTTTCATGCTAAAAGTCAACAAAGGCCAAAACATATTATGTAAAGCAAGGTATACCCATCCAGAAAGAATCTCCATGCGAGGTGCTGTGGAGAAGAGCTTTAACACAAAATAAATAACGTTCCATAGAACGCTTCACTGCAGGGATCTTGCTTGTAATTAGTGTCGTTTTAAAACCCTGCATGAAAGGATTGACTACCATTAGATTTACTAATAAAATTTCAGATACCAGAAAAAAATGATAAAAGGATTGCAAGTTTAAAATGATAGTGCTTTTGATAGACGACCTTGGCCTCAGAGCAGAGTGTTTGAATAGTCCTAGTGGCTTTTTGGAGTTCCTTCACCTGAAACCCCAGTACAAGATAAAAGGGAGTTCCAATTAGTATAGCTACTGCAAGGCAGATATATTTAATAGATAAGTAATATTTAAGCCTCTAACTTTTAAGGCACTCTCTTTTTGGTATTGACAGCTTACCAATGTAATTATGGTGTTCTTATGAGCATCATACCGAGCCTGCAGAAATTCAAACCCTGGGCCATTTTTACAATTGTTTCAGTAAACCCAAGAAAGTTTTCAGTGTAGATAAGAGTCATGAAGTGTATCATATACCTTTTAAAAATGTGTCTACAAATTTCCCGCCATACTTAACTGCCATAGCATGTATGTGTGCCTGCAATATGGATAAATAAAGTCAGGCACATGCATTATTGCCATAAGGAATGTGTGAGCATTGTTCAATCTAGACCATTGGTCATGCCAAAAGTCAATACCTTATCATGAACTTTGGTCAAATTGATAAGAGATACGACTACATTCACACACTGCAGAGCACTATTTAAAAGAGTTTCCACATTTTCAACATTGACAGCAGCCTTTGACTTGTGCAATATGGTGATTTCTTTGATCTGTAAAAGCATTACATCAGTAAAATTATATTTGTTCAAACCACAATTTCCTTCAAAACACAAACCTGCATTTCCCTACCTGCAATATTTGAAGAACAAACAATAATAAGAAATGAGAGTCGTGTTTCCATAGTGCTCATGCACATGCACGTGTCTATCTATATAAATAAATGTCGTATCCTTAGGTCACAGCCATGTTAGATGCCAATTTGGCATATGAGACTCCCCTAGTAGAAGTCCACCAGGGGGAAAGTATCTCTCTCTATGGGACCCCCCATCCCCATCAGAGATAGAGTTTCTTTGGCCCCATCCCCATCTATATAGAGGGAGAGAGGGAGAGGGAGAATTTACCCTATATACCCTTCAAATATTATATACACATATATTTCCAACCTTTATCATCATTTTCCTACTATCTAAGAGACGCAGTGGGCTTGGAAGAAAGAGGGTCCAAGCTGATGTTTTCATCATACTGCTACAAACATAAAATATTACACATACACACATATAACCTTTATTGTCAAATTTTATATTATCTAAGAGACATGGTACATCTGGAAGAAAGAGGGTTCAACCTGAGAAAAAGAAAATTTCACCCTAATGCTGCAAACATGAAATTTTATAAAAAGCTTAGAATCCTACCAAGAACATTAGAGAAAAGATCTATGCATTACAAAAAGAATGATAGTTCTCTTACCAATTTATTCAAAATAATGAGGACTTCTTCATGCTGCATAGAAATCAGACCTTTATTAAAACTGAAGTTTATTGAGCTGGAATCGATTGTATACAAAAGATGAAAAGAGACAATTTGCAAGGAAAGCTATCTTAAAAAGCGCAAGGCATCTAACCTGAACACGGTACCAAATAGTTAATGTAGCAGACGAAAGAGCAGGAAATCCGGGAACTGAATCCTGTCCATTTCGAGACTTCCCACCTGGCATCTACAAGCACAATATAGATTTCTGAACTTCTTGACTCTGGACCTCCATTATGTATCAAATGCAGTCATCAAGGGGGGCAAGCCAACTCCTTGGGGACGACTATATTTGGTACATAACGAAAACATAAAAACATCAAACTAAAATTGAAAATTAAAAGTATAATCAAACTCCACAATCTGACAAAAGGCACAGCTTTCCAGGTGCCATTATTCATGGGATACAGAGGTATTGCATACAATTGACCCACCCCAAAGGAACTAAGCATTAGATAATGAGTTACAGAGCAACAAGCATCCCTCTCCACTTTGCAAACTTTCCCTCATTGCCACTCATCACCGGACATTATTATGATAAAAATCAGTTATAATTTATATTTATACAAGGTTGAAAAGTTTGCAGGTTAGATAGGTGAATCTGTTAGCCCTAGCTAGGCCTCTTGAAACCTCCCTGTTATATTAAACTTGAGAAACTATAAGCTACCTGTGGCATAACCCTGCAAGCAAGTTCTTCAAGACAATCAATTGGAGACTCGCTATATCCAATATAGATTTGAAGTACCTTCTGTAGTACATCCCCCTGTACAGAAGCCGAATTCTTTTAAACTTGAAATATGATTGAAAAAGATAGTTAGGACAATGCCATGAAACCTTGATAAATCCATAGTAAAGAAGATTGGAATTCTTGAAACATTGCCCATTGAAATAAAATGCAGCGTCACAAAGCTACTTACTTTGCTTTTCCAAGTTTTCCCCTGGCAATCACCATCCCAATTGTGTTCCAATAACTTTTGTGCCGATGCACTGACTTTTTTACACAACTTTGGAACAAATTTTAAAATTCCACAAACACTAGACCGCCGCCGCTTGCCTTCAGTATAGTTTTCAACATAGCTTTGGGCACAGTTTACTAGGGATTTTAGCGTCATTATAAGCTCTGAAGCCAGAGAAAAGGAAGTTGAGCTAGCTGTGCCACATAAAAATGTCAAACATGGAAATGAGACACACCCCTGTGATTAAAATTTAACTTCTAAGTTTGCATTGCAGATGAAAGAAATGCACCTAATGCTAATGAACAAATACATTTGTTTCCTTTTATGCATCTTCAAATCCCTGCTAGAAATGAAAAGTTGGAGAAAGTATGATTGATGGTAAACAATTTGATATATCATAGACCAATTTGATTACTTACCTGAATCAAAAAGCCCATCAAGGAATTCAAAAGCACTATAGAAACAGAAATCCAAAGTGCCAACAGGAGGGCATGCATGCAACTCCGAATTGAAATCACTTATTGAAGCAGATGATTGAAAAGCGTGAAGTAATTCTCTCATAATTGGCACATTATTTGGAGTGGAAAGGTCCTCAAAGCTTAAAATCTGCATTGTTCAACATTGTTACCATCGGAAAATCAAATTCAGATGGAAAAAGAAGCTACTAAACTTTTGCCACTTAGATAAGACTAGCTAAATTTAACTAAAGTAATTCTAAGAGATCTAAGCAGCATTTACCTTACGCACAATGGAAAGAATCTCTTTGAAAACAGACTCTGCGGTTAGAGATCTTGAAGCAATCACACTTTTTATTTGTGGGTTCCCAGATGAAACAGACTCAGTTGTCCAATGCATTTGGCAGGTTTGACAATCTGTAGAGTGAAAGTTTTGCAATAATTTCTTTGTAAACAGACATATAAACATATTCTCTTGAATAAGTACGCCTAAGACCATAATGGCAAAATCTTACCTTCATTGAGCAAGCTTACTGCAGAGTCAAGATGCTTTCTGAGACTTGGAAACAGGACTTGCACCTTCTTTAGAAAATCAATGCTTGGCATGTTTGCAAGGCCAGAAGGAGCCTTGCAAACAGTGGACGTCAATGGAGGAAATTGCTTGCGGGGATAATCAAAGCTATCCAGTTTACGGCAAAAATCACGAAGAAGGTACAAGTGCAGTGGCAGCTGAAACAGAAAATACAAACTGAACTTGTTAGCAGAGTTGATCGAGCAGAGCACTTATGGAAGTTAAACAACAAATAAAATCCTCAAAATAAAATGTTTTCGGATCAGTTCTCTGTAAAAGAAATAGAAATATAACCCTACTAATACCTCAGCTGCAGGATCAGCACAACAGGACACCTTCAAATTCTGCAATTAAAAATAAACATGTACTTTCAGATGGGATGTCTATAAGAAGTTCAAAGCACAGCATTCATCCCCAGGTAAATAGGTATGAACAAGGAAACAAAAACATTCAATCATTATTAAACGTGAACACATTGCAATTAACTGTCATAATCATCCCCTTTGAGAATTGTGGCTGTTAAGAATTCCATAGAGTGCTTGGTGGCTTCTTTAACTAGAATCCACGCACTCCATTGAATAATATGGAAAGCAACTCAAAAAACACTTAGCGTCCAGCTTGACGGTACCCCGACTCCTAAGGGTTCTTGTTGTTTCAAACTGGCAGAGACCTCTACAAGGAATTGAGAGCAAGCCAAAGTGGCCAACTTTGCAATGATAACGGAAACGGAAATCTTTAGCATAGGAATGTGGAAGCAATCTTATTATCTGGAGCTCTGATAAAAGATCTAAATTCTAAAGCTAAGTTGCACAGGCGTATTGTTCTCAGATAGGGTACATTATTTCAAGACGATCTGAGTCATATTCTCTCCTTAGAATTAAATAAACTTTCGATGATGTTTGGTGTTAATTTTCTCATTTTGATTTCCAATGCTCAGGCTTGGACTGATAGCTTTTCTGCCTTGCATAACAGAATCTTGTAATTTTAGTTCTAATTTAATAAAATAGCTTTTCTTTTTTCTTTTTTTTCTTTTTTTAAATTCAACAATAGTGTTAGATTAATTAATTAAAGCAACACAGTTATGTTAAATAAACTGCACTAAACTATCTACGTAGTTTAGTTAGGAGGATTACTATTATCAAACTATTCTTGCTAGTTTGTTTAATATTTAGAATGCTATTTTGTTACGCAAACTCATAGAATATTTTTGTTAGTATCAACTCCAAGAACATATGATTGTCTGTAACAATATTCAGTTGTTTAAATATGTAACAATCCTTGTTTAATATTTGAATCAATGCGATCTTCATCCTTATTCCTACAAATAGTACAACGGCCATACAAGCTGGTCTACATTTGGTTCAATGACTGGTATATAGATAAGGAGCGTATATGTATTTATTTTACTTCTAGCATATACATATGTTATAGCATTTCCCTGGGCCCAAGATGGGGGCATAACTGCCAATTGGACTTGTTTTAAAGCTGCCCCAAATTGTATGCATATCATACCAAAAGGTGGATCAAGGTTGAATGTAATACCGGTACGTAGGCCATAGGGCCAGATCATTGCAACTATGGTCTAAAGCCTTGCATTGACAAAGGCATGTGGCATGTGGAATCCAATGGTAAAGGGAATCATTACCTGGATACATGACACACATTTTAACCTAGCAGTTCCATGGAGGACCCCTTGTGAACATGATAAAGGCAACAACGACAGCCAAAACAAAAAACTCAAAATTCAGTGAGTCTTACTCTAACGACAATGGCTTTGGCTTCATGTATGATGTCATTGGCTAGGCACATAGGTAATGTTACATCAACCTTGCTTTGGTCAAGACATACTGTCATGATCATCATAAGAAACTTGATATTATCTTTATTTTCAAGCCGTGAAAATACATTGCTTGATGGCTACTTTAAATAAAACTTCAGCCCATAACAAACTCCACAACCATGTAAGAAACACACAAATAAACATAAGATTATATGATTTGAATAGACTACCTAATCTACCTTATTTTAGCAAACAAGATAGCTATTAATTTGACTAAATAAATGCTAATTTATCTGATACCCAACTAAATGAGATACAATCCCAAGTTTATCTCTAAATTTTAACAAATTTATCTCTGCCAAGGGGTTTGGTCATTATATCAGCTATCTGCTCCTCTGTAGGATAATAACAAAGACAAATGTCTTCATTATTAACCAATTGTCGTATGTAATGATGCTGAACTTCATTATGCTTGGTTTTGGCATGATAAATTAAGTTATTCACCATCTTGAGAACACTTCGATTGTCATAGAAAAGTGAGGTCAATGCGGTTTGATCAAGTTGAAGATTGATCGATTTCCTTCATAACCACATTGCCTCACAACCTGTACTAGGCAATTGTATGTTGTAGCTTGCTTTCCAAAGAAATTACTTCTGAACAAAGAGTGAATACATAGTCTATTGTAGACTTCCTAGTATCAACTGATCTAGTCCAATCGGAATGAATATATCTGGATAACACTAAGCATGCAGATCTCTAATATAGAATGCCAAGGCCGAGAGTTTCTTTGATATATCGAAGGAATCATTTTGTAGCTTGCCAATGTTCTTGTGTTTGAGACATGAATTGGGAAAGACAACCTAGTACAAAACACATGGTTATGATGGATGAGACATATGTCCTTTATGGATGGATAAGGACTTCCCTCTCCCAACGAAAGGGCATTTATGTTGAGACTTTGGTGGCATCCCAAATGTTTTAGGGATTTGGAGGGGACATCCCCAGTTTTTGTAATTTTTATTTTTTAAATTTGACGCTTTTACTTTTAAAAAAAGCTCCCCCTACCCCCCCAAAAAAAAGCTATTATTTCCACAAGAATATTAAACCCTAATTCCAAAAGTACCATGAAAAAAATTAAATAAAGTTTAAACCCTTAAATTTCATTGAATTAAGTTAAAACATTTAAATATTATTTTTTATATATTATTTTAATAGCCATCCCTTGTCGTCCCCCAACTGCCCCCAAAATGTGGTTTTTTTATCATCCTAAAAACATTGTCCCTCCATCCCCGAGACTTAGTTAACTATGGCAAAACATAAATATGTCAAGTGGTAGTAAAATAAATCAAACTATCCAACAATTGACGATACTATTATTCATTGACTAGTGGTGAATTAGTGTATGCTAAGAGTTTTATCCCAACTTCCACAGGTGTAGATGTTGGATTACATTTAGTCATCCTGAATTTTTCCATGTGGGTTTTTGCATATTAATTTTGCAATACAAAAATAACATGATCTGTTTGCCAAAATTCTACGACTAAAAAATAGTGGAGGCCTAGATCTATAATTTCAAAAATATAACAAATATCAGCTTTCACACATTGTATTATATCGGCCCTACTTCCAGTGTTTGCAATATCATTGACATAGACAATTATGATCACTATGTCAAACCACTGATTTTGATGTCAAAGTTAGGGTCAAAATAACTTCTTTCCCAAGACCCTGGAATCCTTGCAACTGAACCATGTAGACCTCCTCCTCCAAGTCTTCATTCAAGAAGGCACTTTTAACATCCATTTGATATACCTTCCATCCAAACTACGCAACAATGGAGATAACAAGCTGAAAAGTCTCTTTCGAGTCTACCCCTTCCTATTGTGCATATATTTTAGTAACAAGTTGAGCTTTCTACTTTCCCAAAGAACCATTTGATTTTCTTTTGACTTTATAAATCCATTTACAACCACTGGACCTTTTCCTTTGGGGTAATGCAAACAACACCCACATCTTTTTGAATCAAGGCTTCAAATTCCACATTCATGGCAACTACTCACCTAGTTTTTCCTTTGGCCTCTTCAAATGTGTTAGGTTCAAATACCTACGAAACAACAAAAGTTAGAGCCAAATTTACATTTGAACACTATGGCAATTCATCTTCTCAAATATCCTTTTTTGTAGCATAATACCACTTCAGTCTCCATTGCTGGTCCCCTGATTTGGCTATGAAGATTATCACTTTGTTCTTCATTAGATCCCCCCTAGAACTTGACTCCTTTGATGTTCTTGACCCTGAGCCTTGGTTTATTTCAACATTGAAACCTTTTCCATAATTATCATAAGTAGTTACTATTGACAATCCTTCCACATGTCAAATTGTCTCTTGCCATTCGGAAAGTTCATGTCTTTAGCCAAGGAAGAAAGACTACAAAGGAAAGAATACATTGGGTTTGTATAGACTAATTGTAAATACTCATGTGCAAAGACCTTGGCTACAACAGGATTTCCTTCAGACAATCATCAAAGAAGAGGTTTTCACATAGCTTCAGGAGGTTGAAAGCAATAAGTCTATCAAAGAAAGGACAAATCAAAAAAACCCGAAAGGCAAGGTACCTTTCGAAAGGGTCATTGACAAAAAACCCAAAGGGTAGGTACCCTTTGGGAAGGTACACTTCAATTTCGGAAAAGTCGTTTGCAAGAAACCCGAAGGGCATGTGCCCTTCGGGAAGGACGTTTTCAAAATTCCCGAAGGGTACCCTTTAGGAAGGTTACAGGTTGCCTTCGGAAAAAGAATGGTTCAAAAAGAAGGTGGTGCCTGTGGAAGATATCCTTCAGAAGAATTGGCAAACATAAAATCCGAAAAACAAAAGTCCGCAGAATTGAAAAAGACTCGGACATTTTTTCCGAAAAACAAAAAATCTGTAGAAAAGAAGCCTCGGACATTTTTTCCGAAAGGAGAAGCCAAAATAATCGAAGGAAATTAACCAAGGGAGATGACAACATATCCCAAAAAATTCGAGATGAAGGGACACTTCTCGCAGACTTTTTGTTCGTGGGAAGTTGAAAGCAAAAAGCCTAGACATAATAAAGTCCACAGAAAAATGCCGAAGAAAATAAGATGTCCGGAAAGACAAGCCAAGGCAAATAAAAATAGAAAAAACACAAGCAGACCAAAAAAAGATAAAATACATGCAAGCGACCAAAAGTGACTCCTAGAAATAGATGGACCTTCAGACGATCAAGCGAGATCATGCAAAGTAACCGTCATTTCGTTCCTAGATTAGCAAAGTGAAGTCTCTAATTTTAGATATGGCTTAGCTGAACATGCACAAACAAAGTCAACCGTATGAATTCACCATCTAATTCTAGCGCCAAGAAATTTTCATGCAAAGAGGAAGAGGACAAAATAGATGTTTTTTGGAAGGCTTAGTTATCTCCTTGAACCAAAAATAGACTCACATGAAATGATAGTTGATCTTCCTCTTCTAATTTCAACACCACCTCTTGTTTCGCTGTATTCTTTCTATATTAATGGCTTTTCAGCCTTGTAAAAATCATACCTCTTTTGACAAGACGATCTTCTGCCAAAGACTAAGTGTAACCTTTTTTAGATTAATAAGAAGAGGACTGTTTTCAATTTTCAGCAAGCTAGTATAGTGTATTTTGTCATTGATTTGCATAAGTGATAGAGTTTTCTTCCTTGCCAAGTCTTGATCTTTACTTAGTTACTAGTTGGTCATGTTATGCATGTCATGTTTTATGTTTGAACGTCTTTTGGTTGAGTCTACAATGGATGTTAGTGGCTGTTAGTGCCTTCAATCAAGCTTATTTTACCATTTCCCTCAAGCTTAGATCACAAGATAGAACCTTTTCGTGAAATACTTATGCATATTGATCAATTGGAGTTGAAAGTTTAGCCCTTCTTGTTTGGATCAGTGTTTTTAAAGAGCTCAAATTAAGTGGATCAATCTATATTCAGGTGTACCACCATCATTAGGTAGTATTTTATTTCAAGTTTTCTTTCTTTCTTTTCCAAACAGTTTGTAGCAGAGATCCTAATTGATACATCAATGAGAGCTAGCCCTTACAATCTAGAGACTCAATCCACTGATTAGGTCACACAGCCTAAGATTGCTTCCATGTTTCAGCAGACTGTGAAGGCCTGAAACTACCTTCACAGAGGTGCAAGTTTGATTGACAACAGTTATCAATACAACATTATTTTTAAATTTACCATCTTCTGATGAAGATATTTTATGATCTACAACCACATCTCTACCTTTTTTTGTTCATAGAGACATCTAATATTATGTATGCTTTTGAATGCTCGTTATAACCAACAAACACATATGTTTTGCTCTCCATATCTAATTTACTTCTCTTCCTATTAAGAATTGATACAAAAGCAACACAACCAAAACTCGGAAATCGCTTATAGATGGTTTCCTTTTGGACCATGCTTCCGCAAGAGTGGCATCTTGCAATGCTTTAAATGGAGACCGGTTAAGGATGTAGATTGTCGTATTCACAACTTCCACCCAATACCGATATGGTATATTCCGGCTATGCACCATGCACCTTTCCATCTCCATAACCATCATATTCTTTCATTCTGTTGACGCTGTGGATTGCACCCTTGAGAGAAGACTGAGCTTCTCTCTTCCACGCGGCACAATGGAAACTCCTCTTTTGCCTGTGGGTCTGGCAAAACTGAGGTGAGAGTCTCTAGATAAGGGCTAGCTCCTTTTGATGTATCTCTGTGGTCCTGGATTTTCTACTGCTAACAATGGGGGGGAAAAGAGAAAAAGATTGCCAAAAACAGAACCTAAACTAAAAGGTGATACACCAAAAATGGTTTGATCTACTTAGCTTGAGCCTACACTTTCCACCAAGAACAAGCTGGCATACACTTCATTTGATATGAGAAACTCTTCTACATCAGTGAGCTAGGGGTCCTCTGGAGATACAAGGAGGAAGAACTACCGGAGGTGTTCTAAGACACTATGGCATCTTGTTCACATACACCTATACTCTGTCGTAGACACTTTTGGCAAACCTGCAAAAAAAGAAACTTCACAATACACTAGACATGCTAGAATTGTTCTATGAAAGCATAAAAGAAAAATGACTTAACACAAAACAAAGCCATAGACATATGCAAAAGTGTAAGCTCAAATGGAGATAAAAATGCTATGTCTTGATTCAAGGTAAAATCTGGCAGAGCTCCGCCTTACAAGCCAAGAGATATCTTCTCAAATGAGAATTTACAATATATATAGCGAGAGAGAAGAAGAAATGGTGCCCTTTTACAAGTGGCCCATGTGCGTTGAGAGCATTGGGAAGAGGAAAATATATTAAATGTCATGTGTGAAAACATGGGCCGTGCCATTTGTCTGCAAACAAGACCGCTCCTTCAAGACATTCACGCAGTTTGTTTGCTCATCAATGCAAAGTGAAGAAAAACAGGTTGTGCCGTTCACTGTTTGTGCTCCTTGATGACCACTTGGCAGAGACTGTGTCAACCGCGGGAATAACTCCTTGTGCCGACACCTTCTTTTGCCACTTGGATTGTTTTGTCTGTTTCTGCACTTGGCGGATCACTGAGTTCACTCTTGACTTTTGTCCTTTCCCAGCTTTGTATTTTCTTGGTTTTGTCTTTCCTCTCTTGTCTCTTTCCGGCAATCTGAGCTCTCGAGGCTATCTTCTATCAACCTTTGGCTCTTTGGGCTCCCTTCTCGACAGTCTCTTCCTTTTGGCCTTTTCCTTTGGTCAGGCTTTTGTCTTTGAAACCTCCCGAAGGGAAGGTGTCCCTTCGGGCCTTGAGAAAGGTCCATTTTGCGGTCGCCGAGAGTCCCCCACAAGGGCACTTGCCCTTCGGGGTCCTTCAAGCTTTTTTGGTTCTACAAATCCTTCGGACAAAATGTCCGAAGGAAACCTTTCCTTTATATCTTTTCCCACTTATTCCCTCGGGCTTTTTCATCGAGTGAATTCCTTCAGACAAAATGTCCGAAGGAATTCCTTCAAACTTTTTGTCCAAAAGAATTTGCTTCATTCATTTTGCCGCGGGAATTTTTTCTGAAAGAATTCCTTGTTTGTTCTTTACTTTGTGAATTTCTTCAGACAAAATGTCCGAAGGAATTCCTTTAGACATTTTGTCCGAAGAAATTCAGCCTTTGCTTTTCTTCTTTTTTTGCCTTGGTCTTTCTTTTCGGAAGAAAACCTTACCCTTTCGGCCTTCTCTTTGATCCTTTCGCAAATGTTCCCTGCCCTTTGCAAGGGCAAATCAAGCCCTGCAATGGTCCATTTTGCTCATCACCTGCCCTCCGCAAGGGTTGTTTGGTTTCCAAAATTGCTTTTCGAAAAAGTTACAAAGGTCCTCTTGTCGCCTGAGTGCCCTCTACAAGGGCACTTCCCCTTCGGAGCTTTGTAAGAAACTCTTGAACCCTCTGATTGAACCTGAACTTGAACCCTTTTTTAGAGTTCAATGGTTCATCACTGTGTCCTGCAAGGAGTTGCGTTCATTCAATTGACCGCTTGAACCAAACCGTTTGAACCAAGCAACTTGAATTGACTAATTGAACCAACTAGTTGAACCCGCTGATTGAACCAACTGCTTGAACTGGGTCAACATTGTTTAAGTTCAAAGTTCAAAAGCTCTTGGAAAGATCGTGTCGTTGAACCTTGATGTTGAACCACCTCTTCCATCCTCAAGGAAAAGTGTCTCGAACGTTTTCAGTCTCTTTCCTTGTGAATTTCTTCGGACAAAATGCCTGAAGAGCTTTTGTAAGAGCCTTGCATTCTTTGACCTGGTTCATCCTTTTGCTGAAAGACTTGTGCAACCCGTAATTTGAACTGGCTCAAAACAACAGGTGAAGGAGACCGATTTTGCGCTGCAAGGCCAAAATGGTCAACACATTCCACGACCACATTTTGATGTGGAGTGTACAGAGTAGTATAATGCTTGTGCATTCCTTCCTTCTTGCAAAATTAATGTAATAATTTTGAGACAAACTTGCCTCCACTAGAAGACCTCAGAGCCTTGATCTGTTTACTTGCTTGTTACTCCACCAAGACTTTTCATGCTACAAAATGTGCAGAGCACTCTAACTTGTTTGTCAAAAAATAGACCCACGTTTCCTTGGGAAAGTCATCAACCAACAAGAAGGAATACTTTGTTTCAAAAACAATAAGCGTTTTCATTGGACCTTTCAAATCAGCACATAATAGATCCAAGACTCATCTGCTGTGCCACACTTCATCAATATCAGATGAGCACCAATTTTGTTTTGCCACTTGACATCCTGTACATACATTCCATGTTAAACGTATTAACTAACTCATTAGTTAGTTTGCTAACTAAGGTTGGTTATAAACCACCTCAACTTCTGTAACTACTTCCAGCATAATAAATACACGATGCACACACACTCTGATATGAGTGTCTTGCATGTCTTTCATCTTTCTTCATTCTTGAGCATCTACATTTGCTAACAGTGGTATCAGAGCCACTGTTCAAGGAACCCCACCGGGTACAAACAATAGGCGATCGCTTGAGGAAGCCTAATCGATACGAACGGAGACATTGTTCGAGGAAGCCCCAAATCGAGGGTACGAACAATTCCAAAGAAGCAGAAGAAGAGGTTCGAGGCAAATTGAAGGAGAGACCTAGTTGAAGAAAAGCCCATTCTAGGGCACGTGATTTTCGTTAAGGATCGTGGAAGGACGTAGTCACGTTTTGACGCAGTCTTGTGAGGAAAACAAAATCGTGAAGGGTCGTGTAGAATCGGTGGAAGACAGTAGGGTTTGCAATCCCGTAGAAGGGTAGACACAAATGTGAGGAAGATCAAAGCACAAATCGCAAGAAGCTTCGAAGTCAACACTCGTGAAAAGAAATATGGGTCGAGGAGTTCGTGAAAGACAGTCCAAAAAACATTAACGGGTGGAAGGAGTTGTCTCTACCAATCGTGGAAATATCGTGGGCAGGGCACGAAGTCATAGAAAGAATAGATGCAAAATGACACAATCGAAGGCATCACCAAAGGTAACAGTCGTGGGAATAAGATACATGGGTTTAGCACACAATTCGAGGTCCAATAGACAGTCACAAGGAGGTCATCGAGGGTTTTCACATTGATGGACATTGAGTTTGCAGGATTCGTGGCAAACAAATGATTGCAACGAGGGTTTCTTCACAAACCCATGGAAAAGGGCACAAAAACCAACAAGGGGATGGGCACAGTGCAATTAAAATTCCGTGAGTTAAAAAAAAATGATTTTTTAATAATATTGTTTCTGAGTATTTGAACATTGCACAAAATCAGGACAATAATTTAAAAAAAATAGTTCATTTTTTGCGAAATTTTGTAGAAATTATTTTATTGGTTCAAAATAATTTTCCGGAGTGAAAAATGACCAATATTCAAAATCGTGTCCTTCTCGAGGCCCAAAAATTGATTGGGCAAAATTATAACGTGTGGAGTCATAAAATTTTAATGATTGTGGAATATCGTAATTGTGACAAAATTGTCCTTGGCACTGAGGCAAGACCTATTACGGATTTTGCGAATTAAGACAAGCGTCATAAGGAGGCCTTGCTATTGCTGACGCTATCTCTGTCAGATGATATGATTCCTGAGGTCCAAAATGCCACTACGGCAAGTGCGTTATGGATCAGTTTGCAAAACAAGTATCAGACTTTAGAGAAAAGTCGAGTGTTGTACCTAAAAAATATGTTATTCTCTATCAAGATGAATGAGGGCAATTCTTTCTCAGATCACCTACTTCAGATGAAAGATCTCCGAGACCAACTTTCAGCTATTAACAAGAAGGTTGATGATAACGACATGGTGACACTAATTCTAAACAACTTGCCACCATCCTACGAATCTTTCATGGAGGCTTTTCATGTGATGGCGGAAAGCTAGACCCTGACATTTGATCAGGGGAGTTCCTATTTGCTACAGACAGAACGCAGCCAGACACAAGCAAAGGAGTCCAGTGTTGGACAAAAAAAGAGTGCACTTGCTACTTAGGCGAAAGGGAAAAGGAATTGAAAACGTATTTCTACGGATCCATCTTCTACGTATCAGGTAACATGTTTTTACTGTCATAAGGTTGGGCATATGAAAAATGATTGCCGGAAGCGACAATTTGTAATTTCTCAACAAACCAATAAAGCAACAAATGTGGCAGCAATTGAAAGGGAATCTGAAGAAAAGTATGCCCTTGTGGCATCATACTCACACTCACATACCAATAGTTGGTTCATTGATTCCGGTGCATCCAAGAATTTTACATATTGTAAAGATTGGTATGTCAAATTTACAAGTACAAACCATTTTGATTCAGTTTCTTTAGTTGATGGCATGTCATATGTAGTAGAGGGGATAGGAGATGTTTATATAAAATTGAACAATGCAAAAACAATCATAGTCAAAAATGTTTTGTATGTTCCTAGCCTAAGTAAAAATCTCCTGTCTATTATTCAATTAACGGAAAATCCCAATATTGCTGTAAATTTCTCTAAAAAACAGTGTTTTGTGTCTAATATAAGATAGGATAAGGTAATTGCCCGAGGTATTGGGCAAGGTGGTCTGTATAGACTCGTTGACTCTACCACAGTCAACGTAGATGCATGAGTGAAGGGTATATCCACCTTATAGGATGTGCGGAAGGATAGGCTTATTGATCCTAATCTAGTCAATTTACATACATTAGTGGTGGAGGGAATATCCACTATACAAGCTCTACAGGAGGATGCAATTCCTCAATCTCAGTCGGATGCACTAGTAATTGTGCAAGAGGATGAAATGCCTTGGTCAAATTCATTGGCTTAGAGAACCAGGAATAAGGTTGTTTGTTCAGTAGCGCATGGTCATTTTGCTCTAGATTCTAACTTTGGTATGGTACCTGAATGGCCAGTTCTACACTCCAATGGATACAAATGGGTGGATACGTTTTGTACTTTGCACAAGTACATGGCTCATCTTGTTGCGAAAGGTTTTTCCCAACAGGGGGAATAGATGAGGATGCTTATACTGTGAAGATGGTCACAAATCAGTTGCTTCTCTCTAAATATTTGGACGAGGAGGTCTACATGGTGTAGCCTAATGGTTTTTGGGTTCCCCATAATGATCATTTGTTTTGCAGGATTAATGAGTCCTGTACGGACTTAAGTAGGCTGCACAAGCCTGGGATGTTTTATTTGATCATCATCTCTAGGGTTCTGGATTCAAAATTTTGGAGATTGGGCTGAAATCATCAGCCATTGATGGTTCATTACCGGTCAATGAATCACTCATCAGAGACTTGGTGGACAACTTGCTACATCTTATGTCCACATGGCTGGATCTTCATTTTGTTGTTGGTTATCATGTTTGGTTGTTGTCTACACTGAAGTTCCCACATTGGACAACAACAAAATGTCAGAGGATTGTGGATTTTATGTTGATATCTATTAATCAGTCTGTATATGTAATGACTAAACTATTTGGTCCTATTTTGTTTGTAAAGTTTCAAGACAAACTGTGTTGTTTCCAATTTAGTCATTAAGAGGGGGTGTTAAACATATCAACTCATTAGTTAGTCTGCTAACTAAGGTTGGTTATAAACCACCTCAACTTTTGTAATCGCTTCCAGCATAATAAATACACGCTGCACACACACTCTGATATGAGTGTTTTGCATGCCTTTCATTCTTCTCTCTCTCATTCTTAAGCATCTACATTTGCTAACATTCCAACTTTCTTAAATGGATGGAAGTCCATTTACCATATGGTCTTTCTAAGTATGAACAAATACTTAAAATTTAGGTACCCATACCTATTGTGCCAAAATGCATTATTATTCTCCACCACTACCAGTGGATGAGTATTTGTTGTTTTGTGATCAACAAGTTTATTCAATCCCTTCTCACCAATACCAACTACAATCACCTTGTTATCATGAAAAGCAGTTGTTTACTAAAAGAGTAGGATTCTTAGTTATTTCACTAATAGATAGAATAATTTTGTTCATATCAAGAACATATCGAACATTCTTGAAATTATAACTCAAAATATAGTTGAAAGTGACATGAACATCTCAACATCCTTTAACATAATGAATCCAACCATCTCCTAAAGAAACATATTCACTACAACACATATCTTTAGTAAATTTACATACAAGACTCTGTGACACGTATACTGTCATGATGCACCTGAGTCGAAATACCAAGTGGGGACGCAACAAATGCGAATTCCCCTGTCACCTCTTGTTCATCACTTTCAGCAACATGTTCATCCTTTGATCCTTTTTGGCAAACCAGGCCATTGTCTTTTTCGACAATTTTTATTAAAATGTCCCAAATCATTATAGCAAAAACATTTCCACTTTGATCTCTTAGATACATTACTGCTTTTGAAAGAGTCATTTGATGAACCACTAGTATTGTTTCTGCCATTGCCTTTGAACTGTGCATTGAATGCACACTCTGTAGTGTTTGAGGTTGATGTCTTTGCTTGATCCCGGCTCCTTTTGCAAAAGAAGTGTTGATAACTTCTCAAAGTCAAGCACTTGGATCTCTAAAATTAAAGATAGGGACTCAACAAATGAATCATAGCATGATGGCAAGCTTTGTAAAACTAAAGTTGCCATATCTTCATCATCCATTGGTTTTCACAGTTAGATGCAACCAACTCATCACTATGATCTTTCAGTCACAAGAAGTAATCAGACTGATCCTCCTTGCAACTCAGTAGAAGAAAAAGGATTCTTATGATACAATGCCCGCTCTCAATGGTTAGATGCAGTGACGCAGCAAATGAATCATAGGATGATGGCAAACTTCGTAAAACTAAAGCTACCATATCTTCATCATCCACTGGTTACTTGATCAAAGCCAACTCATCACTAAGATCCTTCAGTTGCAACAAGCAATCAGAGATTGATCCTCCTAGCAACTTAGTAGAAAACAAAAAATCTTAAGATACAATGCCTGCCCAGCTTTCGACATCTGCTATGTTCCCTTTAGGTTTGTCCATAAAATTTTAACACTGTAGTACCATTTTGGACTTCTGGTACACTAAGTGTTTGCAATTGACAACTTTGGAAGCACTAAAGCTTCTTTGTCTTTTCCCATAATCTTCAAGGTCATCAGCAAGTCTATGTTCTTTGTTTAACATAATTTTGTCAAGGTCTCTATACTCACAAATGGTGGGTGTCTTATACTCCACAAAGTGTAGTTTTTGCCGATCAACTTTTGAGACTTGGGCAAAAACATTGTTGTATACCAACCATTATTGACCACAGATCTAGACCACCTGGCCTGCAAAAACTAAAAAACCCAAAAAAAACGAAGAAGTGAGGACCAAAATACACCTTCCAATCACTCTGACAAAGTATTGTAGGTAGTCTAACAAAAATTCAGTGACAAACTCTCAATTGATCAAAAGATATTAAATTAATTTGCCCAAGTTTTAACATCTATGGAGAAATATTACATTAATTTGATATACTTGATTTGAATGTGACATGAACATCATAGAGTTTTCTTGAGTTAAAACATGACAAGAACAAATCACATATAAATATTTTGAATAATTACAACCCAAAAATTATTCCCCACCCGCTATGGAGAAATATTTTAGAAAGTTTTAACTTTTAATCCTTATAAATTTTAAAACTTTACAAATTTTGAATAATTGCAACCCGAAAATTTATAAATAAATATTACAACCCTGACTTTTTAAGCTAATGACCATTTCATGTGATGTCTAACATGGAAATGGTGACACCACCTCCTTTGCACATCACTCCAACGAAATGCCTCTCCAGCTTGCCATGCCATGCCAAAAAGACATTTCTCACTCAATGCTTCCCCACACACAAAAATTGAATCCTATTCTTCCGAGCAACCTGTGCAGATATCTTGGCTGCTCACTCCACATGCACCACCCACCCACCTCTCACGGTTGCACAAAACATGTATGGTTGTGCATTACATGGCACTGTTCTCAGTGGTGTCTGCAAGAATAGTAGGTGACCATCATGGCCACTAACTATTCAAACTTAGATCCTTAGCTACTGCAAATTACTTTGAAAACTCCAGCACATGCTTCTCCTTCAAAACAAACACTGAACAACACTCCTCCTTGCTTTAACCAGATTCAAATCACAGCCGATAATATCCCAGATCTGATACCATATTATCTTTATCAAGCCGTGAAAATACATTGCTTGATTGCTGCTTTAAACAAACTCCACAACCATGTAACAAACACACAAATAATAAAAAGATTGAATGCTTTGAATAGATTGCCTAATCTACCTTATTTTAGCAAACATGATAACTATTAGTTTGTCTAAATAAATGCTAATTTATCTAATACTTAATAATTTTTCACACAAATGAAACTCAAATATTTCTAAATATTTGTCGTTATATTGAAGCTGAAATAATGTAACCTTATTTTACTTGTAGAGCATTTTATCCCAACCTTTTAATCCTAAGCCTTGTCTGAGGAATTCATATCTCAGATCAGTTTTACAATTGCTAACCGGATGAGACCTTATACTGTCAGAGATTAGATTCCACAATGAAGAGTAGTCAAGAAGTGTGTGTGTGTGCGCGTGTGTGCACACGTGCATGTGTTGCAGCACCTCCTTATACATCATCAGTCATTTTTGGGGCACACTGCTTTCTGTATATCATTGTCAGAATTGTTAGTATTTACTATTTGGAAAGTACTTCTTGGTCTGTCCTCAATATCATTATCTCTTGTACTTGCAACAAGTAAATTCATGTGAGAATCCAGTGTGGCAATCAGTTTCAAGTGTATTACATTTATTTTAGTTAAGGAAATTTATTTTTAGTTAAGGACAATCATGTTCAGGAATTTTCAATATTCTACCTTAACTAGTTTTTAAATGAAGGAATTTATTTAGTAGCCAACCTGTGAACGAGAGAGGATTGATAAGCTGGATAGTGCTAATGGCCTCAACTTGTGTCTCTGCATCTCCAACAATTCAGGAAGCGCCGAAATCTCTTTCAAGTCATGTTCATCGTTATTTCTACCATCTGTTCCAGCAGTCAATGGTTCTGTTTGTTTCTCTGAACTGGCAGGCAAACCCTGACTCTTCTGAGAAATTTGCTGGCTCAGTCCTCCTACTTTTATAAAGGCATCCGAAATTGTTGATTGTTTTAATCTTGCACTAGAATGCACATCTTGAGAAGATTTGGAACTTGTACTTTGGCTTTTAGTTACATCTGATGCACCGTCTAAGACTTCTGTTTTTGATTTTCTTCCTCTCTTTCTCAATGGTGTGTTCTTTTGGTGAGATTCACTGTTGTCTGCAGACCCACTGCCATCTGTAAGGAAATGCAGCTGTGGCAGTGATAAAGGAGATGATTTGAGACAAGTATTCAGCAAGCTTTCCAAGAATCTGCACAGTAAACAACCAAGAGATTGGCTTAGCCTAATAACGAAATGCTTTAATAATTGCACTTTACCTTAAAACATTCATGGTAATGAACAATAGCCACAGGCCCACAGCCTTGGATACAAACTCCACTACAAGATGTTTCCTATTGTGTGCTTTCACAAATGTTGAACTTGATTTGTTAAATTAAAACAGAAAGTGCTTCGTCTATACTCTAGAATCTAGACCTCTACAGACCACAAAGATAATGAAGAAAAGTTCAAAATTCCCGGGACTAAGCGAAGAAAGTGAGAATTAGGTAAGTTCCTCATGCCTTGAATGAAAGGGTTTGAAAGAAATCAGAGAACCTTTAAGGACAACCAATGCTCCACAGATAATTTTTTTTTTAAATGATATTTTTCAAAATTTTCAATGTTTTGATAATGTTTTGTTTTGATATTCTGATATTATGAATACTTTTTACACTATAAAATAATAATAATGGCAAAAAAAAAAAAATTATTACTCGCATAAATTGAATGTAACTAAATAATTAACAAACAGGATGGTGGTATTAATCAATATGTCCGATTTCAAGGGCTAGATAAATGTTTCCATGTTTTACTACATATAACCAATAAATCCCTGAAGCAGCTAATTGCCATAGTAACTTACTTCTGCAAATCACTATTTACTAAAAAGGCATACATGTCACACCTGAATATCTTCTATATAGATTGTTACTGCACAAGAATATAATGAGACTGATTCCTACCACAGATCATATCTGCTTTGTCAATACCATATATTGTTTCATTGATCTCAGAAACAAAGAGCTCCTTGAAAAAAGCATATGTTTTACATTATAGAAGTTAAAACCATATGCACCTGCTACAGGGTCTGAAATGAATGCAAATTGTGGAGAACTTGGAATCTGAGTATTAACCAATCAAATTCCACTGCAAAATAATAACCACGCCATATCGCAGGATCAAAGTTTAATGTTTGGAATGACAAAATTGAAATAGATACAAATTAAGCAAATTAGGAGTCAGATGAATGTCAATGTGGAAAGAACCTAGGAGTACATGAAGAGTCCCCATACAAAAAGCTACTGTAGTTTGTATAAATATAGTAGTACATTCCATTGTAAAATGAAAGAGTTCCAATTACTGAAAGTATGTTATGTTTTTTATAGTGTATCTCATTCATTCTGTGTTTTGTTTGTATCCCGTCAATTTCCAGCCATTGTATCAAAGCAAGACTAGTGCCAGCAAGGATAAGTACCCACAAGGGTGTGAGCTCACAGTAACAGCAAACTTGGGAAAACTTCCGATGTGAGTTGTTTCTATAAACAGTTTTGATGTTTTATATGACCGTGATTGACCCTCAGCAACCCTAAGACACTCCAAATCTTTAAGACTTGAGGAAAACATGGAACAGATTGTTGCAGATGAATGAACAGAGTAAAAGGAAGAAGGAAAAGGATCTGAAGGTTAGTCCAGACCATCAGGGACCCATTCAGTTTTCCCTGCTCTGAAAAAACAGAAAAATGTGACAAATTTGGTGGCCTGTGAATTTGTCCCCTGTGAACAGACTGAAATTGTTAGGTTCGACAGCCAACAAATCTTCCCAATGAATTTATGCATTGGCAAATCTGTCACCTGTAGATATGGACAAACATGCAGATTCAATGTGCGTCAAATCTGCCGAAATGCGACAAGGCTGAAGATCATTTGCCATATCAAGAATTGAGGTGTTCTCATTATGAATGTTGAGATGGAACATGGGTTGAATCTCTCTGTTTCTATTTGGTAACCCAATTTGTGTATAAATAAGCCTGTTGGGCACTTGTAAAAGGCATGCAGAGTTAAGAATATAATTATACAGCTAACTGTAGGAGTTAAGAAAGTTGTTCATGTCAAAGAGCAAGGAAAGCTTTTAAGGCCATTGTAGAGGTGTTTATTCAGTTCCACAATGTTCTTAAAGACTCCATGGGATAGACCGAGTGGTAATTTTTGCTGATTTCAGTTGACATATGGAGGCACAAACCCAAGTTGCTGGAATTTACCCACATTGGGTTTCTTCAGGATAACTTTGTGTCATTCCCTATTGTGTGATTGTTGGTATTCATTTGCTTGCAAATTTACTTTCATTTACAAATTTTATTTTCACCACTTAGTGCCACTTCAATTTTATGTTTTAAGGCTGTATTTAATATTGTTTACAATCTACAGCAGTATATAGTCGTATCATATTTTCAGTCATAAGACATGTTAGAATCTGTGTAGGTGAATTAGTTATTGCTTGAGGGGAATGGTGTGGGTGATGACCTGAGGATCATAACACTTTTTTGGTATCAGAAAAAAGAAACGAAAAAAATAAATTATTTTAATGTCCATGAATGACCAAAATAAGTCAATGGGACTCGGGAATACATCCACTTACAATCAGAGCATATATTAGTCATTGGTTGAGTGGAAATTGTGGTATGATCAGTTTTGCAGGCATATGCCATTGACAAGATCAGCTAGAGCAAGAGGAGAATGTGAATTGATTCCCTTGCAACAAGAGATATCCACAAGGAGATTCAATCAACAAGTGAGAAGATGTATGCCCCATTTAGAAGAAAACTTCTCTCAAGAAATGGAAGATCTCATGAGGAGAGATTCTCGAAGTTACTCGAGAAATGGAAGATCTCACGAGGAGAGATTCTTGAAGTTGAAGGCAGATGTTGAAAGCCTTACCCTATTCACCGGTAAGCTCGACAAAATCGAGAAGTGGATGGAATCATTGGTCGGTAAACTTGGGATTGCATTGGGGACACCCAAGTCTCATTAGGAGGAAATAGAAGAACCACTCAAAGGCCAAGACAGGTAGCAGCCTCGTGTCATCCCCAACAATCTCACAACCCAACCACAATTCAAGGTGGAGGCAAAAGTGGAAATTTAGCCCTATGACGGAGAGGTGGATACCTTGTCCAACACGACTTATATTTCAGTGTGCATCATGCTAGTTAAGAGAAACAAATAGCTATTACATGTTTAAAACTTTCTAGTAATGCAATCACTTCGCAGGAAAGTGATGTTCATTCTTTGGTTTTGAAAAAACTGCCATCAGGTACCTAAATGGGAGGATTTTTAACAATTAATCAAAAATCAGCTTTATCTTATTTGTTATGAAGAGGAATGTGATATTAAATGGCAATATTTCAGGCAAAGGTGAGACAAAGTGTACAGGAGTATACTAGTGAATTTTGTAATCTAATTGGAATTGTCCAAGCTTTCTCTATGTTTTTTGGGTTTGTCTCAAGGATCCCTAGTTCAATCTCTTTCGCCTATGCTATTTTTGTGTTATCAAGGCAGTGTCAACAAAACCCGAACTGTGTCGATTACTGCCAATGTCCTAGCATCACTTTTGGGCATGGCACCCTTTGGGTTGGTTTATTTTATCTATTTGGGTCTTGTTGGGTCGACTTGCATACGCCAATACCTCCTTGCACTATATATACAAAGCCCCTAAGAGTATTTAAGGGACAAGCATTCATTTGAAAGCCAAGGCATACAAAGAGAAAATAGGCATCTAGTTGACTGAATTTTCGATTTAGCATAGATCTAAGGTTTTTTAAATAAATAAATGTGATTTCACACATCAAGGATGCTTGTACCAAAAGAGGACCTAGGTAAAATTGCATTTAGACTTGTATTCATATGATTTGTCATACATACATTAGTAAGAGAACTACATGCAGTTTTAGTCCTCCTTGAAGTATTGGAACATAAGCAATGCTCAACTATTCAATGGAGAGCAGCTGAGGTCAATTTCTAAACCATTTTCAAGTTGTCTTGGTGTCATAACTGTAAATTAGGGTTTTGAAGCAACAAGAAGGAAAACAAAGATTCATGTGCAGGGCCAAAAGTGAATGTACACAAAAGAAACATCTACAGACATGTGCAGCAGACTGAAACCACATAGACCGACATAGTCAATAGGGCAGTACCAGTAGAGCCTAGACAATACCCATTGCTGCTAGAATCTAAGCTTCACCGGTAGTGTCCATGCAAGTTTTGTTCCTAATCTGAGCAGTTACAAAGCTAATACTGAACATTTTTAGAGATTGTGATGAATCCAATTAACAACATAAATCAAAAAATCAGCTAAGTGCATCAATTCTCCCTCATCTTACCAATTCTAAATATAGTAAGTACAATATCAATCTCTCTTTTACATTCAAATTTGTATGGTTAATGCCTTATTTTACACAATCTGAATTTCAATAGTTTTATCTTATTTAGATTGCATTAATCACCAAATTAAATGAAACTTTCTTATATGTATGAGAGAGATGCTATCTTCATGAGAAAATCCAACAAGTACTGCTTGATCAAGATGATGAGAGCTTTATCATAAATGTATCCAAAGCTAAATACAAATTCTCCTTGGTAAGATCTAACCAAGCAATTGATTAATGCAAGCGGGAAGTTTGATTTGCTTATTTTGTGAGAGAAGCAAGACGATAAGGTTGTTGAAAATAGTACCTCTCCTACCATGTGCACTTACAAAGAGCAAATGAAAATGGAAGAGTTGTTGCAAAACTTTAGGGAAATATTCCAAGAGAGGGACAAAGCATAAAATCCAATTGCTACCAAATTGCGCTACTCACATCATAAGCCTCTATAGGAAATCTCTTTTGGAGGCAAATGAGATTTAAAAATAGCTTAAAGCTAGGTTGCATCATGGAGTTATTCGTACTAACTACTAAGTACAAAGAACTAAACAAAACAACCATGAAAAACAAGTACATGATTCCTTGGATTGATGATCTATTGGATCAAATATGATCCGTAAACTAGGTGGATATTCCACACTAAACTTCACCAACACGAATCTTTTACAACAGGTATTGTCCCCCCAAGTTCTATGTCATACAACAACACCAAAAAAAAATGTTTTTTTAAAATGTATTCCAAATCTTATGACTGTCATCTACAGCATACAAAAGAATATGCAACCCTTCACATGCTACATATATTGCATACTACGCTCCACATGCAATCCCCTTATGCTACTACTCCATACGCGATTGCAATTCAATGTGTTTTTATAGAAGTGCAAACCCAATGTGAAGTTCTTTAACTTTTATGAACAAGTACTATGCTTGGGTTAGTTGATTCTTGAACTCTCTTAAGTGTTTGATGTGTTAGACTAGCTGCATGCTGTCAAAAACATGCAAGTAAGGAAATCGAACCCAACATGAAAGAAAGATACACAAGACATACCCTAGAGAAACTCAATGTGAGAATACTCCAACAAGAGTGAAGCCATGCTTCGTCAACTCCACTATGTTCTGCAACTTACAAGCTTATGCCTTCTTGGGCTTACAAGGACACCAACTCCTCAATGGCCCTTATACTTGTAATGACCTCTGCACTCTTCAATGGATGACTTGCTTCTTTAGCAAGATAGACTACTTAACTCAGTCATCTCAGTTGTTTAGTCTCCAACTAAAAGGTTATTTGCACTTGATTGCCTTCCCTACACCTTACAGAGCTCCCATTCACTCATTGTGCTTCCTTTGCTATCAATTGTACATCTCTCATCAATTGATGTTTGATGCCACTCATGAATAAATCAATGAATGCATTCTATGAACTCTAAAAGTTCATATATACAAAAGAACATCCCTTAGGCTTGAACAAGAAGCCCAAGAATAGAAAATTGAAGCCCAAATGCTTATCTGTCCTTTATACTTCCTATGCATTATACTCAGGCAAAACCCCCACTTTATGCAAGGCAAAACTACCACTTAACATTGCAAAACTATTGGGGTGGTTGCGGAACCACCACTTAACGTTGCAAAACCGGGCTGCTTAAAACAACAATTTTGCAACCATGAAAAATCGTATAACTTCCCAATGCCATAACTTCTCCATATGAACTTGAAATCATATGCCCTTTTTATTTTAACTTACGTAATTTTTCGAGAGGAACCCATATATATACTCTAAAGGTACTTTTGATGCTAGCCATATGTTGTTTAACCCCCTACAACACAAACTAGCTCTTTTCCAGGACTTTGCATGTCGCAAATGGCCTTGTTTGGCAATCGATAGTCTTCTTGACTAAATTGGATATTCTTCTTGATCCAAGTTTCTAATCAAACTCAAAGGTAAAAAAATACCTCACCAAAATTGACCTAAATTTGAGCTATCACTAGGTGCCAATTGAGCCAATAAATGTGTGGAATACAACATTTAAGGTGAAGGAAGGATTGTTCAACAGCTTGGCCATATCGTTTGGTTTGACCTATGCACCTATGACATTCATGAGAAGATCAACATTGTTTCTTAACCCTTTATAGACTCTTTCATGGTTGCCTACGAGAAAACATACTCATTTATCAAAGCAATGTGAGAAAAGCTTCTCTAGCATGTCAAGTAAGATCTAGTCACCCTACGTCGACACAAACTATATGCCAACCTGAAGAAATGTTGCTTTGGCATGTACATGATCCAATATTTGAGAAACATCATTGATGGGGTCAGTGCACATGGATCTAGAGAAAGTTTGAGTAATTTGAGATTGGCTTGCACCGAAGACACTCATGCAACATAGCTTCTTGCATCTACCCAATTTACATCACAGATTCAAGTTGGGACTCCCCCACATTATGTTGCCCTTGAATTATGGGACAAAATAGGAAGTGATGGCAAAGTTAATTTGAACTAGGCACAACAACATGCATTTGATTGTTAGCAAATGAGAAGAGATATGTGAAAAGCACTTGATGCACTTGATCAATGCAAGATCTTTCCTATGCAATCCAGAATTGGTTACAAGGAGGTTACAAAAATTATTAGTTAGGTTTTAACTAATAAGTAGTTAAGCCTTTACAATATTTAACAACCCCTCTTAATGACTAAACCGGAAACAACACCAAGTTTGTCCCGAAATTTTACCAACAAAATAGGACCAAATAGTTTAGTCATTACATATACAAACTGATCAAGAGAGATCAACATGAAATCCACAGTCCTCTGACATTTTGTTGTTGTCCAATGTGGGAACTTCGGTGTAGACAACTGAACATGATAGCCAACAGCAAAATGAAGATCCGGCCATGTGGACATAAGATGTAGCAAGTTGTCCACCAAGTCCCTGATGAGTGATTTATTGACCGGTAATGAATCATCGATGGCTGATGATTTCAGCCCAATCTCCATAAGTCTGAATCTAGAACCCTGGAGATGTTGATCAAATAAGATATCCCAGGTTTGTGAAGCCTATCGAAGTCCATACAAGGACTCAATCACCTTGCAAAACAAATGATCACTATGGGGAACCTGAAAACCATCAGGCTGCACCATATAGACCTCCTCGTCCAAACATCTGAAGAGAAGCAATTGATTTGTGACCATCTTCGCAATATAAGCATCCTCATCAATTCCCCCTATTGAGAAAAGCCTTTCGCAACAAGATGAGCCATGTACTTGTGCAAAGTACAAAACATATCCACCCATTTGAATCCAATGGAGTGTAGAACTGGTCGTTCAGGCACCCTACCAAGGTTAGAATCTAGAGCAAAATGACCGTGCTCTACTGAACAAACAACCTTATTCCCGGTTCTCTGAGCCAGTGAATTTGACCAAGGCATTTCATCCTCCTGCACAATTACTAGTGCATCCGACTGAGATTGAGGAATTGCATCCTCGTGATATTCCCTCCACCACTAATGCATGTAAGTTGAGTGGATCAGGGTCAACAAGCCTATACTTTTGCACATCCTGTATGGTGGATTCATCCTCCACTCATGCATCTACATTGACTATATAGAGTCAACGAGTCTATACAGACCACCTTGCCTAATACCCCGGGCAATTACCTTACCCTGTCTTATATCAAACACAACACATTGTTTTCCAAAGAAATTTACAACAATATTGGGATTTTCCGTTAATTGAATAATAGACAGGAGATTTTTACTTAGGCTAGGAACATACAAAACATTACTGACTATGATTGTTTTTGCATTATTCAATTTTATACGAACATCTCCTATCCCCTCTACTGCATAAGACATGCCATCAGCTAAAGAAACTAAATCAAAATGGTTTGTACTTGCAATAAATTTGATATACCAATCTTTACATGTGAAATGCTTGGATGCGCCGGAATCAATGAACCAGCTACTGGTATGTGAGTGTGAATATGATGCCACAAAGGCATACTCTTCTTTAGATTCCCCTTCTTCAATTGCTACCACATTTGTTGCTTGATTGGTTTGTTGGGAAATTGCAAATTGTCGCTTCCGGCAATCCTTTTTCATATGCCCAACCTTATGATAGTAAAAACATGTTACCTGATACTTTGAAGACGGATACGTAGAAATATATTTCCACTTCCATTTCCCTTTCGCCTGAGCAGCAAGTGCACTCTCTTCTTGTCCAACACTGGACTCCTCTGCTTGTGTCTGTCTCCATTCCTTTTGTAGCAGATAGGAACTCACCCGATCAAATGTCAGTGTCTAGCTTTCCGCCATCAAATGAAGAGCCTCCACGAAAGATTCATAGGATGGTGGCAAGTTGTTCAAAACTAGTACCACCATGTCATCATCATCGACCTTCTTGTTAATAGCTGAAAGCTGGTCTTAGAGATCTTTCATCCGAAGTAGGTGATCTAATAGAGAATCACCCTCATTCATCCTGACAGAGAATAACATATTTTTCAGGTACAACACCCGGCTTTTCTTCGAAGTCCGATACTTGTTCTGCAAACTGGTCCATAGCGCACTTGCCATGTGGCATTATGAACCTCAGGAATCATATCATCTGACACGAATAGCTTTAACAACAAGGCCTCCTTATGACGCTTGTCATAATCCGTAAAATCCGTAACATGTCTTGCCTCAGTGCCAAGAACAATTTTGTCACAGTTGCGATATTCTGCAATCATTAAAATTTTATGACTCCACATGTTATAATTTTGTCCAATCAACTTTTGGGCCTTCGGAAGGACGAGGTTTTGGATATTTGCCATTTTTCACTCCGAAAAATGATTTTGAACCAATAAAAAGATTCCCGTATAAATTGAACTATTTAAATTTCTGCACAAATTGAACTTTTATTATTATTATTATTATTATTATTATTATTATTATTATTATTATTATAATTTTCCTGATTCTATTCAATGTGCAAAAGACTCGAAAAAAATATATATATAAAATCTGAAAAATGATTAAAAAACTCACGAGAAATTGTGCCTTGTGACTGCAAATGCTTGCCCTTCGTGATGATTTTCGAGCCCTTGGCATAGCCCTACAACCTCTGTTTTTGTGCCCCCTTCCAACACTTGTATCCACGGGTTTGTGAAGAAACCCTCGACAACTTTTGTTCCGCTGCTTTCGACTGTGTCATGACTGTTGTATTTCATGTGTTGTCGCCCCCAACCATGAATGTAAAATATTTGCCACGAACTTGTGTCTTCTTTCTGCCGAAACCCTTCCTGGCGTGTTTTGTGCCTCTACATCTGTAAATGGGACTGTCTATTGGCGACCCTTCAGTGATTTCTTCTATGGACTGAATACGTTTCTTCCATGCGATTTCCATTGTGTTTTGTGCCCCTCGCTCCACGAGATTGGGTCTTGTTGGCGACTAGGACTTGGACGTGCAAACTCCACAAAACTCAATACTCCACAAAACTGCTAAGAAACGTATCGACCCCATGGATTCTTCTCCCTGTCGCAATTTGCTTTCCGCGACTGTTGTGGACTCACGATTTGGATTTCCACGAACTTGACTCCTCAAAACGTGACTGCTTGAAGTTGTCTGCAATTATCTTCCACATGTGTCTAGCCTTTCTTGTGCTCACATGCCCTACATGCCACGACAAACTCCTCAACGTGCCTTCCACAATTTCTCACTGTCTGCAACTGCAACAAACCCTCGACATAACTCCTTCCTTCGATGTCTCAATGAAGAATTTCAAATGTATTTCTTTTCATGGGTCTGCAACCTATTGCGATTTCTCTTCCTCCTTCGTTCGTACCCTGACACCAGGGTTTCCTTGAACAAATCACCCGTACCTTTCCCGACTTCCTCGAGTGGTGGCTTTGATACCACTATTAGCAAATGAGAAGAGATATGTGAAATGCACTTGATCAGTGCAAGATCTTATTTAGGCAATCTAAAATTGGTTACAAGGAGGTTACAGAAGTTATTAGTTAGGCTTTAACTAATAAGTAGTTAAGCCTTTGCAATATTTAACATTGATGAGCTCAAGCATCAACTCTACTCACCACCAAATATCATTCTTTCACACCCACATCAATCGTTCAAGAAGATGGATGCTTCAAAGTATACATTAAATGTTGTCCTCACTCAACACATCACAAACCTCTCTGATGAGGCCTAGAAATCATAGTTCACATACTCGTACTCAGAGAGTACTCGCCCAACTCCCAAAAAGTTTACTCGGCGATTATTCAATAGCCACTCGTCATTATTTGACAAATTAAAAAATACTTAAATTTTAAAAAAAAACATGAATTTTATAGAAATTACAGCTGTAAAATGTATCAAATGAGTCTGTAAAACATTGGGGAAGCGTTTTCTATTAGAATTGAATACAAGTAAAGTATAAAATCGCATAATCATGATTCATGCGAATACAACTATGACACTATCAAGTTTCAACAACAAACTGATACAATGATACTTATTCAAAAATCTACAAGTACAAATTACAAGAATTTATAATTTTCTCTTCTCTGCTCTCTGGAAAACTAAAGGTGACTAATAGAGTCCAATCCTCCCACTCGATTGCCCCTCCTTGCTCTGCCTCGAATGTTGTGTCTACGGCTCCACGCTAGAACCAAATGGCAGTGACTCCTCTGCCTCATGTTCGACAACATCTACAAAGATGTCATTCAATCCAATATCTCATGCTTATGCTGATACACAAGGAAGTCTTTTAGTTGTTTCTTGAATGCAAGATTTCTATCATACCTACATCCCTTCATCCATCCTTCATACCTCCTATGATGTCTCCCTAAAATCTTAAAACCCCAAAATATCGCTGAGTCTGAAACCTTGGAACCCTGAAATGAAAACTTGAAATCTAACTAAGTCTGAAATATAATAGGATACTCCAAAACCTAGAACTTGCATTATAGCTCTAGAGGTCTAAACCATTCATAAACATCCTGAAAGTATATATATAAAATATAACTTTAAGTATAAGTTTACATTTAGATTATACTTAAATGTTTATTTTATATATATATATATATATACACACTATGGGGGCACGTGTGTTTAAAAATGACAAAAAACTATGTTTTTCCCACATTTTTCATGCATTCTAACCACACTAGAGAGTATTTACACAGTATTCATCCAATACTGGCAAGTACTTGCCAATCCTCACAAGTACTCGACGAGAATATAATAGGAATAATATAGAATTAGAGAATAGCATTGTAATCTGATTTGTAACAGCCCTGTAACAATTCCTTACTGGAATCTGATGTGTAACAGACCTGTAACAATTCCTTACTGGAATCTGATTTGCAACAGACCTATAGCAATTCCTTTGTTGCTATAGATAGAGGATTAATAATTATCATTTATTTTGAGTCAATTTTTAAAAAGAACGGGACTCCAGCTCCTAGTCTAACCGAGGCAAGGCCCACTCGTGAGAACTTGGTGGTTTAATTTCTCATCCATTGGATGGTTTGTTTATAATGTGTGTGCATGTCATTCCATTTCATTTTTTGTGTGTACCATTTTTATTTTTTTTTAAACAAAGATTATATTATAGCAAAATCAAAGAATACATATTCTAATAAGCCAAGCTTGAAAGCTAATAGTCCAAGATCGGGCAGTGAACATAAAGGAGAACCAATAATCACTCATTGATGCAAATCCAAATCCATTATCTTTCTCAAATCTTCTTGCAATTTGCTCGATCACCAAATTGGAGGCACACCATAGCAAAGGTTGTGATTATCCAATGCCCAATTGACTAAACTATCCGCCACTTTATTACTTTCTCCAGGAACATGGCGGAAATAAACCTCTTGAAACTTTTCTTGCAGACTATGAATCTTCCCCATTTCTCTAGCTATTTGCCAATTTTTACTAAGATCTCCCTTTGGAACAAATAACAAGCCCACAATAACCTTAGAGTTTGATTCAATTTACAATTTTTGCCATCCAATTTTTTAAGCTTCTTGCATCCCTTTATAAATAGCTTTGATCTTCGCCATATTATTAATATTACATCCCACCTTTTCCGCTAAAAGGAAGGCAACAAATCCATCCGATGTTCTGCCAATACCTCCTATACTACCCTATCCCGGATTCCCTCTCGAAGCACTATCCGTGTTCAGCATCCCATACCCAAAAGCAGAAGCTGTCCAATGTCGTTCTTGCTGAGCTTTCTTTTTCAGATTAAAAGTGATCCTTGTAGACATAGAAGGTTGCAATGGAAGCTGGCGACATAAGTAATCCCATTCCATCATTAGGGGTTGAGGCAAACTAATCTTATGCTTGAAGGATTCAACAATTTTGATTTTGATCTTTTCCCAAACAAAATTGATATCTTTGTTTTTTTGCCGGACGATTCTATGATTGCGTTCTTTCCAAATGTTTCATCGCAGAGGGGAGATGGCATACCACAAAACCGGAAGATTCAACATTTTGGATAAGAGCTTCCACAAGTAGATCCCCATGGGACACTAGAAGAAAAGATGAGATATGGTTTCTTCATTGTCCAAACACATGACACATCGAAAGGGACCACAAAAGCCATGTCTCATGAGGTTTTCTCCAGTTAAGACTCTCTTCTTCAAAAGCAACCATAAAAAGAAACTTACTTTGGGCCATAGAGCAGTCTGCCATATTTGACCAAAAATACCCTTAAGAGGATGAGGAGCACGCCTAGCAAGAGAATCATATCTTGAGAAAACCATATAAACACCTATAGAATTCTTCCCCCAGGCTAAGGCATCAAGCTTTGAAAGTATTGAAAGAGGGCGAACTAAAAGCATCTCACTGATCCGTGACCTTTGATCTTCTGCTATTCAAATTGGCCACTCACTAGGAGGTATCCAACATTTTCCAATCTCCCATGGCTGATTAGTTACCCTACAATACTGACCAATCTTAATCCATCTTTCTCTTGCAACTGCTCCATCACTGTCTTGAGTTCTGGATATTGAAATATGATCCGCAGATGAGCATCCCACGAATCACCCCAAAAGTTGGATTGTTGGGCATCATTAACAATCCAAAACAAATTCTTTTTTATAAGATCCTCTCCGCCTTAAGAATAGCAAGAATAGGTGGCCCTTTAAGAGGAAGATATAATCTAATAATTCTCTCTAGAGGGTTGTTTTCGGCATATTTTGCTCTAATATTAATTCTCCACAAATCATCTGGGTGCATAAACAATCTCCAGCAGAGTTTGGCCACCAAAGCCTTGTAGTGCTTAGAAGAAGAATGAAATCCCAATCCTCCATCCTATTTGGATGGGCACATACTTTCCCACTTTACAAGAGACCACTTTCTTTTCTGTTGCAAAACACTCCACATAAATCTTTGGCAAATGGAGTCCAATTGCTTTAGAATTTTACCTAGAATGTTCAAAATAGAGGTAGCAAGTGTGTGTACCTTTTAATTATGTTTGTATAATTTCAATTCCGTTTGGGAAGCTTACGATCTAGACTAGCATTTCAATTTGCAATTTACTTTCCAGTATTTTCTTTCCTACAATATACTTTCCTATCATTTAAATTCCCCAAGTGTGTTTAATTCCAACAAGTATGAGTTAATGAACTAGTATTGCACGTAGTTTAGTGTTGCATATACATTGCAGACACCTTACAAAGTTATACATCCGTGGGTTGACAATTAAGTGAAATATCATTAGGCGGCTGCCCCCTGATGTATATCCTCACAGGGTGTATGAGATTTCCTCAAGCTAACATATAACAATAGATTGCATATTCTCTACACTCTCCAATTTATGTAGGCTCGGAGTAAATTGTAGAATGACCGCCATCAATAGTAACCCACCTACTTGTAGCAATTCCATCTCAATATCAAACACAAGAAGAGAAGTGTCAACTTGGTTGTGGATTAATTAAGTCGACCCCCAATTACAACATTGACATTGTACTTCATACCTACAAACATAAGACATGGAGTTGGCCCCAACAGTATAGTAGCGACGCTGACTTCAATGACATGTATAGGTAAACATGGTAGTAACTTTCAACTCCAAGACAAACTTTTGTCATCTATGCATTCTATCACGGCAAACATCAGAAGGTGGTTTGGGAGGTGCATTAAAATCAACTGAAATAACATTTCAGGGTGGAAAATTTTATGGCAATATTGTGAAAGTACTTTTATCAATTGAAGCTCCATAATGATGTGTGTCCATTGCAAAGAAAGCAATTAAGAAACAATGAATGTACACCCCACTAGCAATGCCTAACAAACTAATGCAAGAGCATCTGAGTTCACAAGCAATCTTGCATCAACCAAAAATATGTAGGAGTGTATTCATGTAGACTAGTCGGTATCTTTACCATTTTTACATGGTTGAAGTTGATGTTTCAGAGACATCAACACTACAACACTTAAAGGGCATCAAGTATATCAAAGAGGATAAGTTTGAGGAAGCAACATGGTTCCAAGTGAGGAAAAAGGAGAACAAAGAACACCTCCAACCCAAAATGTTATTGCAAATTTGAATTCTCCTCGAAAATTATGCACTTTAAATAAAGCATCTCGTTTAGTGTTTGTATACAAAAGTTGTGGTTTGTTATAGGGGTTTACCTCTGCCAATAGTGTCCAAAAACCTTTAACAACTACTTTTCAAATTGAGATGTCTCCATTAGGTCAGCCTAGACATGTTCGGCCATGGTAAGAAATATCAAAGAGTCATCTATAAATAAAAATCAAGCCTAAGGTCATACCTATTTAGCACTTATCTTGGCAAGTCCTAACAAACTTGAGAAATCCATTAGCACTCTTTTGAGACATTATCACAGAAGTATACACATCTAAAATCCCTCAAAAGAGGAATCATAGAGCCAAGTCTGAGTACAAAACGCAAATCAAAGTTGCATGTTGTCAAGTGTTGAAAGACAAGCATTGCATCACAATCTATCATGATCACGATAGGGACAACTTCCTCACTTGTGCATTCAAAAAGTGATGTGTTTTCCTTCTTGACTTTATTTTTATTCTGCTTGTGCATGCAATCATTAGAAATCAATAAAATATCATTTTCTTCACTTCACTTCATACCTTCCATGGATTGTTCCTTCTCAATTTCTTGCAAATCTGATTGTTCTTATTTCTTTGGCTCATACTCCACGATTTCTTCCCCTTGGGTTGGTATATTTCTCCCACTTTCCCTTGGTATGGTGGATGCCTCTATGAACTGTTCAGTAACCCCTTTTCATCAGAATTCTCTTGTTTTTTGATTCCTTCATTGGAATCCTTATGAGGGTTTGACCCTCCATCTTTGTCCTTAGAAATTACCTGCAGCTCAATCCTTTCTTCCTTTTGCTCTATTATCAAATAAGGCCTCAACTTCTCACATTTTCTAACAACATTTTCAATCAGCGCATGTGCAGCTAAAAAAAATTTATGTTCTTGCCTCACATTGACCCCTAAGATAAATAATAATTGTTGAAAAATATCATCACTCTCATTTAGATTCAAAGTCATAATTTTTTGCATTGAAGTTATAACATTTTCTGCATGATTCTCATTGACAACTACCAGGAAATGTTGAAACATTTCAATAATAAAATCATCACATTCCAAATCCAACATCAAAACACATACCTGATTTTTGCCATAGTTTCTAAAAATGTAACCCTCATAGCAAAAGGTCCTTTGCTATCCTCTAGCCCTTGAAAAATCACCACAATCCGCTGAAATATATCTCTCATGGTCTTACTGTTGTAAGGAACCTTGAGAATTGTCATTCTTGTAATTTCACTAATACAATTGATAACCAAAATCCTTACCTTTTTGTTTGGGTGTCTCCAGAGTTGGGGTTGATCCAAGAAAACCATTGAGGGTTGCACCGCCATTTCATTGTCACATAATGTGACTATTTTCCTTGGATAACCCATTTTCTACTTCTTCCAAAATGTTGGTTAGGTCACCTATTGGTTGACATAGGCGCTCTAGTTTCCTCCCTGCTCTGTAGAGGATTTGTTTCCCAACTTCTTCCATCATGCCGCATTAAAATTTTGATCTAACCCACAACCTAACAAAATGTAAGTTTTGATACCACTAAAATGTCCCCTTTAGGGCTGAAAACTAAAACAAGGGGCTTTCCAACAAACCCTATTTAAATATGCAATTTTTTTGAATTTATTTAAACCCTAGATATATGAAATTAATTACAGATTGTTGTAGGTGCCCAATTATGACACAATTAATATTCGATGGCTCCAAAAATTATAAAAAAGCATCCAATAATACAGCCAACAAGAATCATTCAAAACTCTATTTTTTCCAATGTTCAATGGCTGGAAATTATCACAAAAATACCAATCATCCAAAAGTATTATCAAACAGCAATATACACTATTAATCGCCCCAAATCAACAAATTAGACCCCCAAAGGAGGTTGCTGCCCTAGGAGAGGGCTCAAGACTGTTGTTTTGTCCTTTTAGGACTCCAATGCACCTTTCAAATCCACCTACAGCTGCACCTTACCTTCAAATACCACTTGATGCCAAGACAATACTCAAATCTGCCTAAACAACCAAGTCATCCTAGCTGTTTGCTGCCCTTCTAGGGTTTACGAACCCCAAAACTGCCCACACTTGCCCTTCAAACTGCCCTAGCAACCTCCCAAAAGCCTGCACTCCAGCTGAATGTATTCTTTGAAGCTCCAATAAACAAATCTGCCCAAATGTGACTCCCGGAATGAAGCCACCAATGCCTTGCTTGAGGGTTTTTGTCCCAAAACAATACCAAGAAAGGTTTTCGTCCTTTAAAGTGAGAAGCTAATCTTTTCGTGCTTAAACTTACAAATAATTCCACAACATAACATACCCCTCCAAATGATCCTCCTCTCCCTTTTTATACCCCTTTTCCCTCCAAAAATAATCACAAAGTGGGGAGCTCCACTTGGAGAGAATATAAATATTTAAAAATACTTTTTCTTTTAATTTCACTTAAGGGTTAAATACGCCTATGACCCTTAAAAAGTCCCCTTCTTAAGTCACAAGCAAATTAGATTATTATTATTTTATTTTAAGTATTTATAAATACTTTTTATGTTCGTAATAATATTATTCTAATTTCAAAAAAGGGGACATTACACAATTCGACTCAAGTCACCAGGGCTTCTAGATTTCATTCTTCACAAAGTGTTGTACCTTAATTAAAAATAAATTTGATGTCTCTAATGCTCATCCGACAACAAAGCCACCCCATTCTATTGGATAATGGAGAAGCGAAGATTACAAGAAAAATGTGATAATACTTGTATTAACTGGATTTGAAGAAGGCAAGTTTCTAAACCTCAAGGATGAGCATTCAGTTCCAATAAATTTTGTTCGTCTCACTGAAGGAATGCCAGCAAGTCTTCTCTGGCATACTGGATTTGGGCACACTCACTATGACAACATTCGCGCAATGCAAAAGAATGGTGTTGTAGGCTTGCCAACACTGCCCAAAAATACTGAGAAGTGTGAAGCTTGCATATTGACTAAACACAAAAAGGAAACATTTCAAAGGTTAGAATGGAAAGCCAACTGAAGAATTACAGTTGGTTCATTTTGATGTGTTCTTTACCAATTCTTTCTGTAGGTGATCATAAGTAATTCATGTTCATTGATCACTACAACTGAATGACTTGGATCTACTTTCTAAAAAAAACAAGAAGCCTTCAAAACTTTTTAAAAGCTTCAAACAATGGTTGAAATTGAAGCTCAATCTCGGATTGGGACACTTAGGACTAACAATAGTGGCAAATTCACAAAAAAAGTGTTTGAAGCCAGCTCAAACAAAATGAGATCAAACTTCATCTCATAGTCCCTTACACAACTCAACAAAATGGAGTAGTTGAGCAGATGAATAAAACTATGATGAACATACTTCAAGCAATGTTGTATTTCAAAGGGGCGAATCTGTATTTTTGGGTAGAAGCAATTCAAACAGCAATGTATCTCCGCAATAGGTCACCATCAGCATATGAAGTTTGATGTGGTCATCTCCCTTCAATGTGACATCTTCAGATTTTCAAATCCACTTGTTATGCATTGATTCCCAAAAAGAAAAGAAATAAATTGGACCGTAGTTGACGGACACAACAAACATAAGTCGCCAATTGAATCGACTTGAAAAATATGTTAAATTTGATGTTTTCAAGGAGATTGATATGGAGGTTTCAAATAGTGAGGGGGCGGGGGTTGTAATTAGAAAACAGTTGAATCTCTAGACTCCTATAATTGGAAACAAAACACCCTCTGTGGAAGAAAGTGAAACTTCATTAGAAGGTGGTCCTGTGTCAGAAAATGAAGGAGATTCAAATCAAGAAAATGAGGCACCAGTGATTCTACAAGCTACTTAAAAATAGATGCCAAACATTGAAAGATGTCAGACCTGATGAGGTTGGAAGAACTATCACTCGAAGTGCACAGACAACCACACAACACTCAAACAAATTCCTAGATGAAATTCAAGATAAGTTACAAAAACTTACCTTAGATGACCCTCCAGAAGAAGTCAACATTGCTTTTGACTCTAAACCTACTTCCTTCCAACAAGCTAAAAAGCTTGATGCACAGACAAATGCAATGAAGAGTGAATATGATGCATTGGTAAAAAATGGAACTTGGAAGTTGGTTGATCCTCCAATCAACTATAAACCCATTGCTTTTAAGTGGGTCTTTTTGTTTTTAAATAAATACAAAACAGATAGCTCACTTGACAAACACAAAGCAAGGCTTGTCAAAAAGAGATTTGCTCAAAATAAGGAATAGACTACAATGAAACCTTTGCACCAACAACAAATTGGACTACCATTCGAACTTTGTTGGCTTTGGTAGCACAAAATGGATGGAAATTTCATCAAATGGATGTAAAAACTGTATTTCTAAATGGTGATCTCAAAAAAAACTGTGTACATGATTCAGCGAGAAGGTTTCGCAGTATGGCCAAGTGCACAACGTGTGCAAGCCGAAAAAATCATTATATGGTTTGAAACAAGCCCCAAGAGCAGGGTATGAAAAGCTCATTGAGCACCTTCTAAACTTAAATTTCAAATGTTTTGAGTTTGAAGACAACTCTTTTTGTCAAAACAGTTGGATTTCTAGTAGTGTATGTAAATGATCTACTCATCATCGAAAATAATGAGAGATACACTGCAAAAACCAAAGTAAAGTTGATGAAAGGCTTTAAAATGACAGATCTAAGTTATATTCATTACTATTTAGGTATTGAAGTGATTCAAAAATCAAAGTACATCATCAAAAATATATTGATAAAATTTTGAGCAAATTCAGAAAGACAAATTGTAAGTCTCTCAATATGCCCATAGAACAAAATTTAAAATTGACATCAGAAGATGCCAAAGATTTGATAGATGCCACTAAATACAAACAACTCATTGGAAGTCTGATCTATGTGACCACAACTAGACTAGATATTTTTTTTTATTGTTGGTGTTCTTCCTAAATTCATGCAACAACCCAGAGAATGTCATTGGGTAGCAACAGAAAGAATCCTTCAACATCTAAAAGGAATACAAAATTTTAGGCTCAAATACTTCAATGCAGGTGAATTCAAATTAGTTGAATATTTAGATTCTAACTATGTTGGTGATTTTGAAGATGCGAAATCTACATCGAGTTTTCTTATGAATTTGGAAACAACAATCATCAGTTGAAAGTCAATGTCAGCAACTTCTTTAGCGAAAGTAGAATACATGGCAGCTTTAGAGGCAACCAAAGAAATTTTGTGGCTCATAAGGATTCTTTCAGATTTGCAGGAGCAACAGGTTTGGTCAACACCAACCATAAGCTAACTGAGAAGGGAAAAAAATAAGAGAACCCTAAAAATTAGATTTGGACAAAATAAGCTAATTGAGAAGGGGAAAAAAGAGAGAAAATGTGAGAGAATCAAAGAAGATAAAAAGACAATACAAGAGCCACAAGCCCTAATATTTTTACCTTCATATCTTCAATAGAAATGGTTGTAGAAAATTGCTCTAGTACCATGTAAAAATGGAGAAAAATAACAAGGAATTGTTCTTCCCAAAAATCTTCCTAAAAACACATGAATGGAAAACCAACTGCATATGACAAAGCCTCCTCTAAAGCTCACTCACATGGAGTTGCATCTCAAAGAATGAGAATAAAATGAAAAAAACGTACGTGGAGGAAGTATTTGAGCTAAAGTACAATCTAGGTGCCTTTTTCTCATTGGCCAGAATTTAGACAATTTTGATTGGCCTATGTAAAGGTTATCGACTATTGACTACCTAAAAGGCAAGCCATATATTCTATTTCTAAAAACATAGTAATATATATCAACTTAGGCTATAACAGCAAGCCCTAAGTTAGCTTATGCGAGAAGCATATAATTGACTACAGCAACACAATAATATCATTGTTATATTCCTATTTCTTGTCAAACTAGATTGGTTTGAGAAAAGGAACAAAGAACAAATTGCTTATTGTTGCATCATTCATTGTTTGCTTTAATACTCTGCATCTTCGGGCACGTTGTCAGCATAGGCATGCACCTTTAGTCATTGAGCATTTATTTAATATAGTTTTCATCGTGTTGATTGTCATTGTTAGTTTGCATATAATTATTCCAAAAATACATAAAAAACACTTAAGCTTGCATTAGTATTGTAATACACAATCCATTTCTATGCCGAAGTATTATTTAAAGTCCCCTTGCATTAATAGGGCACTATTTTACATTAAAGAGTAACAAAGCGATCATTTGGAGTGATTTACTTGCATCACTTGCAATTTTGCACCAATAACTAGGTTGCATATAATTAATGCTTTGCATATCTACTCTAGGAGATTAGATTAACATCCCTAAACATTTGTGCTTGGTGTGATTTCTATTTTTGGACTGACTACCTTATGCTCGCAAGAAGGTTTGCCTTTAGACTAACTCTTTTTTTCAGGCATTAGAATCACGAGGGTAGAATGAGTCCAAGCTCTATAAAAAATGCATCCCACATGTATTGTCATTTGATTTTATGTACATTCTTGTTGGTTAAAAGGAACAAAGAGTAATCGTCCTAGAACCCCCTCATGATCAAGATGAGTTTGTTTGCTCATTCACTGACTTGCCCCCGCATTGAGGTAGCATACCATGTCATTCTTGGATTCTGGATTAAAGGTTGGGCACTAGTGATCAATGAAACCTGGTAAAAGGTCTAACTTATGGTGTGGTAGCCATCCAAAGCACAATTGGCTTGGTTGATTCCTCCCTCTAGCCTAGAGAACCTCCACGCATGAAGTGGCAATCTACATTGCAGCTACTTCAATTGCACTAGAGTGGATCCTATGGCAACCCTTGTGTTAGGATATTCACATTTACTTTGGGTATCGCATTACATCTCCTTTTGGTTAAAAAGAACAACCCTTGTCCTCACATGGCACACACTTTTCTACACCAAGAGTTGCTTCGACTCTCTCTCCAACAACAAGGCATTCATGCGCAAGCCCTGTCCCACTTCCAAGAGTTCATTTTGAACTCTTTGGTTTCAAAGTGTGCAGTTCCTGAACTCTAGTTCCTTCAAGAAGCATGCACACCATCCTGATTGATGTAACGCTACCTTTAGTCTTGGCAGACTACTCTTCCCATGCACAAACAGAATCAAACAAAACAAGAAAGTTTGTCAAAAGAATTTGGCATATTTATCAACAAGTACACAACATTTTACAAAAGATTAGCACCAAGTACAAGCAACTTCACAATCAACACAAGATATCGCATCAACATCAAGTTGGTGACAAGGTATGGTTGCATTTACAGAAAGAGAGAATAAAAGGGGTGAACCTATCTTGGTTTGCAACTTGTTTTAAATGTGAAACTACTCAGGTCATACTTATCTCCTTTGTTAGACACGTGGCGTTGTCAAACAATTGAAGGTCACAAAGGTGAATGTTGATTTTGCTACATCAACTACATCATAATAGATAATTGATGCAAGGACAAAAGGGGCCCTAAGTCAGTTTATTCCACTCTATTGGGCTGTCATTGTTGATCAGTTTACTCACCAAAGGATGGACGATTCATCAAAGTTGAAGTTCTGAACAAAATCGTGGAAAAACAAACTGAAAAACTAAGTCGTCCTGCATGGGCATAACCTCCTTATTGCTTGAAATGGGAAACCATAATATGCTCCACGTCAAGTGTGATAAAATACATCCAAGATCCGCAAGCACAACCACCCCAACAAAATGACTATGAAGGGCTTGAAAATCACAAAATGCAAAAGTATATAAGATTGCAAAATTTTGGCTCTCCAAAATTTGTGTTTTGGTAAGTTCCATATCGCAACATATCCTCTTCGTTTCCTAGATGACACTTGGCACATGGCTCTTCAAATTCTCAAGGAGAGTGTCAATTCACATTCTATTTCTAGTATCTTAATTTCTTGCTAAAAGCTATAAAAGGAGTACCAATTGAATGTAAAAAAGCAGAGTAGTTTTGGGGCAAGACATCTAATCAAACAGATTGCTACCATTGTACATAGCTCTCTCATATTAATAAAGCTTCTTATTCCATTTGCAATATTGTTCCTCCTCCTTTTCTGTAACATCTACTTCGATTTCATTTCTACTATAACACACGAGATTTGGTCATTTAGTGTGTCGTCCACCAAATTGCCAATTTAACTCTGAATCAAATGAAGTGCAACCATTGCAAGTTAAGGATTTGTTTAACCTCAAATTATAGAATGTTCAGGTCTCCCAAAAGTCTGTTTAATCCCTTCATGTTAATTGCTCGATTAAATTGAAGAGAAAATCTATAGTCACATGACTCGAGACTCGGGAAAAACTGCAGCCTGTAGTCAAGTACAACTAGAGCCTTGTGAAAAAAACATTAAAATTTTCAAATTAAAATATACATACAATATTCAAAATTGTCAATAGATTTTTAATGTCTTTATGCCCTGAGCTTTGCCCAAGTTTAGCTTAGTCTGGTGGAATTTTTCTCGAGACGAGTTTTTACCCAGCCTGATTTTATTAATTCACAAGTAATTGCAAACCAAACACGAGTCATGTGACTATAGAGAAAATTCAAATGATTGAGGAAATTCACCAAGGCAATAGATGATCAATAAACCAACCTTAACAATAATATAAGTGAAAGACAAAGTTTTCACTCCACAAATTTTAAAGAAACAAACTTCCGTAAAACCTATGTAGAATATTTTAAGATCAACGTTTCAGATCACACTTGGTGATCCATCATTATAATCAATGCATCATGGAGTGTAATCTGAAACGTTGTTATTAAAATCTGCTACACAGTTTTTCCAGAAGTTTGTTCATTAATAATCTAAGTTATCAGTTATAGAACAAGGAGATTCAGTGAACTCACAATAAGTTTCTAAGGCGTTTCAGTAATTTTGCAGCTGTTTCTTCCCGAGTAACTTGAGTTACATTCTCCACTTGGTCAACAATTTGTGTAGAGAAAGCATTTACCTGAAGGCAAGTGGGTCTATCAGATGAGAGATACACGGCAGGATTTTAAAGAGACAATCAGTTCCAAATGTTTACCATATTAGCTCAGAAATGCATTCATATCACAGATCTTACCAGCTCCCTTATCCAGCTTATTCCATAGTAAAGTGAAAGGCAAACTACTTGCTTTTGCCTTTTAGTCAAGGACTTCCACGCATCTTCAAATAAAATCTGAAAGCATGAATCAATGAAAGGCTCCAAATCGTATAAATATTATTTCAAACTAAAACTACAAGTGTAAAAGAAATACTTCATGATATCTAACATTCAATATATAGGCTGAATGAGAAGCATGGGAACAAGGAGCTGGTTTGGAAACCATGATCTGCTAAGAAATACGAGTGAACAATTCTACTGAGTCACAAAAAAAAGGTTGCATAGGACCGTAACACAGATGTAGTATGAGGCTTTTCAAGGTTCGTGAAGCAAAACGAAAAATATGACAGATTGACTGTTTATTGACCCGTATATTACAATTTACAACATTTCATTAACATGGAACAGCCAGAAATATCCATACATGAAAGCATGATGGTTTGCATTTTTCTATTTCAATAACAAACAAAAATGAAATAAACTGACTTTTAAAATTGATATTTCAGTAATGGACAGATGAAAAAACCATGTTTCAACTCACTTCGAAAATATTAAATTAGCACAGAGCCATCTTAATATGTATCTAATATGCACCAACAGGTATCCAAAAGACTTGAGGTGCAGATCCCGCCACAAGTGTAATAACACAAGAATTGACGCCTCGCGTCTTTCACATACTTATCTGCACATATCAGATTCATATTAAGATAAAAAGAAAATATGCAAGAAAGAAAGAAAGGAATTATATTAATGACCGCGAATGACCAAAAGTAGGTCGATGGGACTGAAGAATACATACAATTACAATAAAAAGTGCTGGGGTAAAAGGACCCTAGGATCAAATATTCATTAAATAAAAAGAACTAAACCACTGAAAAATAAACGAGGGGTAAAACCAAAGCAATAAGTCCAAACATATGTAGTTAAGGTACCAATACAAATAACCAAGTGGGGAAGCAAGAACCCCCAAAGAGTATGGGTGGATGAAAGTTGGCTACGTTGGATGCTGGTACCATCAAACATCTTTGACCATTGCCGGGACAAAAAGAAAGAAAGAAAAAAATTATATTATATGTCCACAAATGATCAAAAGTACGTCAACGGGACTTGAGGATACAGTAATTAACAATAAAAATATCTAGGAAGAAAGAATCCTAGAAGCGAAATAAAGAAATAAAAGTACAAAGGCAAAATAAAGCAGCATGCCACTGACACAAGTGGCAATGAATTCAATACAAATAGCAATGAAGGGCGAACAAGAGCCACCAAAAGCACGTGCTAATGAAGACTAGAAAGGATGTAAAATTAGTCTTACATTTTAGTAGAGCCAAAGCTCATACAAAGAGTGAATGCCCAAATTGGGGTCCCAATCAATCAACATAACATTAATCAAAACATAGTAGGAATATATAGGACTTCTCCTATAACCACTTCCCTCAATTAAAGGTTAGTTGTCCCAACAAATAACAACCAATATTCCCACAAATCTCTCAAATCACTAAACTAAGAAGGTTGTTCTAATAACCTTTATTCTCTCTCCTTTACTATTTCTCCCTTACAATCTCTATGTGAGTTGTGTTAACTCACTCACAATAATACACTAATATATTTCACACACATAGAAACAAACTAACTTACATGATATAATTGCTCACCACAAATGTGAGCACTAACCTAGGATATCCTTCCCCCTAGTGCGAACATGGGAGAAAACGTCACTTTGGAGCTGCAACGTGTATTTGATCTCTTTCTTTTGTTCCCTTTGGCTTTCAAATTGTAGGTGTCATTCACATTGTAGGTTTGCCGTGATGGCACAAATTGAGCATTGTGTTACTCACAATGCGAAACAATTTGGATGTCGGTTTCCACCGATACTGCGTCCATTTACAATAAAGGTATTTTTATGTTTTGACAAAACGACTCAGACATAAATGACACAAAAAGACAACAAAAAATGTTGGCATTGAAGCGAGAAAGGACTAAACTATAAAAATATAACCAAAAAACTCTACAAAGACTATTAACTCTATATTTCGAGACAACATGTTCTATTAACTATAATGTACTTAAAACAAACTTTAATACCTTTGTTGTTTGTGTCATGTCCCATCTTCGTAATATTTAATTATGAAAATAATTTAATAATAATATTTTAAGTTGTCCAAAGTTACATTATTTTATAACATGGAAAAATGACACTTATGTATAATTATATAAAGGAGGCCAAAAATAATATTTATTAAGTGGGCCAAAAAAGTAATATTTATTTAGAAGTGTTTAAAAACTCTTAGGCTTTTTGGAATGAAAAGTGAAATTATAAAAATAAAAGATTGGCTCAAAAGGATTATTCATTATTCATCTTTGAAATTAAAACCTTATTTTTAGGTTGAAGCTTTTGTGTTCAACTTTGTCATCTGAGGACAAAAAGCCTCCAATGTATAGGTGTAGAGAAGAAAACCCTCTTACCCATTGGGGTGATCCCATCTAGGGATCATAATTGTGCAAACAAATCAAGTTAAATTCAGATTTTGAGTGGTTGGAGATTGTGATCAATGTCCAAAATTTTTGTGAGGGTTTATCAATAACCCAAATTAGGGTTTAATGCCCATTAGGGGCTATTGCCGCCCAGGGAAGGTTGTCGTATAGTTGTACCACAAATCATTGCCATTGGGGCAATTGTGCCTAGGGTTTTATGTGATTGTTGTTCAATTCCTTGACTGCCATTAAGTCCCTGTAGTCCATATTACTTCTGTCGTACTGTCAAAAACTTGGCTAGGGTGTTTTTGTAGACTATCGCATAGGACTGCTACTATCATACTACATACAAATACTGACCGTATTGTTTTCATCTGTTGTTGTACCTGCTAGGAATTCTACAAAGAGTTTGGGTAGTGCATGTTGCCGATTTGCCCTACTACGGTGTTGCATGTGATTTATTTTGCCCAAGTTGATTGGTGACAACCCTACCAAGTGGGTTAGTTGTAAAAGAATCAATACATCTAGTGTTGTGTATTGTCTAGTTGATCTAGGCTAGGGCTTCGTATCTAAATCAGGAAACTTTTACTATTGACGTAATCAATTATATTTGCATGCTTCTATTTCATTACAATAAAGACTCTTATGAGATTTGTTATCAAAATGGTGTTTCGCTATCTAGTATTTCGCTGATATTCCAAAAAAAACTAAAAAAAATAGAATACAAAAAATTCCCCAAAAGGGACATCACAGTTTGGAAACATAAATGGAAACGTTTTCGCAACGCGGAAACGCAGATTTTCAAAAACCCTTGATTTGGAAATGTCCGTACAATATATGGAAATGCAGATTTTCAAAAAACCTCGATTTGGAAACATCATGGAAATGTCCATACAATTTGTGTGCGCGTGTGTAGAGCAAGAGAAGATCTATTTGGAAGAATCTATCTCTGAGACAAAATTTGAACAATTATCTTAAACCACAAGCCATCCAAAAGTTGTCCCCCTTTTATGAAAATCTACTTATCGCAAAGATGCATGGAGGGACAGAACGAGCTTCATATATACCTTTTTTACTCAATCCATAAATGAGATCAAATGTCATCCCGATCCGTCTTCATCTCCGCAATATATATATATATATATAGATGTGTGTGTGTGTGTGTGTGTATAGATATAGATATAGATATAAATATATATACATGTATATATATAATGCATAATACTCGTTTTTGTCTATAAAAGATAAAACACTTACAAATATATAGTAAACATTCATTTGTGTAGAGAACAAAACCCCTCTTAACCATTGAGGTGATCCCCATCCAGGGATCATAATTGTGTAGACAAATCAAGTTAAATTAAGATTTAGATTAGTTGGAGGTTGTGATCAATTTCCAGAATTTTTGTGAGGGTTTATCACCAACCCAAATCAGGGTTTAGTATTAATCAGGGGTTGTCACGCCCTAGGGAAGGTTGTCATACAGTTGTGCCACAAATCACTGCCATTGGGACAGCTGCGCCTAGGGTTTTATGTGATTGTTGTTCAGTTCCTTGACCGCCATACAATCCCTGTAGTCCGTATTACTTCTGTCATACTATCAAAAACTCGAGCTAGGGTTTTTCTGCAGACTATCATATAGGACTGCTATTGTCGTACTACATACAACTACTAACCGTATTGTTTTCATTTGTTGTTGTCCCTGTTGGGATTTATACAAAGGGTTTGGGTGGATTTATGTTGCTGATTTTCCCTACTATAATGTTGCATGTGATTTATTTTGCCCTCACTGATTGGTGGTAACCCTGCCAAATAGGTTAGTTGTAAAAAAAATCAATAAATCCGGTGTCACGTATTGTCTAGTTCATCTAGGTTAGGGTTTCATATCTAAATCAAAGTACTTTTACCATTGATGTAATCAATTCTATTTGCATGCTTCTATTTCATTACAATAAAGACTCCTATGAGATTTGTTATCAGAATGGTGTTTCGCTATCTGGTATTTTGCTGATATTCCAAAATTCTAAAAAAAAATCAGAATACAGAGAATTCCCCAAAAGTGAAATTACAGTTTGGAAATAGAAATGTAAAGGTTTCTGAAACGGGGAAACGCATATTTTCGATAAACCCTTGATTTGGAAACGTTATGGAAATGTCCGTACAATATATCTGTCAAAATGCAGATTTTCAAAAACCCTTGATTTGGAAATGTCATGGAAACGTCCGTACAATCTATATATATATATATATATATATATATATATATATATATATATATATATATATATATATAATGCACAATACTCATTTTTGTCTATTAAAGATAAAACACTTAAATATACAATAAACATTCATTCATTACTTCAAAGACAAACTGTACATTCAAATCTAGAATAAATCATCTAGATTGCCCTCAAAATCATGAATGCCACTCCCGCTATTTTTCAACTTTATCATTTACTGACACTTTCTCTCATAGGGGCTCACTTGTGCATTGAATATCCCAGAGTGCATGCCTCAAGGGGTGCACAGGGAATGGGGTGGGATCAGCTTGTAGCACTTTACGAGAGATGTTCTCATACTATTCTATCATTCATACATCCCTTCATGCAGGCTTCATGTCTCCTACAATGTCTCCTTGAAATCTTGAAACCTTGAAATGTGGCAAAGTCTAAAACCCTGAAATCTAACTAAGTTTGAAATATGATAGGATCCTCCAAAACCTAGAATTTGCATTATAGCTCCTAGAGCTCCGAAACCACTCTCAAACATCCTAAAAGTATATATATAAAATATAATTTAAAGTATAAGAAACTAGATGTCCCTAGCTAAATGTAAACTTATACATAAATGCTTATTTTATATATACATTTTTTTTTAATTTTTTGTTGACTTCGACTTATACTGTTTGCCGAAATCCCTTGGAAACGCCTAGAAAATGTGTAGAAACTCCCCAAAAACACCCGAGTATTTCATAGAAACCTCCAAGACATTTTCAAACCATTTCATAACATTTCCAGGACAGAAACTTTGGGGGAGGGGGGGGGGGGGGTGTTCCCTACAACATAGTAAAATACTAAAAAGATAGACATGCCTTTATGGCTTATTTGAATAAACACTCCTTGGCTTACACTTACAAAATACAAATGACACATATGTACTAAACACAAACCAATAAATAAAAGACTTAATACTCACATGACTATATACTCAACCAAATATCTATGCTATAAAATTAATATTTAATTACTTTTTGGAACAACACTTTAGAAACTTTACACAACCTTAAAAAAACTTTAATCAAATACCGAAACTATAAACTTAACACTAAACAAACAACTAAAACCACAAATTTTATAAAAATGGTTTGGAGATGGCATGAAAGGGCGTTTTCGACAATGTGACAAGGAGAACGAGCTTGGGCTTAAGTTCAATGAATGCAGTGCCAAGGTGCTTGCCAAGTCTGATGCTAAGGTCGTTGTCTTAAGGTTAGGGCTTTGTTGTTGGTGCCACCATGAGGAGCTTGGATAGAGGTGTCATTGAGTCTGTGGAAGCCGAGTTGGATGCCGTGAGCTAGATATTGCCACGAGCTCAGGGAGATGTTATGATGTGGAACTGATGAGACTATTTCTGTTGATTGTTTAAATCTAAGGGATCTCGCAATCTTTGGACAAAGATCTAAGGCCGTTTCAAATATATGCAAACCAAATTAATCTCAACCCAGATCCTTTTGCTAAGCCTTTGAAAAAGCTCAAAAATCTACGCAAGGAGTGGAATAGCGAATGTTAGTTCGATACTAGGTTGGGCTCAAGGATCTTCGAGCCAATGAAACAAACTAAAACACAATCCGATGCAAAGAGACCCGAAACAAGCAACCCTTTATAATGCATTATACGACTTGGTACAACCAAATTATATTGCCAACAGAATTTGTTGTGATCTGCACTGCAAAACTATTGACAAAAAAAATAAAGATCTATCGAAAGATAAGAGAGCTAAATGTGGTCTACACTCCAAAGCTCTATTATGAGCAAGATCTGAATTTGCAAAGAGGTCCCATAGGATGCTTGCTCTAATACCACATGTAAAATTAGTCTTACATTTTAGTAGAGCTGAAGCTCGTACAGAGACTGAATGCTTAAATGGGGGTCTCAATCAATCAACATAACATTAATCGAAACATAGTACAAATATATAGGACTTCTCATATAACTACTCCCTCAATTATAGGTTAGTTGTTCTAACAACTAACAACTAATATTCCCACAAATCTCTCATATCACTAAACTAGGAAGGTTGTTCTAAGTTTCTAACATGTATTCTCTCTTCTTTATTATTTCTCCCTTACAATCTCTATGTGAGTTGTGTTAACAACTCACAATAATGCACTAATATATTTCACACACATACTAACAAACTAACTTACATAATATAATTACTCACCACATATGTGAGCACTAACCTAGGATATCCATAACAAGGGAATCTCAATGAATGTCTTTGTTTGTGCTTGAAGTGGAGGAGTTGACTAAGCCATCAACGATCACTATGAAAGATTTAATAATGCTTGTCAAGGAGTACCTAGGATCGGAGGAGCCAAGCAGGGGAATCTTAGTTGGAAGCAAAACACTGTTTCTAGAATCTCCCCTAACATCCAAGGACAGTGAACTACTGTAGTAGAAAATAAACTCACAATATTAGTTTGCTCCTGTGATCTAAAAGGAAGTTGGTGAGTAGTAGATCCATGTCATCGAAAATGAGTCGAGCCACACCGACGGGAAGGAGCACAACCACAATGCCGAGAGAGAGCAAGCCAGGGGATCTACATAACTTGAGTAGTAATGGTGTGTTGAGAGAAGGGCCATCTAGCTGATTTATCAATGCAAATGCATGAAGTGTCAGTGTCCAAATGGCACTTACTGTTGCTATTCCCTAGGTGGGTTGGAAGAAAGAGGTGACCAACATGGAGGCTCTAGAGCCTCTAGGCCTCCTTGTAGGGATGTGCGCTAGAGGGTGGCAGTCTCACAAAGATAAGGACCCAAGCATTGTTGGTTGGGGTATCCAAAGAAAGTAGATAGAGTGTTGCTTGATTCCCTATAGAGGCCATGATATCTTCCCCAGATCTCACAATAAATAGGGCATCTAAAAATGAAGTGTTCCTCAATCTCCACCTCTTGGCAGGGGAAAAGACAACAAATCTTGTCTTGAAAAAAAATCTGATGATCAGTTTCAACCCATAACTGGTAAGAACACACTCTATCTAGCCAAGGGGAAATCTCAAGCTACGGGACCAATGGCGCTAGAGATTGTGAGGGCAACGAATAATACCATCCACCACTTATAAGAAATGGTCGGTGTAAAAATCAAGCTTGAGGGTAAGCGACTCAAGGGTGGAGATCAGGTGACCTTGATATATAGTCTTTAGATGTTCTCTCTAGCAACTCTAGTGATGACATCCTTCCTAGGAAGGAGTTGGCGAGAGGCGTCGAGGGAGTACATGAAATGGGGTAGCCTATCAATAGAGATGCCAACAGCAAAGAAGCAACAACATAGTCTCAAAGTATCAACAATGTGGACATCTAGTGGGGACCAATGAAGCAATCCTCTCTAAAGAGCAAAGTGCTAAGTAGGATATCTCTTACGATCAGAAGTTGAAATCCCCAAGGATTTGAGTTTGTGAATGCAAAAAGTAAGCTTGAAGATAGTCTCAAGGAGTAAAGGTTGGGCAACAAATTCAGCTTGAATAATGCACCAAGGAACTATTTGCTTGCAACGAATCATGCATTATAATGAGTCCAGACCCTCTCAACACAAGGCCCATCAAATCGACTAAGGTCCCCAAACGTCTAAACCATATAAAACTGTAGGATTGATGATTGTATCAAAAAAATGTAACTTAGACGGGATGTCCTAGAAGTGGATCTAGAAACACTGACACTCTAAGATAGAAAGAGAAGCATATCCCTCACAAAGGTATGACTACGAGGCAGACTTCATGATAAAAGATGGACCAAAAAACTGCACCCCCAAATATGTGTAGGCTCATGTGATCTCTAGAGGTTCCCCTTTGTAGAAAACCTATAATCTAGAGAGAGAACACTTGGAGGTATTGAAAATCATGACCTTAGTTGTAATAAGGTTCACCACAAGCTGTCAAAGTTCACAGAAATGAGCAAGGGCATCAAGTTGTTGTTGTAATCCCTTTGTAGAGTGTGAGAGGAGGACAACATCATTGGCAAAAAGAAGGATAGCTATAACCACCTTGTGCAAAATACACCAGTCATCCATATGGGTATGTTGCCAAAGAAACTCCTCTAACTCATCAATGTAAATGTTGAATTTCTCACCCTTGCTTGACCCTAATGGTACTCTTTATAGACTCGGGGAGCCTATGAGTAATACGAAACTGCTAGATATCTCTCATAGAGCCTCTAAGCGGTGACAATCAGAGAAACTGGGATGCCAATATCTTTCAACTTATGGAAAAGTAGGTGTCTTGGAACCGAGTGAGGAATCATCTGTGTCATCATCTATCACTATGAAAGGGCCAATGCAAGATCTAATAATGCTTATTGGGGAGTGTCTAGGGCTGCGGGTCCAGGGTGGGTAATCCTAGGACGAAGCAACCCCCCCCTCCACACAAGAATCTCTCCTAACATCCAAGGCCAAATAAACTCCCATGGCAGCAAAGAAACTCATAATGTATGAATGTCCTTGCAACCCGGGAAGTAGTCAAAGAGTAGATCCAAAACGCCAAAAAGGAGCAGATCCATGAGGCTGAGAATGAGCATATTCATTATGCTAAGGAGGAGCAGATCCATGTCACCGAGAGTGCTCATTGAGGGGTGTCTCAAGCTGAGGGGGCCAAGCTGGGTAATCCTAGGAGGAAGCAAAGCACTCCACCTTGAATCCATCCTGACATACAAAGGCCGAAGAAACTCCCAAGGCAGCAAAGAAACTCATAATGTGTGCTTGTCCATGCACCCCGAAAAGTAATCAAGAGCGAGTATATTCATGATGCTGAGAGGGAGCAGACCCATGACGTTGAGAGGGAGCAGATCCATGTGGTCAAGAGATCTGTGGTAGTTATAATACATGGACATGTAGTCAACGTTATAAATCAAACTTTTCATAAACTTTTCAATGAGCAACTTTCTTGGAAAAAGTTTGATTTATAAGGGAACCTACTTTGTCTTTTTTATAATTTTAATTTTTTATTATGGTTAAGAGTCACATACGTATAAAAACATCAACCATCAATGTTCCCCAAACATTCACGCACCCACCCACACCAGAAGTCTAAGTTGATGTGGGGTGTAGAATGCGCCTTTTCGTGCAAATTCATATCACAAAAAGTTGCAACCTACATTTCAATTTAGTGTGAGACTACCTGCCTTACAATTAATCAATTTTAAAATCAGTTATGCAGTCTTGAAAGAAACATAGGCATAAAGAGAAGTTATATGGTGACAGTCTTCTGGAAACAGCTGCATGGATATAATTAAGTGCAAACAAACAACAATAATAAGAGAAGTTGGGTTTAGAAAAAACAACAATAAAACAAGAACATGGTAGATTATCTGACCTGTTGCTTTGGAAGATAAAAGGGGCAGCCAAGCAGTGCATCAATGCTCTCAAGAGAACCCTGGTTTGTTCGCCGCTCTACCTGTTTGAAGGAACCACTATACATAAAAAATAAATATTTTATACATAGAAATGAAACACAATCTAGCTAGTGAGATTCTGAGAAATGACAGTATTTCAATATGAAAATTTGAATGAGCAATTAAGCCACAAATATTTGAAAAACAAAATGGATCATGAGTACTCACAGCTGCTAATAGACAAAATTTAGCAGGAAGGAATTGCAATTGCTGTGAGGACCTACAGTCCATATTAAACAACACTCAGCCACAGTAATCATGATGTTCGAGCAGTTGTAAAAAAATAGCTTCAACTATGTGTATGATGCAAGCCCATCTTCACAAATAGATGTACATCATGGACAACATATCCTTTCTGGAGCTCACCTTTGATGATATGATGTCAACAGAGGTAAGACATTCAGGCAAATTGGTGAAACTTCACCATCCAAATTCATCCATAATTCCCCTGTACATAGGTAATCATTTATACAATACTACAAGAAAGTAAAGCATTATGAATCTTGGTAAATGATACAAACAACTAATTCAGCAGAATGTAGTCTCCTTTGATTCCAGAGGCACAAATAAAATATTATGATTTATGCAAACTATGAACCTACTTTATAATTCCCCTGTACAAAGGTAATCAGCAATTATTTATACAATATTACAAGAAAGTAAAGCATTAGGAACATTGGCAAATGACACAAACAATTAATTCAGCGGAATGTAGTCTCCTTTGATTCCAGAGGCACAAAAAAAATATTATGTTTATGCAAACTATGAACCAACTTTCCAAGATGTCCAACATACCTTGCAGATCACCACAGTCACCAGGATCTACTTGAAGTTTTCCACACTCAAGATCTACAAGGAAAAGGGTCTCAAACTCTCCCGTGTGTTTTGACATCCTGCCAGAAACAGGTATAAGTTTCATGGCAAATTCAAATACAAACCAATACAAATATCAAAGTAAATCTGATTCCAACATCCTTTACCATTCTACAACAAAAGGGTGTAAATCTGTATTTTCTACTATTCCTGCTAATTCATCATAGAAAAACCCACGAGCCAATGGCAGTGACTTGCATGTCTCCAGAACCATTTCTAACAGTGATAAGGCCTCATCAGAGCTTGTTTTCTACAAATCAGAACCGGATTAGAGATCAACATCAACTATATCATATATTAAAAAAAGCATAAAGGCTACCCTTCAGGATACCTCAATAAAAAATGAGCCCTGTTTAACAGAGAGAGAAACGTATACCTTATATAATACAAATCACCCAAACCTTGGAAAGCAAAGCAGAAAGGATAAATTAACAATAAAAATGCATGGAGAAAAAGCAAGCAATAAACTCATTAATATATAGATCAGAGCCCATATACACTGGAAGTCCTAGCATACAGGGGAGATACATTTAATGACAGATAAGAACTCAAAAATCCATGTTGGGAACCATGTATACAACATTGTAGGGGAATTTTCCATAACCAGGCATAAGGGTCTAAAAGCAACACGAAAATCCTTTCTGAGAGCAGAAATGGAGAATCCCTTGAAGGGACATAGACACAATGCTGACCCTAACTAGCACATTCTTCTTAAGCACTATAACCATTTTATTAAATTATATGCCCGTGGAAACCCAACATATTCTACTCACAAATTAGAAATCTAGAATAACAGAATATAAGATGGAAGCTTATTTGTATATTGGCATCAATTTAATATGTAGTAAATTCTGCAAATACAATTCAAACTCAATGTTCTAAGGAAATATGATGGCTTCAACCTAGATATGCAAGGGCAGTTGTGCTTAAGATGTTCATTGAAGTCAGTAGGACCTTTGGCTGCTGGAGCATTTCTAGCTTAGTCTCTTTGTACATGGCCTTCTTTATTTCCATGCATGCTTCCATCATTCTTTGTTTCTCTAACACTGGTCAGGACATTGTTGATTGCGTCTTCCTTGTTTTTTCCCTGATGAAAACCCTCACTTCCTCAACTTGGAACAGGTTGACATTAACACCTCTTTGTTAGAGCAAGTACTGTCACTACGGTCAGCTAGTCTGCCCCATCTACATAGCAATTTCTGATTATTTTATGGTTACTGGGGCAATCACACACAAAGTGACCTTATACACTGCACTGTCTACATTGTCCAATAAGCCTGCCACTCAGATCATATGATATTCCATTTCTGCAACTCTACCAATATGGTGTTTGTTATTATTATTATCTCTATTGATTTTTCTTGTGATTGTCAATGGTGGCTACCTTCAAAGTGCCACCCTGTGGAACAAACATGTGTCTTCTTCCTTCTCAAATTAGAAGGGCATTACTTCAGTGAATGGCCTACCACTTTACAAACATAGCAGAAAGCATTCTTGGGGCAATTCACATTGGTATGCCCTTCCATCTTCCAATTGGTGTACCAGACTTCCTTCTTGTCCTTCTTGGTTTCTTCTTCAAACTCTAAGGGTATTTGCATCGTATATTTTTTTCAATGATTCAATGAAAGCAATTTCGGATTTCTCTCTACCTTCTTCATCAAAGTTACAAAGCATGCTTGATCCTATACTTGTCTTCACTCTCCAAATTCATGGCCCCTTTATATGCTTCGTCAATAGGGGGATTGAGCGAACTATCTTGAATTTTTAAATCGAGTCCCTCAACGAACTAAAACTTTTTCAATGCACCTGTTGGAGCAATCTAAGTTTTGTTTATTGGCTCTTTCAATTTCCTACTACATGTTTTAATTATCCCCATGTTTCATGCATGGCTATAAATTTATGCTACTATTTCATTGCCATCTCCAAATAGCCTAAACTCTTTCATGAAGGCTTCCTTTAATTTCACCCAAGTATCAATATCCTTCTTGTTGTGTTCCATTTAACAATCTATTGCTACCCTCAAAAAATAGTAGGGAGTGTCTGCAACCAACATGATTCTTCAATCTAACCATTTGTTGTTTACATAGTCTCAAAAGTTCTACAATTTCTCATCAGATCCCGCTTGGCATCCCTATGGAAACTGAATTGCCCGACCTATACACGGGCAGGAGATTTGCCATTATAGTTTTTTGTTTTTCTATATGCTTTAGCATAATGGTGATTCAAACACTCATTCCTTTTCCTTTGGTGGGCTCAATACTGTAATAGCCTCCTTTGATAGAATAGAGTTGTGTGTCCCCTCCCTAGCACTATCGAATGCACAATCACTCACTCCCTGCAAAGGCTAGAAGTGCTATTTGTAGCTTTCTTAACCACTTCCCTCATCAAACTTGGGTATGTATCCTCTTTGACACAATATGTTTCTTTCGATACACAAACCAACAATGTCTTGCCCTTCTTCTTTGAGAAATTGTCACCCTTCAATGCAAGTCCTGGAGCCCCTAGAGCCCCCGAGCTGATCACCTCTTTCTTTCAACCCATAATAGAGGTTGGCGACATTAAGCACCCTTTGGATACTATTGTTTCCCACTCTAAGGGGGCCATGTCAATGACGCGATGCTCATCTCTGCACAACACTACTACTAAGGTGCCCCAACACACTAGCTCTTGATGACTAGGATCCGTCTCTAGGATTTGCTCCTTCCCAATTGCTTCCTTAGCCATAGGAGCAAGCATTTATTACAAGATTCTTCGTTGCCACAAGAGTTCCTTCAAACTTAGATATTAGATGGCATTTTAGGGAGGGTGCTTTGCTTCCTCCTAAGATTACCTAACCTAGCCCCCTCAGCCATAGACACTCCTTGATGAGCATTATCAGATTTTGCATTTGCCCTTTCAGAATGATAGACGATAGCATAGATGATTCCTCTATCCCGAGCACAATCAAAAATGTTTGATGGGACTACCATCTAGTCTTTCCAAATTTCATCAGCACATGCTCTTTGGGTTTCCTGCTCCCTCCACATGGTTATTTGTATTGGTACCTTAACCACATGGGTTGGGAGCTTTATTGCATTGGGCTTAGCCCTCATTTATTTTCAATACTTTTGTTCTTTTATTAAGTTAGTCATTGATCCTAGGGTCCTTTTACCCTAACACTTTATATTGTAATTGAATGTATTCTCACATCCCATTGACCTACTTTTGGTCATTCATGGACATTAATACAATTTCTTTCTTTCTTTCTTTTTTTTCTATCCTACTTTGTCACTCACAAGCAACTATTCCAATCATTGTATGATCCAAGAAGAAATCTTCCATCTAAAACTTGCCCCTCATTTGAGGATTTTCTAAAAAGAGGGCATTGTAATTGCTTTGTGTTGAAGGGGATCAAAACTTCCATCATCCTTTTGGACTCCTTTCATTGTGAAGGGAATGTTTCCTCTTTCAGCCTCATGCAACTTCTAATCTCTCTCTATCATGTCAGTCACACAAAACTTCTTAGCTCCTACACTTGTAGTCTTTTTCGTCTTTTAGTTGCACTTGAAATAGGACACTCTTTACAGTATCCAAAGTCAAAAGTCATGATCATTCCTAGTGCTTCTCACATTCACACTCCTCTTCTTCTCTTTGCAACTTGTCTTCATATCTTTACCAAACCCATTGGCACTCAACCCCTTATCAATGCTCCTCAAACATTTTGCAAATCAATGTGCCGAAATTTTGAAAAGGTTGACCATCAAACGATCACCATACTTGATCCACTAGGTTATCATTTTCTCAAGTGTAGCCTAAGTGTCTTCTACTAGTGCAAAAAATATATCAGATACCGATTTCCCAAAAGAAATTGAAATCTTTTGCAAATTGGCCTTCTCTTTGGATCCCTTTCAATTTATCCAACCTAATACCCATCAAAACATACATTCCACTCTCAAAAAACATTATTTCTCATTGTTCTTAATGACATCAACCTACAAACAATTACCCTATGACTGCACAACTGTGGCATCTATGGATCCGAATCTGTGTAGACTATGCCAAAACTGTTGAATATTGAACATGAAGAAAAAACTATTCTAAGCATGAAACAATATGCATGAATCACTCCATAATTCAATTTATATCAACACAAAATCATAAGATGAGACATAATATATGAAAATGGAAATTTAACATCTCAATGCACAATAACTCCAAAATTCACAAAAATATGATAACAAAGGAATACAAGAGAGATCCTCTTACTATAGGATCAACTACAACACGTGTGTCGATTGGTGAATTGCTCATTCATCCCATGCACAACCACCAATCATAAACGATGAATAAAGTGCCCATTTGCACGTTATCTAATCATTACAAACACGGACAAAATACCATATGATATCCTATTCACTCATTTCTTAATGGCGTACCAAAATGTCTTATTTCATGCCTAGAAAATCATCATCCATCATAAATTATTGAATAAATTGTTCATCTTCAAGGTCTTTATCATCAATGGTGACAATCCCTATGATTAAAAGTCAACTTTGAGATTGCAACCGTCTATGGTAGGCGCCACCTCTAGAGAAGTTTCGTTAAAATTTAAGTCCCATTGTCTAGAAAACCCTTCCTAGAGCCAAATTCCTCCTCTAGCTAAATGTACTTTCTAAGTCCGATTGACCGATTTTGGTCACTTGTGAATGGAAACCAAAATCCCATGATTTCTCAATGTCAAATAGATTCTATTCAGACTATGAATGACACCATGTGTGCTCCAATTCCTCTCACAAGTATAGGAACTCGACACCTGAGAAAGCATCATATGCATGACTTTTGTAGCTTTCTAAAATGTGTGGCATCAAGTGCTTGCAAACTTAAGGACTTAATCATGACAATTTGTGACTTCATTTCCTTGGATGCCAACTCACATCAGCCATGAACAATGGTAACAAATTATGTATGATTTTCCAATTATATTCTTCTCAACATCTAGATATATTCCTCCCATTCATTCAATGTCAAACAAATTCTATTCACACTATGAATCACACCATGCATGCTCCGATTCATCTTGCAAGTATATGAGCTAGATTTCTAAGAAAGTGACATATGATTGCCTTAGTAGCTTTCTAAAATGTGTGGCATGTTGTGTTTTCCAAAATGGGATTAACCATGCTAGTCTATGTCTTTGCTTCCTTGGATGCAAACACATGTGAACCACGAGCAAAGGAAACAAATTTCATGTGAATTACCAATTGTATTCCTCTCAACATTCAAATATTTTCCACACACACTACATATATCATAAGCCACCTCTCCATCACTCAATGATTCCTTCTCCATCATCCTATTATTACTTTGCCACTTTGTATTTATTGTATAAACAATCCCATTTATGAATGTGTAGAGAGAATTCCCCCTGTAGTGGAGCTAAGCTTATATCTACTCATAATAGGTAGAATCTCTTATATAGCAATTGTTTTATATCCTCTAACTAATCCAATGGTTTCCATGTGTGCTGCCAACAGCAGCCGGTTGTAACATATGTATTTATTATTATAATAAAGACAATTACCAACTCAACTATGAGTTGCTAAAGGAATAATAGACAGAATGATGAAATCATAGGAAAAATAGAACCTGCAGCAGTTGGGTGAGAAGCAATCACAGCAATTATCGAGACCATTGTTAGATGAAATCGTTGTACATTAAAGTAACAACATTGAGGGAATCGCTGTACATTGAAGTAAACAGCATTAAAGAATCGTAGTAGCATTTGGGATTAATAACATTTAGTTAATCCATTTATTAATTTAAAAGCATTCCTTAGTTTGATTAAATGGAAAGTCACCACCCTTGACGAGACACAACTCTTGATGATCAGATTCGAAGGTATTTATATTCATTGATTGGGAGAAGTGAATCATCAATCAATCATGAAATCAATTTAAATAACATGTGCAAGCAGCAACGTGCAAATCTATTAAGGATGGAAACCCTTAATTGATTAAAACCGATACAAGGACGAAAACCCTTGTAATCATTATATCCCAAGGACGAAATCCCTTGAGGATTTATATTCTATTATTAATACAATTATATTTTTTTATTTTAAATATTATTCTTAGTACAAGTTACATTTATAAAATATTATTTTAAAAGGAATTCCGAGGAATATTACACGTAAACAAGGAATCAAGGGTGTCACTATTTTCTCCAAAATGCGGAAAATCTATATTATTAAAATGAATGGCATATTTTGGGCTCCACAAACTTCAACCCTAAATATCACCAGAAGCAAATGTTTTTGATAAATTGGCCACAGAAGGAGATACACCTTCAATCAAATTTGAACATATGCAATATCACAGGTTTACTCTTGAACCTAAAAACGTCTCGCTATCTTCCTTAAGCGAACGGGTCATCTTCAATCCCTGACTTAAACAAGAACACTGGCAAATTTTCCTTGATGGTCATTAGTGACAAACATTCTTCATGTCTTTTAGCAAAATGGAATGGGCCGATAATTAAGTTGATTTTGTTTCTAAGAGTTATGGAGAAAGAGGAGAAATGTGGGTAAATCTTCAAGAGCAAAATCAAAGATTGCATGCCAGAGGTTTGGAGGAGAATCGACTTCTCCCAAGGAGATCCACTGGCAACTTACCAAAGATAGCATGCAAGGGTGACTTTCAAAACCAACCATTTAACGATATTGATCCAACATCAATTATGTCTCCAGGTAAAGCCTCATTCTAAGAGGCTGCTATGAAACCAAAGTGTATGATTTCAAAAAGGAATATCAATCAACACAAATAAAGCTCTTCGGTTTGACCCAAATTTTGAATGGAACAAGAAACACTTCCCTTCCTTCTCATAGGAAAGGATTTATTGTTGACAAAGCATCTTCGCCCCTTTTTGTTCATGCAGAAATTCAAGAGATCCCCAATCTTGCATCTTTGCTTAGCGTTAAAGGATTAATTTGTAGGTTTAATCGTTTCTAGTTCACTCTAACTGTTTTGACTAAGTGTAAATGCCAAAACTGGTTTCCTCTCATTGTAGATGATGTGTAAATTTACCCCTATGCCCAAGGGTTTTTCACTGTAATTTTTATAGAATAGATGGATCGGGATGTAATATACAAGGGGCCTTGGTTTCATAAGGGAGTCAGGCCTTTATATGAAGCCTTGGTATTCAAAATTTGACCCTCTTTTCGAAACCCTTTTTTCTATCCCAATATGCGTAAAGCTGCCAAATTTACCTTGGCATTTTAGGACACCCTCGACAATAAAACAAATTCAAAATGTTGTTGAGAAATTCATTTCCCATGACAAATAAACAATGTGCAAACTAAATATGCTTGGAGATAGATTTAAGCAATGGCCTTCCTGTTAATTTTGCATTGATTTGGGAGGGTTCAACAATAACACAAAGTGGATTATGAAAGCATTATTTTTAGATGCAAGCAATGTTTCGAATACGGTCATCTTGCTAATGTATGCCCATGCATAATGAATCAAGTCCAAAAGAAGTTTGGAAATATTCTATTTCTAATAATGATTTTCAAGTGGTGTGGCGTAAATTAAAGCAAAATGCCACCCGGTGGAAGCATGCTCTAGGGAGCATTATGGTGTTGAACCTGGTAGTAAAGAGAAGGAAACTTTATCTAGAGACCGACCACGTCTTTCTCCAGAAGAATTAGGAGAAATTCAAATCATGTAGGAACCAAAGAATTCAACATGTAATGATGTAGAAAAGCATGGTGTTCCTTCAGAGGAGGTAGCCAAAAACAATATGAAGCAAAAACAAGAATGAGAACCTACACACTCTTAAATCCCCCATTCACCCAACAATAGACCACCTTCCCCACAAATCAACTCCAATCTTTCTCCCCAAATCCATGTCTTCTATTCCCATAACTCCCAATCTTGTATTGGAATTAATTTGTTTGATAAAAAAAATTATCGATTTATGTATTAACATTTGGTTTAATATTATCTCACTAACACACTTCCCCTATTATCATAACAATTTTAAAGTGTTTGGGTGAACATTTAAGATTATGTTATGTTAAAGTTATTAATTAGCTATTAGTTAATGTTTAACTAATGGGCGATCATCAAACCTTCCCAACTAAATGTAACCACTTTCGGCTTAATAAAAAAACGAGCACACAAGTGTGTGTCGTATGCCTTCCATTTCTCTCCATTCTTTCAACATTCATTTGTTAACATTGGTATCGGAGCCAATTTTTTTAGGAAGCCCTAGTTAGGTACAAACAAAGAAGACGAGGTCAAAGTTCGAGAATTCCCTAGGAAGAAGGGTACAAACTGTATAATGAAATGAAGAGGTCATGTAACGTCCAACAACAAAGTTGTGGAAAATTGAAAAGATCATGATCATGAGTCAATCAAATAATATTTTTCATTTTGATTTTCATCATTTCTAGTTGTGAAGCCGAAACAAATGACACAGATCAATCATGTGAAACCCACATAAAGACCCATCGCGTCGATTAGACAAAGAATGTCGCAATTCAGTGTTGTCTTGTGTAATGTCCCCTTCTAGTTAGACATTGTACTTTCAACAATGTTAGCCTATCAGTAGCCCTTGTAGGCTAATACGGCATGGTTTCAGGGTCCTCTCCACAATTACCCAAATGGCAGTTGGTTTCTTTGGGAAAGTTTCAACATATTCTAGAGGTTTTCTAATGATTTATTAGAATGTTTCTATTTTTAGAAACCTCATGTTACAGGATGATGTTATATTTGTACTATATGATATAATTCATTATTTTATATTAAAGTGCAAATATAATATATTAAAAGGGAAAAATAATAATAAAATATTATGATGTTTCTAGAAGCTTCTCAAATGAAGGGGAAAAAAAAAGTATAAAGGGAGGTGTGGGCTGCCATTATGAATTATCCCAATTTGATGTTGTCTTTGTTGTGGTATGCTGGTGGAGCCTAGAGTTTCCTAAAGTGAATCAATTTGTCTTTGGGAACGATAACTCCCATTGATAGCATAACTGAGCAAGTGAAATATCTCTTGAAGGGTTGCATTTTAGAGGTGATATTTCAGTCATCTCAATTGGAGCAAAATTTGTGGCCATTGGCCAATTTTGGAGAAATCGATTTGGTGAATTTGTGGAGGTTGCATAGCTATCTTTTGGTGTTGGTTTCTATATAGCTTGGCATCGATTTTCCTTGGTTAACAGAGCAGATTGCATTATAGAAAAATCCAATATAAAAATTAGATATTTACAGTCAAGGAAGGACGCCATTAGGAGGGATGTTTTTGCTTGTGGGGGTTCCATTTTGCATCGATTCTCTGCTTGGCTTGGTGCGCCCACTTCCTTGGAACATGGAGATGATATTAGATGCTTGAGGCAGCGCATATTCATTGCATGTTATTTTAAAATTGAGATCAGACCAAAACAGGGGCGGCTGACTTGGAAAATTCGAATTGGCTTGAGAGATCATCCTTTCATTGGGAAATTGCTTGCTCCTTCATCTATTCTCAAGGGCGTCTCAATCCCACCAAGGTTCATTGCATACAATTCATCTTTTAGTATAGTTTATATTTGCAGCTGTAGGTGTGTGTCCTTCATACCAGCATACCATATAATTGTAATTCTTGTTTATGCCAAGAATCTTGGCTAGTCTAGTGGAGCATTCTATCAAATCATCAATACAAATAAGAATCACAAGTTGCTGGTCATTTATAGTTATCTTTTGAGCATTTGAATTGAGATAATAGGTTGCGTGCCAACTGTTCGACTAAATGTCCATTGGCTGTAAGTGATTAGTTTGCTTTGTGAATTCATCTAATTGCATAGAAAAGAACAAAAAAAAGAAGTCATTCTTGCATCTAGAACTTAGCATTGTCATTCTTGCATTGTTCTATAAACACTTGAACTTTAATCCATCGTCATTCAAACAAATCATCAAAACTGTGACAAAAACCAGCATGAAGCACTTTGCTTACAAAGTGTTTAAAAAAATTACAAGGCAGCGAATTGAGACAATTAAGGGCAAATTGGGCAAGGATTGTTACAGTGGTTCAGAGCCCTGATCCTGCCATCCTGGAGGGTTAAAATATCACATGAGAGGTCATGACAGGTACTATACCCCCAGAAGAGCAGAACAAGAAGGGAATTGGCAAGAAGATCCATTTACAGAGGTACCTTTGGCTGAAATGGGTGACAGAGCAGACATGGGTCCACACGGAGATGAGAAAAGAGACAATGATAGAAATGGTGATAGAGCAGTGAGAGACACTCTGAGAGATTTACGAGTTGGTCGGCAACAGGTAGCTAGGGCCTTACAGTAATTGGCAAATACTTTGCAACAATTGAATTTACCTAGAAGATAGCCTCAGGTCCAAGAAGATAATAGGAGTGTCGTTGGGTCCTGAAGAGTGCAGAGGGCACCCTCCCGCACTGCAGATAGGCCTACTCGGCCCACATTCCTAAGAAATGAACCAGCTGAGGAGAATATTGAAGAGGTTGAGAATCCAACCTATGCTGACGCATACATGGCAGCGCATGATGAATGGCAGCAATTGACACCTGAAGCACAAGGGCTTATGCATTTTGATCGGTTTGTACAGTCAAGGATGGATTACTATAGGTCTTGACAAGAGAGAAGACCTAGGAATCAAAATAAGAAACTGCAGCACGCTACTAATAAGCTTACAATACCCATGTTTGATGGAAGTGACAAGACTACGACACAGTCATGAATTCATAAGTTGGATACATTCTTGGCTCTTCGACCCATGACAGAAGAAGAAGCTATCAAATATGCCACTTTGCATCTAGAGGGAGCAACGCACGAATGGTGGTATCATGGACTAGTTACATTGTAACACAATCATATCACATCTTACTAGGAGTTTGTGGATAGACTAATTGAACGTTTCGATAGGAAGGATCCAAAATCATACTTCAGGGATTTGGCCCAGCTCAAGCAAGTTGGTAGTTTGGAAAGCTCTACTGGAGACTTCCAGAAACTATCAGTAATGGTGCCCAACATCTTAGAGAGACAATTGGTGATGCTATTCATTGAGGGGTTATTGGAGCCTATGCGAGGATGGATTAAAGCATTTGATCCTCCCACACTTCAAGAGGCAATGAAAAAGGCTAGGAACATGGAACTTGCAGCCCCACAAAGCAAGTACTCATCAAAGGGATCTTCATATCGAGACAATAAATCTTTCTCTAAAAAGAAGAACAAACCATATTTTAAGGGCAAATCATCAGCACCTCTAGATAGGGATACACTTAATGATTTGCACAAAAAAAGTTATGTTTCTACTGCAAGGGGCCCTATGATGCAAACCATGATTGTCCCTTAAGACCTAAAGGAAAAGCTAATAGAGTGATGTGGACATATTATGAGGACTCTGAGTCGGATAAATCAGATCAGCAATCTAATCCTGAGGATTCAGGTAAAGAGCACGAGGAAGATAAGCATAAAAGAGGAGAGCATGAAGGGGCAACGAGGCAATGTGATGCGCACATCACTAGCATCCAGCAAGAGAGATCATTTAGAATACGTGGAGTTCTAGCAGGGCAAAAGATTATCACTCTTCTTGACACATGGGCTACTCATAATTTTATTGATGCCCGATTGGTTGAGAGGCATGGAAACAGGACAGAGGAATTTGAGGGAATAAGAGTTAAGGTGGCAAATGGTTATTCCCTCAAGTGCGAAAGGAAGATATCAGATTTGCCTATGTGTTTGAACAACTATGAGTTCCAGACCGAATTCTATGTGGTGAATATGGGTGATACAGATATGGTACTTGACATGAGATGGTTACATGACATAGGAAAATTCACCCTGGATCTCAAAGAGATGGAAATGACATTCCAGGTAGATGGAAAAACTCATGTCCTCAAGGTTATTCGAGATTCCAATTTCAGGATGATTTTTTTTAGGAGGATGGAGAGACTTATGAGGCATGACATGGTTGAGTGGGCAGCTGAGTGTGTTTTGATGCTTACACAAGGTGAGCAGCAAAACCCAGTTTACCATCCAAACATTCAGGAGTTAAGAATTAAGCACACTCAGGGATTCAGTGATATTCCACCAAGAAGACCACCAGATAGAACGATTGAGCATATCATTGAGTTGGAGGGCACTAAGCCCGTGATGGTCACCACATATAGGCACCCCAAGAGGTTGAAAGATGAAATAGAGAAAACTATTAAGGAGTTGTTGGCCATGGGACACATTAGACCAAGTCACCTTTTGCATCATCAGTAGTCTTGGTCAAGAAAAAGGATGGTACATTCCAGATATGTATTGATTATAGGCTCCTGAATAAAAGAACAATCAAGAACCATTACCACATCCCTAGAATTGATGAGTTGATAGATGAGTTACATCGTGCCTGCTACTTCTCCAAAATTGACTTGAGGTCGGGGTATCATTAGATTCGTGTCAGGGAGCAGGACATAGAGAAGACGGCTTTCAAGTGCCATTGTGGACATTTCGAGTTCGTGGTTATGACATTTGGGCTAATCAATGCTCCGGTGACATTTCAATGTATGATGAACAGGGTCTTCCATTCGTAGTTAAGGAGGTATGTGTTGGTATTCTTTGATGATATCTTGGTATATAGCAGAACATGGGAGCATCACATTGCACATCTTGATGCGGTTTTGGGTATTCTTGGAGGTGAATCCTTGTATGCCAAGGAATCCAAGTGTGACTTGGGAATAACAAAATTATTGTATATTGGGCACATCATCAGTGCTAATGGGGTACATATGGACCCAGAGAAGATCAAGGCGATTGTTGAATGGCCTACTCCAGAGAATCTTACTCAACTTAGAGGATTTTTGGGATTGTGTGGTTTCGATCGCAGGTTTGTTAATGGATATTCACGACATGCGGCACCACTCACTAATTTGACGAAGAAAGGGGCATTTGTTTGGACTCCTAAGGCACAGGATTGTTTTGATATGTTCAAACTAATTATGACTTCTTGCCCAGTTCTTGCATTGCCAGATTTCTCCAAACCCTTTGAGCTACAGTGTGATGCATCAAGCGAGAGCATAGGTGCAATCCTTATGAAGGACAAGCATCCAATTGCTTTTGAGAGTCGGAAGCTTCACGGTCTAGAGAGAGGGTACAGCGAATATGACAAGGAGATGTTGGCCATCATGTATGCATTGGCCAAATTCAGGCAATATTTGGTAGACAACAAGTTTGTAGTGAAAACAGACCATACAAGTTTGAGGCATTTCCTTAGACAAAGAGATTTTAATGATCGGCAACAAAAATGGATCAACAAGCTACAATCATATGATTTTGACATCTCCTTTGTCAAAGGGACACAGAATGTGGTTGTTGATGCTTTATCTCGACGTCCACACTTGAGTTCTATGACTGGGATAGCTGATGATTGGCGACACTTGATAGTGGCAGAATATGCCAAGGACAATTGGGCTGCAGGGATTGTTGAGGGGTTAGTACAGGATACCAGATATACAATTGTAAATGATTTAATCATTTACAAAGGAAGGATTTATTTGACCCCAGGATCGGAGATGAAGAACATAATTTTGAGGACCTTTCATGATACACCCATGGCAAGTCATCCCGGGTATTTCAAGACTTACAAGCAGATTCAAGAGAGGTTCACTTGGAAGGGCCTCAAATCAAATGTTCTACGATATGTCAAAGAGTGTCATGTTTGTCAACAAAATAAACAGGAACACACATATCCAGCAGGTTTACTTCAGCCACTTCCGATTCCTGACAGGAAGTGGGAATGCTTATCTATGGATTTCATTATTGGATTACCCAAAGCCCAGGGACGGGATTGCATATATGTGGTTGTGGATCGTTTGACTAAATATGCTCACTTCCTTTCGATCTCAGCGACTTACTCAGCTACGTAGGTGGCAAAATTGTTCTTCCATGAGGTATTTAGGTTGCATGGGTTACCTCGGAGCATAATCAATGACAGAGACAGCCGGTTTATGAGTCATTTCTAGCAGGAGCTATGCAGGCTGTGTGGGACAGAACTCACTCCGAGTACTAGTTACCACCCGCAGATCGATGGACAGACAGAGATTGTGAATAAATGGGTGGAAGGCTACCTCAAAAACTACATATCAAGGCAGCAGAAGGGTTGGGTTAAGTGGTTATATTTATGTGAGTATTGTTACAATACCACTTACCATCTCTACATTCAAATGACACCATTCATGGCGTTGTATGGGTATGATGCGTCGAGCTTTCTGGATTTGTTATTTGGAGATAGTCGAGTAGCTAGTGTTGGGGATCTATTGCAAAAGAACTAGGACATTATGAGAGCATTGCGGGAAAACATACAGAAGGCTCAAAACCAACAACAGCAGTATGCAGATCAGAAACGAGTTGAACGCTCGTTTGAGGTGGGTGATATGGTGTATTTGATGCTACAACCACACAGACAGTCTTCTCTTAAGAAAAGCGGAGCCAAGAAGCTTAAGCCACGATACTATGGGCCATTCAGGATTATCAAGAGAGTGGGCAAGGTGGCTTATGAGTTGGAGTTGCCAGCCGACAACAGATTACACAATGTCTTCCATGTGTCACGCCTCAAGAAGGCGTTAGGACATCGTGTGGTTCCTTTTGCCACCCCTGGATGATGAGGGGAAGTTGATACTGGTGCCCGAGGCCATCTTGGATGTTCGAGAGAGGACTTTGCGGAGACGAGTCATCAAAGAATACTTAATTAAATGGAGGGACTTGACAGTTGGATGCTACTTGGGAGAATGAAGAGATTCTATAGCATCCAGATTTGAGATTGTTTGGAGACAAGCAATTTCCAGAGGGGTGGACTATAATGTCCCCTTCTAGTTAGACATTGTAGTTTCAACATGATTAGCCTATCAGTGGCCTTCGTAGGCTAATACAACATGGTTTGAGGGTCCTCTCCGCAGTTACCCAAATGGCAATTGGTTTCTTTAGGGAAGTTTCGACATATTCTTGAGGTTTTCTAATGATTTATTAGAATGTTTCTATTTTTGGAAACCTCATGTTACAAGATGATGTTATATTTGTACTTTATGATATAATTCATTATTTTATATTAAAGTGCAAATATAATATATTAAAAGGGAAAAATAATAATAAAATATTATGATGTTTCTAGAGTCTTCCCAAATGAAGGGAAAAAAAAAAGAGTATAAAGGGAGGTGTGGGCTGCCATTATGAATTATCCCAATTTGATGTTGTCTTTGTTGTGGTACGTTGGTGGAGCCAAGAGTTTCTTGCAGTGAAACAATTTGTCTTTGGGAACGATAACTCCCATTGATAGCATAACTGAGGGAGTGAAATATCTCTTGAAAGGTTGCATTTTGAAGATGATATTTCAGTCATCTCAATTGGAGCAAAATTTGTGGCCATTGGCCAATTTTGGAGAAATCGATTTGGTGAATTTGTGGAGGTTGCATAGCTATCTTTTGGGGTTGGTTTTTATATAGCTTGGCATCGATTTTCCTTGATTAAGAGAGCAGATTGCATTGTAGAGAAATCTGACATAAAAAATCATATATTTACAATCAAGGACGCCATTAGGAGGGACGTTTTTGCTTGTGGGGGTTCCATTTTGCATCGATTCTTTGCTTGGCTTGGTGCGCCCACTTCTTTGGATCATGGAGATGATATTAGATGCTTGAGGCAGCGCATATTCATTGCATATTATTTTAAAATTGAGATCAGACCAAAACAGGGGCGGCTGACTTGGAAAATTCGAATTGGCTTGAGAGATCATCCTTTCATTGGGAAATTGCTTGCTCCTTCATCTATTCTCAAGGGCGTCTCAATCCCACCAAGGTTCATTGCATACAATTCATCTTTTAGTATAGTTTATATTTGCAGCTGTAGGTGTGTGTCCATACCAGCATACCATATAATTGTAATTCTTGTTTATGCCAAGAGTCTTGGCTAGTCTAGTGGAGCATTTTATCAAATCATCAATACAAATAAGAATCACAAGTTGCTGGTCATTTATAGTTATCTTTTGAGCATTTGAATTGAGATAATAGGTTGCGTGCCAACTGTTCGACTAAATGTCCATTGGCTGTAAGTGATTAGTTTGCTTTGTGAATTCATCTAATTGCATAGAAAAGAACAAAAAAAAAAGTCATTCTTGCATCTAGAACTTAGCATTGTCATTCTTGCATTGTTCTATAAACATTTGAAGCTTTAATCCATCGTCATTCAAACAAATCATCAAAACTATGACAAAAACCAGCAAGAAGCACTTTGCTTACAAAGTGTTTGAAAAAATTACAAGGAAGCAAATTGAGACAATTAAGGGCAGATTGGGCAAGGATTGTTACATCGTGATTCAAAACCAGCAACATGGCGAATAAAAGAACAGAAAAATGTGAGGAAGGGCAGCACAGGTAAACAAAACAAAGCTACAAAAATCATGTGGAAAATACAAAATGCAAAGACGCCCAGGGCATGAAAACACGTGACAAAGTTCAAGGGCAATTAAGAAGACCAAAGAAACGGAAGAAAACCCCAAAGCCTCCACGACAAACTAGTTTGAAATACGATCGGAAAATACAATTACAATTTTCAAAAAGGAAAAAATAAATTGTGTGGTGCGACAAAATTTCGAGTTTGTACGCTGACATGGATTTGCAGTTAAGCACACACAATGCAATTTTTAATCTGTAAAGTACAGTCTGGCAGTCCAAAAACGTGATTTCATGTTAGGGCACGAAGTCTACAGGAAGACTAAAAAAACCCGTGAAGGAAAATGACGCAAACCAGACACTAGGGCACAAAGGGAAGAAAAATACTATAGGAAAAATTGTAAGTATGATTTCATGCTTTAAATTTGTCGCCAATTTTGTCACTCAATTTATAAGCGACTTCCGAATATACACTGTGTATAACCCTATTGCATTGATTTCTAAATTAAAAAGTGTATTTTCAAAACTATTTATTTTTTTGATTTCCTAGTTAAAGGTCAAATTTGTACCTTTCTTGTTCCACTGATTTTCGGGTCAAAATTGTACTTTTCTTGTTATATTGTTTTCCAAGTGTAAAATGGTCAACATACAAAAGTTGGTTCTGCCGAAAGCGAAGAAGTTAACTAGCCATAATTATAATGTTTGGAGTCATAAGATTTTCACAATCGTCGAATATCGTGATTGTGACAAAATCATTCTCAACACCAAAGCAAGACTTGTTACAAAGTTTGCAGATTGTGACAAACGTTATAAGGAGGCATTGTTGTTATTGAAGTTATCCATGTCAAATAACATAATTCCTAAGGTCTAGAATGCCACTATGGCAAGTTCTTTCTAGACCAGTTTGAAAAACAAATAACAAACTTCAGAGAAAAACCAAGTTTTGTACCTAAAGATCCTGCTATTTTGCACAAAGATGTTTGAGGATGTCTCTGTTAGAACACTTTCTTCGATGAAAGATCTCTGAGACCAATTAAGTGTCATTGATAAAAGGTAGATGATGATGATACGACGACACTGGTTTTGAAAAATTTGACACCCTACTATGAATCATTCGCCGTGGCTCTACACTTGATGGGGGAAAGACAAAACCTAACATTCAATCATGTTAGTACCTACTTGATGCAAAAGGAACGCAGACATGCACAAAATGAATCTAATGTTGAACAAGTAAAGAGCGCATTAGTTTCTCAATCAAAGCGGAGTGGAAATGTATAACTATTGATTCATCTTCCAAAGATCAAGTAAAGTGTTTTACTATCATAAGATTCGGCATCTCAAAAAAAATTGCTAGAAGCGACAGTACGCACTTCTCCAACAAAGAAGTCAAGCAACTAATATGGCAGCAGTTGAAGAACAAAAATCTGATGGGTGCCTTCTTTGTCTTGTTTCACTCAAGACAAAAAAAGTAGTTTCTTCACATTTTAGAGGCACCCAAAATAAATAAGTTATATCAAAATTATTTGTCAAGAGAAAACGAAACTCTAAGTAGAGAACAAGTAATAACCTTCAAAAAATTTCTTCTTTCGCACTACATTACTGGGATGAAACACTAGGATAGAAGATGAACGTCTTGGAATTCTTTTAGTATACTGCATATAACAGACTAGGAAATTGGACATGTTACACCCTTAACCTTATGAGTACTAAGGTTATGGAATGGATATCATAACCTTTATCTTTCATTTATTTATTCTTAATAGCTAAGCTGACATAATTGCAATGAATAGGTGAGACCCTTCCCTATTATAGGTGTGACTCTTCTCAATTACGGGTATATATATGGTGGAGCATGGCTCTCCATAATCATCATAACTTTTATTATTGAATTCATTTCCTCATTTATTCTGATTATTGGAAGTTTCCCCCTCGAAGTGGATGATATTTGAATGTTATTTGTGTTATTATAAAGAAATATCCTAACAAATGGTATTGGACCATCGATTTTGGCATAGAATTTGTTTCCGCTATATCTCACAAACCATTACGAATTTTTCTGCAATTTTTTTACTAGAGTTGGATAATAATATAAGTTCACAGTGAAAATTTGAAGATTTGAAGATCCATTTCGAAGAAGTTAATACATTTTTATTGTTTTTCATAAAATTGATCTACAATACACAATTTTAGGAATTTTTTTTGTTTGTTTATATCTTCAAGAAGCTCATAAAATTTCAGTCAAGGTACCTTCTTTGTATTTTGAGATTTAAGGCATTTTACATTCAAAATTTTGCTGGTCAAAGTTGGTCAACAGTGGAACATATGCTCCTAATACAACACATGTTTTAATTGTTTATGGTTACCACTCACTCCAAATACTTTCCTCCAAGAATTGAGAACAAATCTAGAGCTAGAAACAAAACCAAATAAATAGCCATACCTTTTGGAATAGATGATTTTTCTTCAACCACTAATCTCAATGATTCCCTTTATTGTCCATGTAATGTCCCCTTCTCAAACCTGATCTCACAGTGACCGTTGGCCTAGTTCTGAAAACCCGAAGGCTAATCGGAAGGTGCAAATTAGGGTTTCCTATTTTTTAGGATGTCCTTGCTCAGAGTTTTGATGACAAATTCTTTCTGGGTTTTCCGAGAGCTTCGCAGGGGTATGTTTGTTTCGGCTTTCTAAGCATTTCCAGGAATTTACTATTTTTAGTAAATTTTATTTTTGGCAGCTAGCAGGTTTGTCTCAAGGAGTTGACTTTCCCTTTCAGTTGACTCATTCAATTTTGGGTTTCAGAATGCGGTCTTGGAGAAATAAGTTTATTTCACTTAAAAATAACATTATATTTTAACGTTATGACCTTGGCCTAGTCGAATAACTTAATGTTATTTTAAAAGGTGGACTTGAAGGGGGGCGCCATCATTGCTTGGAAAAGGGCGCCACTTTTGGAGATAAGGCTTCAAGGGAGGCCAATTGAAGCCTATAAAAGAAAGCATTGGGTTCTCATTTAATCATCTTGGTCTACTACATTGTTATGCTGTCGCTTTGGCTCTGGAATTGCTTCGGGAAATGAAGGCCTCCTAGCTAGGGCATCGCTTCATGCTTGCAAGACAGCATCTAGTGGTGATTCAGTCTTTGATATTTGTATTTAGTTGTGCATTGATCCCAGTTATTTCATTGTTAGTTTTATTTGGTATATTAGTGTTTTCAGTTATTGTATTATGTATATGGCAAATCTATGTTTTTCATCATTAATCAGAAAATACAAAAAAAAGTGTTCTGGGTATTAGCTCATTATCTTGGCTAGGCTTAGGCGCCACTATTCTCTAATTTTTAGAATTTTTAAAGCTTGCAATTAATTTCTAGAGGAAATCGCCCTATTCAGCTGGGACGCCCCTTTTGGGCTGCATTGGAGTCCGTGTAATAATTATTGGATGCAGATTGGGTCTGATTTTGGGTGCTAGCTTGGGCGCCATCATAAGGAAGGGACTGTGCTTCAAAAATCAGGTCGATTGAACAAGTTTTTTGTGAGTTATGAACATCTGAATAATTTAATACGTTGCTGATTTTTCCTCTTTTTAAGAGCAGAATTGTATTCGAGACTGAAATTATTATATTGCTCTTGAATGTTTCATTGTTGGGCATGACTATCCAAGATATGGATAATATTCTATGATGTAATGCTAATCTTTCTGCTTCTTACGACATTGGCATACGGATCCTTCTAATTTTGTAAAGCTGACAGTAGTACTGGCAGCCATTCTTTACTTGTTCAATTCTGGTTACAAATGTTCAGTTTCTAATAAAGTCATTGTATTAGTTTATAGCTCCGCCCTATGGTAGCTACTTTCCCTATTGGGGTTAGCAAGCACATTCTGGGTGTAGAGCTCCGCCTTATGGTAGCTACTTTCCCTTCTGGGGTTAGCAAGCACATGCTGAGTGTAGAGTAGTTTCATCTTTCAGCATTTCCCATTAAAGCATTGTTTGTAATTTCACTCCGTCTTATGGTCGCCCCTTACTCCGCTTTGGATTGGGTAGCACATACTTGACGTTGAGTTCCTTTGTTTTGTAATTCACTCCGTCTTATGGTCGCCCCTTACTCCGCTTTGGATTGGGTAGCACATACTGGACGTCGAATTCCATTTTCAGCATTTAGAGTAGCAGATCCTCTGACCAATGCTCGCCATCATCGGCGCCATACTGGTTAGAGTTGTTTCAGTACATTTGGGTTTATCTTCTAACCTTAACGGGTATTTGCTTGTAATGTGAAACCTGATAACTAAAAAAAATTGACTCGGGATATTTCAGTGGTATCAGAGCCAAGTATCCTGCCATCCTGTGAGCAAACCATCTATGAGTGACAGAAAAAAGAGATACATTGCAAGAGAAGATAAGAAAATTGCAAAACAGTTCCAGTGGTATCAGGTTCCCGAAGGTTAGACAACTTCAGAGGTCTTGAAGGCTCATTGGGAGTCTTCTCAAGAAATAGATATGGCAGAAGGTGAGAGATCAGTTGAGGGTAACGAGAGGTTTACCAACACTAGAAATGATAGTGGGAAGGGTAGAGAGAGATCATTAAGTCCCGAAGAGAGATTTGAAAAGAAGATGGATGCCTTGATGGATATGGTATCCCTCATGTTGGGGAAAGTGGGTCAGAACCCAACTCTCCAGAACAATCCCGGATATAGAGGAGAGCCTAGTGCTTCAAATCAATTTGATGGAAGTGTTGCTCAGCCTGTTTCAAACAACACTTACATTTCGTCAAGGCCCTTCAAACCCACCTTCGTAGCACCAGTAAACACCCAACCTGATCCTGAAGAGAATGCTTCATTTGTGGAACAATTAAGACGTGGCCATGCGGAGTATGATTCTCTCCCTGATGACATCAAAATGGACATGTCCTATAATGAATTTATAGATCATAAGAGAAAGAGTAAGGGACAAAGGAGAAATTATGACCAAAGAAGAACTCCAGCACAAGGAGACTTGCATCAAGCTATCAACAAGGTTTTGCTTTCCCACTTTGATGGAAGTGATAATAATTCTGCTCGAGCTTGGATTCAGAAACTAGACAACTATTTGGCTCTTGGGCCAATGGCTGAAGAAGACGCGATTAAATTCGCTACGCTACACCTAGATGGGGTGGCGCATGAGTGGTGGTACCATGGCCTAGTCACCTTGGGTCATGGATCTATCACTAGCTACGATGAATTCACCAATAGACTCATTGAGAGGTTCAAGAAGAAGGACCCAGAAGTGCATTTTAGGGAGTTGGCACAGTTGAAGCAGTATGGCACTATTGATGCTTACATAGCTGAGTTTCAAAGACTTTCAGTTATGGTCACAGAAATCACTGAGAGAAGATTAGTGATCCTATTTAGCGAAGGTTTGATGGAGCCACTCAAGGGATGGATCAAAGCTTTTGATCCACCATCCTTACAAGAAGCCATGAAAAAAGCTAGAAACATGGAGTGGGCTGCTCCCAAAGCAAAGTTCCATTCCAAACCATCATTTCACAAGGATAGAGGGAAAAGGTTTCATCAAAAGCCTTACCAAAAAGAGTTTAAACAACAGAAACCTCTTGGCACAAGATTGGATCCTGAGACTATCAATGAACTCTGAAAAAAGGGGTTATGTTTCCGATGTAGAGAAAAATGGTCTCCAGAACATGTTTGCCAAAAGGGAGTCAAATTTCACCAGATTGAGTATTATTCAGCGGGTGAAAGTAACTCTGATTTTTCAGACCAGCAGTCTGATCCCGAAGATAGTGAAGTGGAAAGAGCTCCAGAAGAGTCCGAAAGTGAAAAAGAAAGTGGTGGTACGTTGGCTCAACTTTCGAGCTTCCAAAAGAATGAGTCTTTCAAAATTCGTGGGACGATCAAAGGGCAGCGTATTGTTGCTTTAATTGATACTGGAGCAACCCATAACTTCATTGACGACGCTGTGGTGGCAAAGAAGAGGTTGCAAACAAAAGATTTTGAAGGGTTCAAAGTTATGGTTGCTGATGGGTTCCATATCTCTTGTACCAAAAGGGTTCCCAACATGTCAATGCAATTGGGCAATTACGAAGTCAAGGATGACTTCTATGTGGTTAATATTAGAGATACGGATGCTGTCCTTGGCATTCAATGGCTGCGATCTCTGGGAGAGATCTCTTTAAATCTGCAAACCATGGAACTCAAGTTTCAATCCGATGGAAAGAAGGTGGTGTTGAGAGGAATGTCAAATGGTGGCCCTCGGATTATGTCTTTCAAAAGGATGGCAAGGTTGATACGTCATGACCAAGTGGACTGGGTTGCGGAGTGCATGATCCTTCCAGCTAGTCCAGTTGAAACTAAAATAGAGTATCCTCCTGATATTCAGTCTTTACTCACCAAGAAGAGTAAAGTGTTTGCTGATTTACCTCCTGGACCACCTCCTGATAGAGGGTCAGAACACATCATTGAGCTCAAGGAAGGGGCTAAACCGGTGATCATAACTCCATATCGGTATCCGAAGAGGCAAAAGGACGAGATCGAGAAGAATATTCAAGAACTCTTGAAGATGGGTTTCATATGCCCAAGCAAGAGCCCCTTTGCTTCTGCAGTGGTTCTTGTGAAGAAGAAGGATGGTACCATGCGCATGTGTGTGGATTATCGTGCTTTGAATCAAAGCACCATCAAAAACAGATATCCCATACCCAGGATAGATGAGCTCATTGATGAGCTACATGGGGCCCAGTTCTTCTCAAAGATTGATCTGAGATCGGGTTACCATCAGATTCGAATGAGGGGATCGGATGTTGAGAAGACAACTTTTAGATGTCACTATGGCCATTTCGAATTCTTAGTCATGCCATTTGGGTTGACTAACGCTCCGGCTACTTTTCAATCTTGCATGAATCGTATTTTTCAAAGTCAGTTAAGGAGGTTTGTGTTAATATTTTTTTATGACATTCTGATTTACAGCAAGACTTGGGGAGATCATCTTAAGCACTTGGCGGAAGTGCTTAGTATCATGGAATCTGAGAGCTTGTTTGCAAAAGCTTCCAAATGTGACTTTGAGATGAAAGAGTTACTATACCTTGGCCACATAGTCAGTGCTGAGGGAGTGAAGGTGGACCCAGAGAAGATCAAAGCAGTAGTTATTGGCCACCTCCTGAGAGCTTAACTCAGTTGAAAAGTTTTTTGGGTCTTTGTGAGTTTTATCGGAGATTCGTAAAGGGGTATTCACAGAATGATGCTCCCCTTACTGATCTCACCAAAAAGAGAGCCTTTGTTTGGTCAGAAAAGGCTCAAATTGTTTTTGACAAGTTCAAGAAGATCATGAACTCGTGTCCAGTTTTGGCAATTCTAGATTTCTCCAAGCCATTCGAGCTGCAATGTGATGCATCAGGCGAAGGAGTGGGGGCTGTCCTGATGCAAGACAAACACCCTATCGTGTTTGAGAGCAGAAAATTACGAGGTGTTGAAAAGACATATTCAATTTATTGCAGCATAGTGCCAAGAATTTGTTGCAACATAGTCAAGACATAATGAAATTCTTGAAGGATAATTTGCAAATTGCACAAAATCAGCAAAAATTGTATGCGGATCAGAGGCGTGTTGAGCATTCTTTCGAGGTTGGGGATATGGTCTATCTTCGATTACAACCATATAGACAGTCTACTCTCAAGAAGAGTGGAGCTGAGAAGCTCAACCTCGCTTCTATGGGCCCTTTAGGGTCATCAGAAAAGTTGGAGCAGTAACTTATGAATTAGAGCTACCTTCTGATAGCAGAGTGCATAACGTCTTCCACGTGTCTCGCCTCAAGAAGGCACTTGGACATAATGTGATTGCTTCATCACAGTTGCCACCTTTGGATGAAGAGGGGCAGTTGGCTCTAATTCTAGAGGAGATACTTGATGTCCGAGAACGTTCTTTGAAGAAAAGAACCATCAAAGAATACCTGGTAAAGTGGAAGGACCTGCCTATGGAGGATGCAACTTGGGAAAACGATGAGATATTGCAGCATCCTAGTTTGCGATTGCTTGAGGACAAGCAATTTTGGGAAGGGCGGACTGTAATGTCCCCTTCTCAAACCTGATCTCACAATGACCGTTGGCCTAGTTTTGGAAACCCGAAGGCTAATCGAAAGGTGCAAATTAGGGTTTCCTATTTTTTAGGATGTCCTTGCTCAGAGTTTTGATGGCGGATTCTTTCTGGTTTTTTCGAGAGCTTCGCAGGGGTATGTTTGTTTCGGCTGTCTGAGCATTTCCAAGAATTTTCTATTTTTAGTAAATTCTATTTTTGGCAGCTAACAGGGTTGTCTCAAAGAGTTGACTTTTCCTTTCAGTTGACTTATTCAGTTTTGGGCTTCAGAATGTGGTCTTGGAGAAATAAGTTTATTTCACTTAAAAATAACATTATATTTTAACGTTATGACCTTGGCCTAGTCGAATAACTTAATGTTATTTTAAAAGGTGGACTTGAAGGGGGGCGCCATCATTGCTTGGAAAAGGGCGCCACTTTTGGAGATAAGGCTTCAAGGGAGGCCAACTGAAGCCTATAAAAGAAAGCATTGGGTTCTCATTTAATCATCTTGGTCTACTACATTGTTATGCTGCCGCTTTGGCTCTGGAATTGCTTCGGGAAATGAAGGCCTCCTAGCTAAGGCATCGCTTCATGCTTGCAAGACAGCATCTAGTGGTGATTCAGTCTTTGATATTTGTATTTAGTTGTGCCTTGATCCCAGTTATTTCATTGTTAGTTTTATTTGGTATATTAGTGTTTTCAGTTATTGTATTCTGTATATGGCAAATCTATGTTTTTCATCATTAATCAGAAAATACAAAAAAAAGTGTTCTGGGTATTAGCTCATTATCTTGGCTAGGCTTAGGCGCCACTATTCTCTAATTTTTAAAAATTTTAAAGCTTGCAATTAATTTCTAGAGGAAATCGCCCTATTCAGTTGGGACGCCCCTTTTGGGCTACATTGGAGTCCGTGTAATAATTATTGGATGCAGATTGGGTCTGATTTTGGGTGCTAGCTTGGGCGCCATCATAAGGAAGAGACTGTGCTTCAGAAATCAGGTCGATTGAACAAGTTTTTTGTGAGTTATGAACATCTGAATAATTTAATAGGTTGCTGGTTTTTCCTCTTTTTAAGAACAGAATTGTATTCGAGACTGAAATTATTATATTGCTCTTGAATGTTTTATTGTTGGGCATGACTATCCAAGATATGGATAATATTCTATGATGTAATGCTAATCTTTCTGCTTCTTACGACATTGGCATATAGATCCTTCTAATTTTGTAAAGTTGACAGAAGTACTGGCAGCCATTCTTTACTTATTCAAATCTGGTTACAAATGTTCAGTTTCTAATAAAGTCATTGTATTAGTTTATAGCTCCGCCCTATGGTAGCTACTTTCCCTATTGGGGTTAGCAAGCACATTTTGGGTGTAGAGCTCCGCCCTATGGTAGCTACTTTCCCTTCTGGGGTTAGCAAGCACATGCTGGGTGTGAAGTAGTTTCATCTTTCAGCATTTCCCATTAAAGCATTGTTTGTAATTTCACTCCGTCTTATGGTCGCCCCTTACTCCGCTTTGGATTGGGTAGCACATACTTGACGTTGAGTTCCTTTGTTTTGTAATTCACTCCGTCTTATGGTCGCCCCTTACTCCGCTTTGGATTGGGTAGCACATACTGGACGTCGAGTTTCATTTCAAGCATTTAGAGTAGCAGATCCTCTGACCAATGCTCGCCATCATCGGCGCCATACTGGTTAGAGTTGTTTCAATACGTTTGGGTTTATCTTCTAACCTTAACGGGTATTTGCTTGTAATGTGAAATCTGATAACTAAAAAAAATTCAAAAAAAATTGACTCGGGATATTTTAGTCCACCACCTAAAATTGAAGGAAACATACCTGACAGATGTGAAATAGTGGTCAATTTTATCAAGGGTAATTTGTTTGCCCCATTTGCAACATCATTGAATGAGGGTTTAGATAGGTTTAAACAGCATCTAATGTTTGAATTGAAGCCCCTCATTAAACCACATCCTATAATCACTCATGCACAACCAAATCATCCTAGAGGTCACAATATAGCGAACATAGGACAACAGTTCCACGAGCCAAAATTACACCTACCAAAGATGGGCATCCGAAAGTTTGATGGTATGGATGTAACCTCTTGGATAAGTCTCATGAACAATATTTTAAGCTTCACAATATACTAGAGAATGCAAAGGTTGGCATAGCCTCACTACATCTAGAATCTGAACCTTATCAATGGTACCAATGGATGATGAGTGACAAGAAAGGGCGAGGGCTTAGTTGGGACGAATTTATTAAGAAATTATCAGCCCACTATGAGCAGCCATGGAAGGGATGTTATTTCACCCAACTAACAAATTTGAAACAAACAGGATCCGTAGCAAAATATAATGCAGAGCATATGCAATTGGCAATCTGAACTCCAAAAGCAACACCTTATCAGAGACTGCAATTTTACATCAATGGACTAAATGAACGAATTAAGCATCATGTTTGTTTGTTGCAACGGTGTACAGTTAGGAAAGCAATGCAACAAGCACTACACATTGAGCAACAAAACTTTGCTACCAAGAGATTCACACAAGGTCAAACTTCGAGATGGCGAGATAGAAATGTGACTAATATTGTCAATAGAAATATGGTCAACTCTTTTAACCCAAAGAAAATTACCAAGCTCTCTCCTCAACAGGAGGCAGAAAAAAGAGAAAAGGGCCTATGTTGGCATTGTGACAGTAAATGGTCTAGAGGACATAAGTGTGCCAATGGTGAGAAAAGACTAATGATTATTGAGAATGAGGTCTTAAAAGAAGAAGAATTAACTACAAAGGAACCAACAATAGAACAAGAGCATGCAAAATTTGAAGAAGAAAGCCCTGTTATCTCTCTACATGCATTAAATGGGATAAGCACACCACAAACACTCAAAGTGGTGGGTTATATTAAGAAGAAAGTGACAGTTTGAGTTGATACAAGGAGTACCCATAACTTCATTGACAAAAAATTAACTAATGAGCTCAATTGATTTGTGTATCAAGTCTCCAATTTTCAAGTCATGATTGCCGATGGGAAACAACTCCCCTGTGAAGGTAAATGTCATCATATCAAGATCTCAATGGGGGACTATCAACTAGATTCAAAAATGTTTGTCAGAACAATTAGAGGAGCAAATGTAGTTTTGGGAGTGCAATGGCTTAAACAACTCAGAATAGTGTTTCAATTTTCAAGACTTATTCATGGTTTTCAATATTAATGGAAAAAAGTACAGACTTAATGGGATGAAATCCCCACCAAGCTAAATTATTAGCTCTTATAGGATGGAGAAATTACTTAAGAAAGGATCTTATGACATAGTGGCACTACATTTTTTAGAAGCACATGATGTAGAAAATCAATAATCGCCAAATCTTCAAATGATTATTCAACAACATCAAAAAGTCTTTCAGGAACCAAAGGGCCTACCTCCAATCAGAGATCATGATCATGCAATTGAATTGAGTCCAGGAAGTATCCCTCCTAACATTAGACCTTACCGCTATCCCTATGAACAAAAGTCAAAATAGAAAAATTGGTGAAAGAAATGCTAGACTCAGGTATTGTCTGTCCCAATAAAAGTGCTTATTCATCTCTAGTGGTTATGGTTAAAAAAAGGATGAGTTATGAAAAATGTGCCCAAATTACAAGGAACGCAATAAGACCACTTTGAAAGATAAGTTTCCTATTCCTGTCATTGATGAATTATTGGATGAATTGAATGGTGTTGTTTTCTTTACTAAGTTAGATTTGTGTTTGGGGTATCATCAAATTCGGGTAAAGGAGGATGTGCATAAGACTACATTGAAGACACATGAGGGTCACTATGAATTTTTAGTTATGCTATTTGGTCTCATTAATGCTCCTTCTACTTTTCAAAGCTTCATGAATTCAATTTTTCACCCATTTCTTCGTAAATTTGTATTGGTGTTCTTCGATGACATATTAATCTATAGGAAAACATGGAAAGAACATTTGCAGCATGTATAAAATATATTAAAGGTATTGGAAGACCATCAACTTTATGCAAAGAAGTCTAAATGTGCCTTTGGAGTGAAGGAAGTGGAGTACTTAGGACATGTGGTATCAAATGAAGGTGTTAAAGTGGACCCTAAGAAGATTGTAGCTGTCAATTATTGGCTAAAACCTAAAAATATCAAAGGTTTAAGAGAATTATTGGGTCTAACATGCTACTATAGAAGATTTGTTCGCAACTATGCTCGCATAGCAGCACCCTTAACAACATTATTGAAGGATTCATTTTCATGGTCAGACTTAGCCACCCAAGCATTCCAACAATTGAACGAAGCTCTTACTTCCACGCCTATGCTAGCTACCCCAGACTTTTCTAAGACATTTGTGGTAGAATGTGATGCTTTTGGCCACGGCATTGGGGCAGTACTAATGCAAGAAGGGTGTCCCTTAGCATTTGAGAGTCGACAATTAAATGGAAAGAACTTGGTAAGGCCCACATATTACAAAGAAATGTTAGCAATCATTCACGCAGTCAAACAATGGCACCAATATCTAATGGGAAGGCATTTCAAAGTTAAGATAGATCATGAGAGTCTAAGTATTTTTTGAGGCAACAACTGTCTTCAGAGGAGCAACAGAAATGGGTCACAAAGATGCTAGGATATGACTTTGAAATTATTTACAAAAAAGGAAAGGAGAATATTGTAGTTGATGCACTTTCTCGACACGAAGTATAGGAAGCCCAACTTTATGCTATTTATTTATTACAACCTGAATGGGTAGAAGCAACGCGGGTAGTGTGGCATCAAGACACCCCAACCAGGAAACTCATCCAACAGTTGCAAGAGAACCCATCTTTTGTAATAAGTATGTTTGGAAAGGAGTCCAATCCGAGTTGCCTGAGTTAGATGAAGAAGGGAAGTTCATTATGGCACCTGAGAATGTTATAGAGACATGACTGAAGAAATTACGTAACCGAGCCATTTCTGAATTTCTCATCAAATGGAAGGATTTGCCCACTGAAGATGCAACATGGGAGGATGAACAATTCATGCAACATCCTGAGTTGCTAAGCATTGAGGGCAATACTTTTCTGAAGGGGAAGGGCATGTTACACCCCTAACCTTATGAGTACTAAGGCTATGGAATGGAGATCATAACCTTTATCTTCCATTTATTAATTATTAATAGTTAGGCTGACATAATTGGAATGAATCGGTGTGACCTTTCCCTATTATGGGTGTGACTCTTCCCAATTACAAGTATGTATATGGTGGAGCATAGCTCTCCCTAATGATCATAAGTTTCATTATTAAATTCATTTCCTCATTTATTCTGATTATTGGAGGTTTCCCCCTCGAAGTGGATTATATTTGAATGTTATTTATGTTATTATAAAGAAATATCCTAACAGGATACAGGACCAAACTAAAAACCAAAACAATATTCTACTGTCAAACATCATCATGCCCAACCTAATGATAGCATGCCTTTCTTCCACTAAAAATTAAATGAGGTATGATTAAGTCGGCTAAAAATATCCCACAGACAGGTTTTCTGTTAAATTGCTTTAATTAGACTTGCATAGTCAAGCTAGCATGATTGGATATCTAAAGTAATTTATTTATGGCTTCCTTGACTAAAAAACAACTATCATTGTCAAATTTCAACTAACTCAAATATTTATTACATAGAAAAAAGTGCACTTCCATGAAAACTTGACAGCTTATATGTGGATTGCATCATTGCACAACTCACATACAAAACCCATTCAAATGCTTTAGTTTTGTTGTACCTTTCTTTACTTCTACTACATCACCATGGCATTCTCTTGCATTAGTCAAAATCACTCCACCGAATCTTCTGTATTCCACCATGTTCGACTATGATCTTTTTTAGCAGTTGATCAGTTTTATTTGGCTAGAGGCCATCCAATACTATAGATAAATAATAGCATAGATGTCTATAGAACATAGGTATATAAGCCTAGACAGCTACTAGTTTTTGGATGTTGTTATAACATCATTTGATCCAAATTGGATCATGAAAATAGGTTGAATTAAGTTCAACTAAACCCCTAATCTCACAAATTAAAACAACTAAGGCAAACTGAAACACTCTCACTACTCCTAACAGGGCAAATCAGCAAAAAACAAAGAATGTGGGTCAATGCAGGGATAAACAGAGGATGCAAAGGGGTTCTAGGGTGATCCAAACACCCTAGGGCCATGAGCAGATTAAAAAAAATGGACACTTGACAGATTTGAGTTGAGGCAAACCCATACAACAAGAATGGCTTGTGGAAACCCTGTATAGAAACTTCAAAATAGCAAGACCCAAACGAATCCAAGGAAACTCAAGCACTTGGAGCTTCATCCTTTTGAAGGCTAATGTTGTTTGGAATCTCTATTCACCCTTTGAGGGTCATGTAATTCTTCTTGGTTGAATGTCTTAGGAGTTGTAGCATGTAAGTGCAATGTAAGGGAGTGAGTTGAATAAATTTGTAAAGCAAGGCAAGCTAGAAGAACATTATTGTTGTGTTGCTAATGTTCTTGGAGGCCTCAAGAAAACAAATTGGCTTGCAATCTTGCAAGGAGACAGCGAAAAGAGAAGACACGACCTTACCTTTCTAGAGATTTCCCATATTGGATTTCTAAAGGATAATCTCGTGTTGAGCTATGTTTTTCTAAGTTTCAATTCTTAATTGTTTCAACTCATGTATACAACTAACTACAATCGATTCTAGCACTTAAACAAACACAATTTTAAGACAATTTAATGTTTTCTTAAGCAAAATACTAAAAAAATAACAAACATAATCAACTAAGCTAAATTTTCTTAAGATAATGTGTTGTTGAATTAGATATGAAATAGCCATGCTTGTTAGCAAATGATAGAAGAGATTGTGAGAAGCACTTGATGATTTGATCAGTGCATCAATCTTATTTATGCAATTCAAAAATGGTTATAGCATTTATGGTTATACCAATTACGAAAGTTATCAATTAGACTTAACTAACATTTAGTTAAGTCTTTACATTATATAACACCCCCTCTTAATGACTAAACTAGAGACAACTCCAAGTTTGTCTTGAAACTTTACAAAAAGAATAGAACCAAGAGATTTAGTCATTAGATTTGTTGGTTGCTCTATAGAAGCACAAAAGCAAAGAGAAACGTCACTAGAATCAACCAACTGTCGAATGTAGTGATGATGTACCTTGATGTGTTTGGTGCAAGCATGAAAAACAGGATTCTTTACTAACTTCAATACACTTTGATTATCACAAAATAGTGGAGTAGGTGTATATGAAGGAAGATGCAAATCAGCTAGAATTCGATGTAGCCAAACTGCTTCAAAATTAGCACTGACTGCTACTTTGTATTCTACTTCAGAGGAAGAGAGAGCAATGATATGTTGAAGCTTGCTCTGCCATGAAACAACTCCTAAACCAAAAGAAAACATATACCCAGTGGTAGATTTCCAAGTATCAATTAATCCTTCCCAATCAGAATCTATATAACTAATCAATTTGAAATCTATTGCCCTCTGATAGAGAATGCCAAAGTCAAGAGTTCCTTTGACATATCGCAAAACATGTTTGTTTTTGTCCAGTGTACTAGCTTCAATTGGAACAAAAACTGAGAAAGGTAGGTAATAGCAAAACATAAATCTGGTCGAGTGGTGGTAAGATATCTCAAGTTGCCCAACTGTCTATATAAAGATTCACTGACTAGTGATGAATCATCATGAGCTGATAATTTCAGCCATACCTCCATAGGTGCAGAAGCAGAATTACAATCCATCATTCCAAACTTCTTCAAAAGAGTAGTGGCATACTTGACCTTCGCAATGAAAATGGAGTGGTCATGTTGCCATAATTCTACACCCAAACAATAGTGCAGGAGGCCTAAATCAATCATATCAAAAGCAGTGCACAAATCTGATTTGACTTTCAAAATCACTGTGTCTCCAATACTTGTAATGGCAAGATCATCAACATATACAATGAGTATCACAATGTCATCATCAGTGCTTTTGATATAGAGATTTGGATCAGATGGACTCCGTTTGAATCCATAATCTCATAGATGGTAATCAATTTTGATGTACCAGGCTCGAAGACCCTGCTTAAGCCCATACAAAGACTTCGCCAATTTGCAAACCAAAGGATCACAACAAGGTTCTTGAAAACCTTCAAGCTACACCATGTATACTTCATCCAAATCGCCATTAAGAAAAGCGCTTTTGACATCCATTTGAAATACTTTCCAACCAAACTCAGATGCGATAGAAAGAAGTAATTGAAATGTGACCATTTTTGCAGTAGGAGCAAAAGTCTCCTCATAGTCTATTCCCTCTTGTTGTAAAAATCCTTTCGCAACAAGACGGGCTTTGTACTTGTCCAAAGTACCATCAACCTTGCATTTGACTTTGTACACCCATTTGCAACCAATGGGTTGCTTACCAAGAGGTAAATCCACCAATGTCTAGGTATTGTTTCTCATCAAGGCATCATATTCTACTTACATCGCTTTCTCCCACTCAGATTTGCCCTGTGCATCAGAATATCGCTAGGGCTCTAAAATAGTGAAAAGAACAAAAGCAAGAGCAAAATACATAAGCTCTTCATCATCAGTTGAATCCACAACTGACTTTCCTGGTTGTCGAGACCGTGTATAAGATTGCATAAGATCCCCCTCTCATACATCCTATAGATTGGTGTAATACCACTTGGGTCTTTTATGTACCAAGGATATTTGTTCTTGCTGAACAGTAGATGGAGAAGTGGCCAACTCAAGTCGATGACGTTGATACACTAATGGAGTGTTAGCCATAGATTGTTGCACTGAAGATTGTGAGGGTGTCTCCAAAACATGTGGTTCCTCATCTTTCAGAGGAACTACAATACTAGAAACCTCTGCATTATCAGAGACAGCTTGATTACAAACACAAAATGATTCTATTTCTTTTACATCAACATCCTGATTAATGATGATCTTGTTAGTAGACACATCTATTAGTCTATGTGCCTTGGATTGAATACTATAACCAGCAAAGAAATATCATGCACATTTAGAATCTAGTTTACTTCTCTGTTTCTTAGAAATGAGAGCATATGCAACAAAACCAAAAACATGAAAATGTGTTACATCTGGTTTGACATTGGACTAGGTTTCTTCCAGAGTGATATTCTCCAAAGCCTTGCAGAGACTTTTGTTCAGTATGTAGACTGTCATGTTTACTACTCCCCAGTATTTATACAGCACACCTCTGCTATGCATCATGGTAGAGCCATCTCCATGATTGTGTGATTTCGCCTTTCAACCACTCCATTCTGTTGAGTGCATGGGGTTGTTAGTTGTCAATGAAATCCTTCCTTGTCGCAATAGTTTTGAAATTGCTTTGAAGTGAATTCTCCCCCATTATCGAATCGTAAGGTTTTGATTTGACAACTTGTTTCATTTTCTACCAGTGCTTTGAATTTTACAAACTCAGCAAAACAGTCAGACTTCTTGTTCAAGAAGTACACCCACATTTTTTTAGAAAAATCATCTACGAACAACAAAAAATACCTTGCACCAAGAATAGTAAATGACTTCCAAGATGGCTCACATAGATCTGCATGAACAAAATCAAGGAGCCCCTTTGCTCTTCAAGCACCTTCAGTGAGAAAAGGTTTCCGCTTCTGTTTGCCAGCCAAACAACCTACACATATATCCTGCTTAACTTGGATAGTAGACAATCCAAGAACCATATTTGATTTTTGGATTTTGGCCAAATACTGGAAATTGAGATGTCCAAATCTCTCATGCCATACAATATTGGTATTATCCTCCATAATTAATGCATTCAAACTAACAATGGCAGGATCAACAAGTCTATACAAGCCATTTTGCCCAATGCCTAGGGCTATGACTTTATCATTTTTTATATCAAACACAATTCATTTCTTTCTTGAGAAATTGACTATAATGTGAGGGTTTCAAGTTAATTGACTAATTGATAGAAGATTTTTGTTCATCTTAGGTACATACCTAGCATTCTTGACTATGAACTTTGCAACATTATTCAATACAATGCGTATATCTCCTATCCCTTCTACAACATGTGATCTACCATCACCCAAGGAAACTGAATTTGAAAAACTTTCTTTTGTAGTGAAATTAACATACCCATCTTTTCGACATGTAAAATGCCATGATGCACCGGAATCAAAAAACCAATCACTGGTAGTTCTCTCATCGGAACATGACACCATGAGAGCATATTCTTCCTCAGATTCAGCTTCAACTGCTACCAAATTTGTATGCCCTTTTGCCTTCTTGTTATGTGTTAGATCATATTGTCTTTTTCGGCATTCTTTCTTGATATCACCAAATTTTTTACAATAATAACATTTTACCTTGAATTTTGGAGAAGATAAAAACGTATCTGAATGTCTTTTCCATTTTCCTTTGGATTGAGCAGCAAATGCACTTTTCCATTGGCCAAAATTGGGCTCACTGAAGTGTGTCTACATGCGTTCTTTTTGCAGCAAATATGAACTCCCCTGATCAAAAGTGAGAGTCTTACTCTCTATCATCAAGTGCAAAGCTTCCACGAACGATTCATACGAAGGTGTCAAGCTATTTTAAACAAGAGCCACCATATCATTGTCATCCACCTTTTCGTTGATGGCTGCCAATTGGTCACAGAGATCTTTCATCCGTAATAAATGCTCTAACAGAGACCCACCTTCCGACATTTTTGTGAAAAACAACAGATTTTTCAAATAAAGTACTTGACTCTTTTCCATAGGCTGGTACTTATTCTTGAGACTGATCCATAGTGCACTTGCTTGTGCAGCATTCTGGATCTTTCGAAATCATATCATCCGACATACAAAGTTTCAATAACAGAAGGGCTTCTTTATGACGTTTGTCATAATCGGCAAAATTCGTTGCCGATCGTTATTCTATGTCAAGTATAATCTTGTCACAATCACGAAATTTTGCAATCGTCAAGATTTTATGACTCCATACATTATAATTCTACCCAGCTAATTTTTGGACCTTAGGAACGACAAGATTCTGAATATTGACCATTTTTCACTCCAAAAAATAAATTTTTTAACCAATAAAATAAAATTCCGCAAAATTGAACTATATATTTTTTTTATTTTCCTCATTTCGTTCAATTTTTAACCACTCGAAAAAAATATTTTAAAAATCCGAAATTATAAAATGAATTCACGAGAAATTTATTGGGCATTGTGCCCTTCCACGACTGTTAGCATTTTTCAAAAAAATGATGTATTTTATTTCCCGAGATCTTGCAGCATTGCCCTCCTACCATGACGTTTTTCTACCTGTGGTTTCAACTTCAACTACAACCTTTCCTGACCACGACTGGCCTGCCTGCAATTTGTGTCATGATTTTGTGTTGTTTCGTGCCCTTCGAGATTGATTGCAGCTTCGTGCCCTACCTTTCCATGACCCTTCCGCAAGCTTCTTCATGCCCTTCCGCTACATTGTTTTCCTACTCTGTAGCGTCATTTTTCTTTGCTTTCCGCAAATCCGTGCATGCCATTCCTGTAGTACCTCCTTACCCGAGCCTTTTGCGTTCTTTTCCATGACCTTCCTGCCATTCTTAGACTATCTTCCTTTGACTATGTTGATCTTCCACGATTCTTCAATGGTGAAACGCGACTACAAACTCGTCGTTTGCCCTTCCGTGCTAGACTACGAATCGTCTTCATTCCTTTCCATGATTTTCCATGGCCCATCCACGACTCTTCGAACTCTTTTTCCTCCCGTTCGTACCTTAAAACCAAGGTTTCCTTGAACGATATACACTCGTACCATGTTGTTGGCTTCTTCGGGTGGTGGCTCTGATGCCACTATTAGCAAATGGTAGAAGAGATTGTGAGAAGCACTTGATGATTTGATCAGTGCATCAATCTTATTTATGCAATTCAAAAATGGTTACAGCAGTTATAGCTATACCAGTTATGGAATTTATCAGTTAGACTTAACAACATTTAGTTAAGTCTTTACATTTAACAATGCTAATTACGGATCGGATTGGTACCAAAGGAGTTGTGTTTCTTGGTTTATGTCATTTTCTTATGGTGTGATCATTTTGGAGATTGACTAGAACAACTAGTGCAAGAGGTAAATGTGAAATAGTTCCCTTGTAGCAAGAGATATCAAAAAGGAAGTGGAACAAAGACGTGAGAAGCATGGCCCATGAAAACGAAAGAGTGCCTCAAGATGATGAAGCAAGGTTTAGCAAGTTGGAGGAGGATGTGGCAAGCATCTCCAATTCCATAGGGAAGGTCGATAGGTTAGAAAAGATCATGGAGGCTCTCATGGGAAAGTTAGGAGCTTCCATGGAGGTAGCCAAGCCAAAATAAATGAAGAGCTGAGTGAAGAGAAGCCTCAGGTCCATGAGAAGGAGCAGCCCCATGTCATTCAAGCATTCCCAACTCGAAACTCCATTCAAAGCAAAGGTCAAGACAGAAATTCAGCTATATGGAGGTGAAGTAAATGTTGACAACCTTGATCGTTGGTTAGCTCAACTGGAGCCATCTTTCAGTTTGCAAAATATTAGCAAAGAGCAACAAATTTCCTCTGCAAGGTTGTCTTTGGCTAGTCATGCACTCACTTGGTTTGAAAGTTATGATCGTTCTTTGGATTTCAAGAAATAACCATGAATTTCTAAATGGAATGAATTTAAGAAGCTAATCAAAAGGACAATTTTATCATATTTGCCATCAAGAGGAAAGGGATAATAGCTAGCAATACTTTAGGCAAAGAAAAGGTCAAAATATGCAAGAACATAGAACTAAATTCGAAAGAAGGCCATCCAAGTGAATAAATATTTAAAGGACTTGATATCTTGATAAAGAACATTGGAGGACTTCATGGTCATCTAAAAGCGCATGTGTTGCTCGCCAAGCCTAAAGATGTAGATGATGCATGTTCTCAAGCCCATAATCTTAAGATGGTCAAAACATAGAGTCCACCGTCCTCTTCATATGCTTATTCAGAATGAGGATTCAGTCGGGAGGACAACACACCAACTATTAGGAAATAGTATGTCATACTAAAACAAAATATTCTCTACCAAATTGACTTAAATTTGCATGAATAGAAAACAAAGCTTTCATGCAAAATAATAAGAGAGTTACTAAAAAGAAAGCAATCTCTGTGGAAGAGATATATGCCATTCATTGTGCATTACAATAAGGCAAACCCTTGTTTTATAGTTGAACAAAACTAAGAATAGTAAACTGCATTAAAGATAAGTAAAGCTAATTCAACATGTTCGGCATGTGAATAGGAAACTCCTAAGGATATACTAAGAATAGTAAATTGCCTTAAAAATAAACAAAGCTACTAATAACCATTTAATATGCATAGGTATGCAAATAGGAAAACTCCTAAGAATAAGAAATTCGTTAGGATAAAAATTGCTAATAATACTCATTCGGAGTAAAGAATTTGTTGCGATCATATATTTTTTAGGTATGCTTTGATTTCATAAATGTTTACATTTTTGGAAAGCTCGATTCACAATCTAGGTTGCCACATGGATAAATCGATGTAATAACACATTTTCCAAGCTCTAAAAAAACTTTGAAAGCCTCCGAAACTGCAATTTACGTTGTGCAGAAGTTTTGCAGAAAATTGTAATTTTTCAAAAATAACCCCAAACTTTCATGTAATGGGCATAAGTCATTGTCAGTATCATATGCACTAAAAAAAGGTGGTTCCAAGCCAAAATAGAAAGGTAAGCATAATGTTACTATTACTTTTACAAAAAAAGAAACTAAGAAATATTGAAGACAATGTGATGTCGATGGCCATAAAAATCAAAAATGTTGGAAATTGCATCCTTGTAAGAATCACAAAAAGGAGGCCATGACTTCCTTTGAAGGGAAGGAAATAGGGAGCAACTTCGATGTCAATAGACAATTGCTTGCACTTCTATACAAAGAGTAGTATGCTTGAGTAGCAATGAGGCTCAAGATAAACATGAACTTAACAAACTCTTCCATATAATGAATCAAATTAAGAAGACAGAAAGCAATGCTCTTTTTTATTCTTGTTCACAAGCAAATCTGATTTCTAGAGAGTTGATAGACAAGTTTGGGTTGGTTACATATAACCATCATAATCACAAGTCATTGGATTGGTTGAAGCAAGGAGTAGAGCTTACAAATTACCAAACAATGCAAAATCAAGTTTGGTATAAATGAGCACTTCATTGACGAGATTGTGGTAGATTTTGTTCCTCTTGATATTTGTGGTGTAGTATTTGGCAGCCCTTACATGTATGTGAAAGATATCTTGATGAGAAGAGCCAACAAATACCACTTGATCAAAGATAGAAAAATCACATCATCAATGAATATGAAGGTAAATAAAATAATCTCCTTGGTAAGTATCAATCAAGCCAAAAGATAGATTAATGCTAATAGGAAGTTTATTTTGCTTATTTTGAGAGATAAGAAAGATAATGAAGTATTTGAATGCAAGGCTTCTTCTAGTATGTCCATTAACAAATAACAAAGCAAATGAAAGAGTTGTAGCATTTCTTCCCCGACATTGGTCTCTATAGGCAATCATTGATGGAAGCAAGTAAAGTAAACAAATAACTTGAATCTTTGTTAGATCAAGGTGTAAGCCATCCTAGCACTTCTTCATGTGGTCTTCTATTGTAATTGTACCTTAAACAATGATTCAATGAGAATGTCTATTGATTATAGGGCCTTAAATAAGATAACCATCGGGAACATGTAGCTCTTCCACGAATTGATGTTTTGTTGGACCAACTTTAGCATGCTATGTACTCTACAACGTTCATTTTGAAATCTACATGACACCAAGCATGAATCAAGGAGGATGTGTGGAAAGCAACATTCAAGGCAAGACAAGATTCGAGTCAGTGGCTTGTACTTCATTTTGGGTTACACAAAGCTTCTACTACTTTCATCAAGTTAATGAATGAGATACTGAGACTATCCATAGATTTTTGTGTCATTGATTACTTGAATTATAGTTTTGGTTTTTAGCAAAACTTATAATGAGCATCTAATACACTTGAAACATGTTTTGCAACTTTTGAAGAAGAATAAGTTGTTGCTCAATGAGAATAAATGTGAGTTTGCAAAACAATAACTAGTCTATTTGGAATGTGTGGTTGGAGATGGAGAGTTGAGAAATGATCCAACAAAAGCAGAAGCTATTTTAAATTGGCCACATCCTTCCAATGTGATTGAGACAAGGAGCTAGTAATGGCTGCCCAATACTTGAGAAAGCTCATCAAATCAATCTCTGCAATGATAAAGCCTTTGTATTCCATAATAGCAAGAGGTAAGTCCATGGGGTTAAATTCAGAACAAAGCATTTGTAGAGCTAAAGCATAAAGTTAGCAATGCCCTGATTTTGGCATTACGTAACTTGCAGCTGCCATTTGAGGTGGAGACAGATGCAAGTGATTATGCTATTGGGGTTGTTCTATTGCAACATGGTAAAGCCAGTTTGTTATCATTTAAAGCTTTTTCATGGGCATTTTTGAAATATTGCAGACATATGATAAGGAATTGTGTACACTTGTTCAAATAGTTAAGAAATACAAGCACTATCTAATAGAGAAAAAAACATCATCCACACAAATCATAAATTACTTCAATATTTGCAATCACAATCAAAATTGCAGCATGCATGGCAATATAAATGAAAGGGTGTGTTGCAACAATTTCCTTTGGTTATCAGATATAAAAGAGGTGTGACTAACAAACTGAGTAATATTTTGTCTAAACCACCTTTAATTTTAGCTTTGGGCACTATAACCCAGCTTTAAACATTTGTTTGTAAGGCATATATGGTGAAAAATATGAAAATAATGAAGATTTTGGAGAGGTATATCAGCATTTATAGGGGGCACAAAGTGGAGATTTTGAACCCAACAAAAATTACTATCTCCAAGAATGTTTACTATACAAGTTGGGGAAGCTTTTTGTTCCTAAATATGGAATAGTTCAGCTAATGAGGAAAGCTCATACTTCCAAAATTTCTGGTCACTTTGGTGTGCCAAAGACACTGAGACATTTGCAAAGGTATAGGTATGTGTTTTGGACAAAAAATGCAAGATGGTGTTGCAAAGTTCATAAAGGGATGTGTTAAGTGTAGTAGAAGCAAGCCTAGCAACAAAAGCTTGTGATTGTCTATGCCACTACCAATTCATTTTAGACCATCGAAGAGCATCTCCGTGGATTTTGTGGGAGGTTTGCCTTTGTCCAAGAAAGGGCATGATTACTTGTTTGTTGTTGTGAACTAATTTAGCAAGATCTGTTATCATTCCATCCAAAAAGATGGGCAACGATGTCATTGATTTTTTCCACTACTATTTGGATTCATTTTGGTTTGTGTAATTCAATTATTTCAAATAGGTATTCAAAATGTTCTTTGGCAATTTTTGGACCACATTGTTGTAGAAGATAGACATAATGTTAAAGAGATTAACGTCTTTCAATCCACAAACAAATGGGCAAACCAAAGTGGTCAACAAGACATTGGTGGAACTCTTGAGGGGTATAACAAGAAGCAACTTAAGACTTCAAATGAAAATTTGGCATCTATCTAGCATTTATATAATAGGGCAATCCATTCTTATACTAATAGATCTCCATTTGAGACATGTTTTTGTTAGATCTACCTCGTAATCTATTTGATGTTGCAATGGAACAGCCACAATGGGAAAATTTCAGTGTGGATTCCAAAATCCAAAAAGAAGTTTATCGAGAAGATAAGACAAATACACCTCCAAGCACAAGAGAAGTTGAAGTCTCAAGCTAAGTACAAAGCAAGACATGATCAACATAGATTTGAGCACAGGTTCCAAGTTGGGGAGAAGGTGTGGCTTTACTTAGGCAAGGAAATAATCTAAGAAAAAGCTAAGAAGTTAAAACCACTTAAAGTATTGTGGCATTGTCCATTTGAGATTCTTGAAAAAGTGAGCCTTGATGCTTTCATAATACAACTACCTACATACATGAAGTTAAATTCAATTGTGAATTAAGAAAACTCACATCTCTTTAAGCCTTCAATGTAAGATGGAAAAAGGAGGTCTTTTGTTGCCTTCCATTGAAGACCTTGCACCTAATGGTCAAGAAGAGTCAAACAAGGATGTTATTTTGCAAAAGAAGGTGAGAACATCAAGGAGAGGTGATCCAGGTGGATCCTCCAAAAGTAGTTCCAAATTCCAATGATACCACATAGCCCATGTTCATAGTTTGTGTTAATGATGGTTCACGTTCAATGGGCTATAGTGCTCCCAAACTACCTTCTAAGGTTCCTGGTATCTCCAAGATCATCAATCCATCTCCACTAGATGTTGCACGCACTTCTACAATGGTGCAACGCAATTTGGATGGATTAGACATGGCAACATCCATATGCACATCAAACCTTATGCAAAGTTCATTGATGGCTTTCTCAATGTCCCATACACCTACAAGCTATGACACTAAAGTCATCTCACACCACACAGTACTGCTAGGTGCTGACAACATTGTTGCCTTTGTTCCGATGAGCACAAAGCCCCCAATAGGAGTCGAGGGTTGGATTTTGACCGTCAAATGTTGATTTCATTTAGCTCAACCATTGGAAGGCAAAGAGTCGCACATGAAAGCTAAATCATTTCAACTTCCATATGAGTTGTTTAAGCCTTTGCAGCTTTGCAAAACTATGTATAGATATCTATATGAGTACTTTACATCAAATAGTAGAACATAAACAGCCATACATCTCCCTTGAAAGTATGCCATGCACCAGAACGCACAAATTAATAAAATTGTGTTTCAGTTCTATCATTTTCTCTATCTTATTATTTTCTCTAAAACTAATCCTCATTTAGAGTGTTGTCCCTGAACCTCCTAGGATTCGGATCAAGAGAGCAAAACAGATGGAAACTAGGATTGAAAGGACAATTGCCAAGCAATGCCAAGTCGTATTCCAAAAAAAAGAAAGTGGGAGAATCCTTAAGCTTTTAGGAACGAAAAGCCTCCTAATTGGGGAGGCATAATTCGAATTTGATCATGAAAATAGGCTGAATTCAATTCAACTAGGCCATTAATTTCACTTACTAATCAAAATTGCTAAGGCAACTTGAAATACTCTCCATATTCCTAGCATGATGATTTGGCACAAAATAGAGTATGCGGATCAATGCAAGGATAAACAAAGGCAACCCCGTACAGTGGGTTTGGCTTGTGACAAACACATATGGCAAGTTTGGCTTCTAACAAACACATACAGAATAGACAAGATAGCAGACCCAAACATAATCATGGAAGCTCAAATGGTTCAAATTTTGTCCTTTCGAAGGACAATACCACTTGGAATTTTTGTTTTGTCCATTTCCTGAATTTATGTATATGTACACCTTTTGAGGGTCATGTAATTCTTCTTGGTTGAGAGCTTTTGGAGTTGCAGCATGCAAGTGCAGTGTAGGGAGTCTGTTAAAGCAAGTTGCAAAACAAGGCAAGCTAGACGAATGTTGTCGATGTGTTGGTCATGTTCTTGGAGGCCTCAGTAAGGAAATTCGGCTTGTAATGTTGCAAGGAGATAGTGGCAAGAGAAGGCACAGCCTTATTCTTTTGGAATTTTCCCACTTTGAATTTCTCTAGAGTGGTCTTGTGTTGATCTCTATTTTTCTGTGTTTCAATTCTTACTTGTTCCATTTCATTTATGCAACTACCTACGAGCAATTCTAACACATGGGCAAACACAATTCTAGGACAATTTACTGTTTTCTTAAGCAATATATGAAGAAAACAGCAAACATAATCAGCTAAGTTGAATTCTCATAAGATAATATTTGTGTTGGTGAAATTGCTGTGTAACATCTATGCTTGTTACAGACCATCGTAAATCACATGCGTTCAAATAAAAAATACGAAAGTGCAACAACAATCACATCAGCCGTAATGTCCCCTTTTCATAAAATTTTAATAAATAATAAAATTCCCAAAACAGTGATTTTAATCATTCGAAAATGTAAGGCAATTTAATTAATTATTAAAATAGAACTATCTTGGATAATTATTCGAATCACCGAAAAGTGGTTTTAACCATTTGAAAAATTAAAGTAATTTTAATAAGTATTCTAAAGGGTTTTATAATTAATAAATTGCTTGAAAATTGATTTTTATTAATTTAATTATTAAAGCAATTTAATTAATTATTGAAGCAAGGACCTAATATAAAATAATTATTTATTTTGTAAAAAAGTAATTTTAATTACTAATTTATTGAGGCAAGTTATTTACTTAATTCAAAAAGGCTTAAAGTGAAATTATAAGGGATGTCATTTTAAAGTTTTGGAAGGTAGGATTATCTAAAAGAAAATAGGATATAAAAAAAAAAAAAGCTATCATTTGATAGTTATGGAATATTGATTTGGAAATTTGAATCAAGTATGTCAAGCTTGGTTTCCACCTCTTGAGGATGAAAACCTTCAAAAAGTGTCAAGGGTTTGAAGATGAAAACCTCCATTCGTTTTACTTGGACAACTTTATTCAAGAGTTGTAAGTGAGCTTCAAATTGCATGTATACATGCAAGTGGATCTACAAAAGTGTTTTGAAACACCGCCTACTTTTGAAAATTTGAGTGAACCCAGGGTTTGAGGAGGAAAATTCTGAAAATTAGGGTTTTCAGAATTTTAGAGCAAGTTTTGGTGGCCTTCCCATGGAAGGAAAATTCTGAAATTATTTTTATTTGATAGTCACTAATTTTGTGGTCAGTTTGAACTCTTATTTGCATCATAATTCTATGTATTGAGAGAGTTATGAATTTTTTAAGTTCCAACCTGTTTGTAAGAAATAATAATTGATGTGGGTAGCAAATTGTTTGGAAAGGGCAACGAAATTGCAGGTTTCTATCTTGGGTGAATTACTTGGAGGTCTTGGGGACTCTTTTGGAGGGTATTGCATTGAGGAAACCCTCTTTTAGGGTTTGAGGTATTTTATCTGAATTTTTTATGGGTGGGCAAATCATCTTAGTATTATTTTGAGGCCATTGAGTGGTCAATTTGATGCCCTAGGTTATGATAATAATTCAAAAAAATATTATTATATTATTTTGATTTTTCTATCAACTTTGTATGCTGAATTTGGGTGATTTGAGGGTTGATTGCAAGGTGAATAATTCTGTCCTATTATTTTTCCTAAGTGGAACGATTCACCTAAAGAGGGTTTTTGGAGTGTTTTTGGACTTTAACCTTGAAAGGAACAATCATATATTTTCTGATTTATACTTTGGAATTTATTGCATTAATTCTCCAACATTGGCAACTTGTTTTGGGAGACTTGGAAGCTTGTTGAAGGGCAAGTCGAGGTTTTCAACATTCTGATTTTATTTTCTATATTTCTCCAAGTGTGACAACTTTATTTGGAAGTGTTTGCAAGATGTTTCAGTGTGTTTGAAGCATATATCAGTTGGCTGCAAGTTCAAATTAATTCTATTGGAAGGGGCAGCAAAAGAGGTATTTTATTTTACTGCATTTGTGATTTAAGTGGTTGCTGATTTTAATTTCAGCATTCAATATTATTTTCAAATTTGTTTGGGTTTCGTGGAAAACCCCTTTTGTGGTCTTTGGTCCCAAATTGGAGACATTACATAAGCACTGTATTGCTAATGCAGATGGCTAAATTATGCAGGTAAGTTCAGCAATGCCCTCAAAGGTATGCCAGACATTCTGATATGAAAGCTGAACCCAAATTTGTCAATTTGGTAGCAAACACAATAATGTGAGGAACAGGTCAGATTAAAGTGTTATACGGGCATTATATGTTGGCTTAACATTGAAGATTCTACTTAATCTTGTCAAATAAATAGTTTAAATAGATACCTCTATATAGCAAAGTGTTGACCTCCATATTCTCATGTTATACAATGAGGTAGTTCTAAACAAAAATCATTAATTTGCAACCATTCAACAAGGAGTACAGTACTCTGCATTTTTAAACATACCTGACAACTTCCACCAGATAATCGCAAATTAGAGGCAATCTTTTTTTCTCCTAATGAAGCAACCAACTTAACAACTCCAATGATGCCCATTCGCTTGTATCTTGGATCTGGGTTGGCAATCTGTTATGCATAAAAGGTACATCTATGAATAACAAGGTCATAACCGGGTATGATCAAATTACCAACAAATAGTCTCACTCAGTTCAATATGTCCTATTTCTTTACTTGTACGATAGCATCACTACAGTAGAAAATAATTAAGATGTCAATATGACTGCTAATAATGTATGTATTTCTAACTCTGCCATTTTGATTCAAAGAAATGTATTTAATTCTAATCCATGTAGATCAATAGAAACAGCCTATGTAATTGAGAAATTCAGTTACCATTGTCCAACAGGAAATTGCCAAATTCAAAATAGAAGTCCACATTACTTCATGTAATGGCATTATCACAACACGAATGTATGGTACGAGTAAATATTTACCTGCTTACGAACAATCATCAGTAATTCATTTGCGATAGAAGAGCCACAAGAATTAGTTCCAGACCATGACTCTAATGCGAGTCGGCTAAAAACACCATAAACCTGCAGCAAGCATCAAAAGTTAGGACAGACCTCTTTCATCTTGCATGGTTTCCATATCCAAAATGTCAAAATAATTGAAACATAAAAGGGTGGGAATAAAGGGCCTTTTCTAAACCTTCTCTAAGTGTTCATCTTGAAATCCTTCCAAATAATCCAAAATGCCTGTACATGGTCCACAAGAAATACATCAAATAATACTAACTGAATGCAACCAACAATAAACTAAACAAAAGCTTTACTTTCAAATCCTAGCCTTGTAAAAATAAATCTTGATGCTTTTGAAGAAGCTCAACGGAGTAATAAAAACTGTGCACACATTCGGAATTCATGTTTTTCAAAATTTCAGAAACAAGATACTAGGTTTAACATAAGAAACCATTGATATAAGAAGAAACGGGAAGTAGATCTTGAGGATATTTTGTTGCCAGTAAAACCAGAGTATCTAGAGCTGAGCCCACTTCATATGCAACACCAGAACCAGTATGTGTAACCAGTGAACCTAGCACCTGAATAAATGAAAATAAAAAGATGGCAACACGTGGTGGAATAAGAGATTAATTCCCATGAAACCTCAACTATATAACATAAAGAGCACACAGAACATATGTGACAATTTTCAAAGTTCTGTGAAGAGTAAATAATAGACAAAATGGAGCAGTTCACGTATATGTTGAATACATTGCAGTATGCTTACTTCTTGTCGATGATAAGTACCAATAAACTCCTCGAAGAGAAGAGAATACACATGCACACCAGACTTTCGGATGGGTAGTTCCTTACAAGTAAGAAGTGACTCACTGATTGAAAGCAGATCTTGGAAATAAACCTATCCAAGAAGGTAAACAGATATGGAAGATTAGGAAAAGTTCAAGCATTCTGGGGTAAAGGGAGGCCAATTATTTCAATACCGAGTGACCTTACTGTAGTCCTCTTCAACAAACCTGCAATGACTCTCCTCTGCCTCCAATGCATTGGTGAAGCAAAGTTTCATTAAAGTAACCAGCAAGGGCTTTCTTCTGTATTATTTTCTCTGCACTTTTTCGCAGTGTACCACCATTGGCATAGATGATCAAAAGCAACCATACATCGATTACTTTGTGATCGTGTTCTCTATCAAGACCTTTTATTTCTTTCAAAATCGCTTCACAAAGAACCTGCAAGGCATGGCAAGAGATAGAACACATGCCAAATTATAAAATGAAATGAACCAGAGATGGAGATACAAACTACATTCAAAAACCAGCTTGCATTAACTATGTACAATAAAGCTTTTACAAGATTGACAACTTACAGATTTAAAACGAAGGCCAGATTTAATGGTATCAAGAATGAGAGCCTCAGCACTGCCAGCATTCAATTTACCTTTCAATTTCTTGTTTCTGATTGCTTTAGTATCAGAAATTGAAACAAAAGTCAAGTTCTCACGAATCTGTTCAACTATCCTCCTTGAATTTGCTGTCGTTGCTGATTGTAACAAATATCTCAATACAAGGGGCAAATATTCTGCATCTACAGTCCTGAGACTTGACAGGGCTATTGTGACCACCTTCACAATTAATAGTTGTATTGAGAAAAATAACAATGCAAAATAATTTCCCAGAGTGAAGCCAGAGAAAAGAAAAACGTTTGGTTTTCTAATTTTTACACAGCCCAAAATTCTATCATTTTTAAAAGAATTTTAATCGCACCAACAAGGATTTTAGGTTTTCTAAAAGGAACACTTTTGCTAAAACAGAAATCAATTTCCTTCTAAATAAACATGCTGTTCCAAGCAGAGTACTAAAAATGCTTCCAATGAACAATTAATTATTTAAAACCAAAAATCTGATAAATATTCTGAGGACAAACATTATTATTTAAAATAAAGATGAATCTACTAAACTAGCAAATGCTTTGATGAAATAATCTAGCTAGCTGACTTTTGAAACCAAATAGACTGTTTCATTAAAATGATCATCTCAGTCCTTTGACATGGCACTGAATGGGTAGCACTTTTTACTGTAGCCTTAATGGATATTTTTGCTATGTTCAATTAACTGAAAAAACAAAGTCCTCTAAAATATGTCCATTTTACTGAAAAGTTCAGACCTTATAAGTTTTGACAAGTCACAAAATGCTCTTTAGATGAGCAGTGAAGTTGTGTCTTTATAGATTGGTTGCCTTTAATCATAAATGTCCAAAACCCTTAATTTCTCAAATTGGAAAGACTTGCAACTACCTCGAGGAAGAAATCTTTCTCTAAAAGTGGTTCACAATACCAAACTGGCAGTGCCTCCCACAGAAGATAAAGTAAATGTGCAAGAAAAACACAAAATAATGTCACTCTCGTCCCTTCACAGATAGTAAAAGTTTAATTTGAATCTATTTTAAATTTATGACCTAAAATCCCAACTACCTTGACATATCTAACTTGTTCTCTAGTATTATAACCGGTTGGCTTACTAGTAGCTTATGAGTTTAAGTCCTGAAAATGAAATGACAACAATCAGCTCATGATAACGTCGGCCTAGTGTAACACTATCTTTGGCCTTGGACCAACCCTTCATTGATACAAGTGGCCAATTCAAAAATAAATTTTCCATGGAGCTTTTACCGAGAACAGCAAGATTACCTGATCAAACAAATCATCCTCCAAGTTAATATTTGAAAAGGCATCAAGGATTGGAACAATAAGATCCATATCCTCCTGCAACATTTGCTCAAGAGAAGAGACAACCATTCCATTACTTTGATCACCAATTATATCTGGAAGAAAGCTGATAATTTCCTTCTTAAGTGGTAATGGACATATAGATAACACATCCAGTAGTTTTCTTGTTGATGATTCAGCATCAACTAGAAAATCAAGCCATCGTAATTGATTTAATATTAATCTTGGTATATCCTGTTTGAAGGAGCTTGAATCTTCATTAAAGTGTTCAGGCAATTTCTCCAAAAGGATGTCATAGAACTGAGTTTGAAGAGGTGCCACTAAGAGTAATACCCGTGCAATACTGTCAGAATATGATAAGGCATCTGATATTCCACTGTCCGATGTGCATTCAAGAATCCTGTAAAGCACGTTTGGGAAAATTAAGAGCATGAAAAACAGAATCAAGTAGAAAATCCACCTAAACAAAGAAGGATTAGCTGGTTTCATTAAACTTTATATCAGTAATAAGGCCTTGGATAACTCATTTGTTTTAAAGTTACCAAGGATCTAAGGCAAGCCAAATTCACTCAGTAATACTGATAGTACTCCAATTCGCACATATTCTTCTTGCACAGATTTCAAACAGTATTTGTTACTAATCACTTTAGAGTCATTATTCAATGTCTGTTTGATTCCAATACTTAGACAAATGGTTAGAAGCAGAAATCTGCAGGTGGCAGATTGTATGTTAAAGTAAAACAGATGGGTGTGGATGAAAGAAGGGGTCGGTAAGGGGGATAAAAAAGGCCAGAATGCATTGAAGAAATCATAACCAACTTACCTGATGATGTGCTAGTTGGAATTTTGATGTCTAAGTGAATTGATTAGCATGAAAGAAAAATAAATACAGAAATTAAAAGCAAAATAAGTTTATACATCACCTCCAACTTCATTGGATGGGCAAATCAATTACTAAAGAGCATGCCAAGCCCGTCAATTAAGGGAATTCCTGCTAGAATTGTTACTGAATAACGCTAATCCTAATATATACGTTAATCTTAGTGATACAATCAGAAAAGATTCATAAACAAAGGAAGATAATGAAAGATTTCATCCTGCTCGTCCAGCACATTCCCCAACCAAATAAAAGAAAAACTTAAATTGAAGTGTTTGGTCAATGTATTAAACATCTTATATTGTTTTATAACTAAGATTTTTGTAGGAAGACATTTGTCAAAGCAATTCTTTATAACCTGCGTTGAAAATTTTATCCTACAACTCTCATTTAACCTCGTCTTATTTTAAGAACAGCCTAAAGCTAGGAAATATGAGGACAAGAGCCAAATAGGATGAGCTCAAATGTTAAAAGCATGTAAGTCTTGGGTAGATTAAACGGAAGTGATATCTCTCAGTTGAGGCATCTAGGCCAAAGATTATACTGCAAATTCATTTAAGTCTGGGTAAATTTGACACGAAAAGATACTATTTGGTCGTGGCATTTATGCGGAAAGTTACTCTGCAAATTTATTTAATTATTTAGTGAATTTGATGAGCAATCCCTTGGAGGTACAATCTAAGCAACAATTTCTCATTTCTTGCAACATTGGGTAAATTCATGTTGCAAGAAATGAGAAATGAAAAAACATGACTGCAACAGAATGTGACAAGAAACATGATTAACAAAAGTTGTGCATAAGAAACAGATTTCCATATATATCATAGTTGCCAAGAGACACGTATGGGTATGGGGAGATGGGTACCAATACCGGTATGCCATTTTTCAAAAAATAGGAGATAGGTACAGGGAGATGGCAATACATACATACATACATACATATATATATATATATATATATACATATATATATATATATATACATACATATATATACATATATATACATATATATATATATATCTGAATTTTTAAATTTAAATATAATTTTTTAAAATAAAATATTATATAAAAACATAATAGACTTATTAATTATATATAAAGTCATAAATTATAGTTATAAAGTATAATTATAAATTATAATTTAAAAAATAATAAAAATTAAATATAATTAAAAATTAAAAACTTAAACTAAAGTTAATATTACGTAAAATTAATATTAAATTTTTTTTTATTTAACTTGAGATATAAAGTTTTTATTTTTAAAAGACAACATTGCCATCCAAGTGGATACGGCACTTCAACGGCAATACTAGTGCATTGTCATCCAAGTGTGCACAACACTTCAATGGCAATGTCATATTTAAAAATAAAAACGTTAAATCTTAAATGAAAACCGCTGTAAATAAAAATGAAAACCACTATAAATCCAACCAATATCACTGCAAATTCGGCGACGTCAACAACAAATCCAACAATTGGAAAAAGTGTCTTGGGTTTCCATAACGATACAACACAAATTTTGAAAGGTAACACGAAGGAGACATTTAGGGTTTCCAATAGACATCTCTGGACACGGAAGACATCTTGGTACCATCTCCCATACCGGAAACACAAACCCATACCGAAGACGTGTCCCAAGTGGTGGGTGACACATCTTCTTATAACACTAATATATATATATATATATATATATATATATATATATATATATATATATATATATATAATTTTATTTTTTAAATTTGTTTAAGATATCAGTCAAATATTAATCATAATGTCTATGGTTAGTATATTGTGGTTATTAAGCTCCTCAAACTCCTCAACAAACTTTGTAACCTCTTTTTTAATTAATAAAAAATGGACACAAGCATGTATAGTGTGTCTTCCATTTTCTTCATTCTTTCACTCTCTCATATTCTTACCAACATTGGTATCAGAGCCAACATTCGGGAAGCTCTAGGTAAAACAATAAGGTACGAAAGGCAAAGAAGAAGAGGCTAGAAGAATCACATTAGAAGGTTCGTGTTTGAAGATATGTGCAGAACAGAGAATCCGTGACACGATTTCCAATCTCCTAGTGGGCTGACAGGACAAAAGGCTGTTCTGTGGGATTTCATACGAAACCGTGGCCATTTCAATAGCGGAAATTGTGCAATGATTATTCACAAGTCAGAGGTCAAAATCCTAAAAGTCATGGCCAAATCCAAAATTTGGTTATGCTGGAAGCACAGAAACTAATTGGTTAGAATTATAACATTTGGAGTCACAAGACACTCACAACTGCAAAGCATCAAGATTGTAATAAGATTATTCTCAAAAATGAAACAAGATTTGCTACTATAGATCCTGTTGATTATGAAAAATGTCATAAGGAAACTCTTGCTTTAAAATGACAAATGTGATAAGGAGACTCTTGCTTTAAAATTGTTTGTCTTAGATGATTTAATTCATGAGGTCTAGAATGCCACTATGGCAAGTGATCTCTAGATCGATCTCCAAAAAAGTATCAAACTTCAAAGAAAAGCCAGGTCCTATAACTAAAGAATCTATTGTTTTTTGCAAAGATGAATGAGGGTGGGTCTTTGTCAGAGCACCTCCTCGGATGAAAGATTTACAAGACCAGCTCATAGCCATAAACAAAAAGGTTGATGATGACGACCTAGTTGCTCCGGTTTTTAACAATTTACCACCCTCATATCAATCAATTAAGGAGTCTTTACAGTTGGTGGTAGAGAACCAAACTTTGACATTTGATCAAGTCGCTTCCTATTCAATGTAGAAGGAACACATGTAGATGCAAACGGGTAGTCTAGTTGTGGACAAAGAGAGTGCACTTGTTGCTCGGTCTAAAGGGAAGTGGAAACATAACCCTAATGAATCTTCTTCCAAATACTAGGTGAAATGCTATTATTGTCATAAGACCAAGTATCTCAAGAAGGGATGTCAGAAGCGATAGTATGACCTGCGACAGTATGACCTATCCCACAACACAAAGTCACCAAGTCAAGCAAATGCAGCAATTGAGGTTGAACAAGACTTTGGAGAAGAGTATGCCTTCATGGCATCCTACTCGAACAATAGTGCTACCAGTTGTTGGTTCTTTGATTCTGCCACATTCAAACATTTCACAAATCGTAAAGATTGGTATGTATAAATTTACTAAAACACAAGTTTGTTTTATTCAGTTTCATTAGGTGATCAGCAATCACATGCAGTAGAGGGGATAAGAGATATCCACATAGTTTTGAATGATGCCAACAAATTCATAGTCACGAATATTAGGTATGCTCCCAAAATGAAGAAACCTATTGTCTATTACTCAATTAACTAAAAATCCCAACATTACCGTGAATTTCTCTTGGAATAAGTGTATTGTGTCTGATGTGAAACAAGACAATATGGTAGCCCTAAACATTGTGCAAGGCATATTATTTAAACTTGTTGACCCTATCACAGTCAACTTGCATGTATTAGTTGTGGAGGACAATACTAGTGTTTTGTGGCTTGAGAGATACGAACATCTCAATCTTCATAACTTAGCTAAACTTAGTAGAGCCAACATGGTTTTGGGTTTGTTGACTATCTAGGGACAATAGAATGTGTGTTTTGTGTTTGGCTGGGAAGCAAAAGCAAAAGCCATTTCCGACTAAAGGTTCCTAGCATGCAAAGGGGCTCTTAGATCTCACTCATGCCAATCTTTGCAAGCCATCCTGGAAATCACCAACAATCCCCGATGCAGGATATTTTCTATTGTTGGTGGATGATCTCTCTAGGAAAATGTGGGTCTACTTCTTGCAAAGAAAGTCTTGACTATTTTGCAACATTTGGAAAATTCAAAGTGTTGGTGGAAAACAGCCAAGTAAACAGATCAAAACACTAAGGTCTGAGGGGCAAATTCACTTCCAAGCATTTCAAGGAATACTGCAACAAGGAAGGTATTCGATGACAATTGACAACCCCATACACTCCACAACAAAATGGGTGGTTGAGAGGTGCTACAAGACTATAATAGAGATGACCCGATGCATGATGCACAATAGGGTGTGTCATAAAAATAGTAGGGAGAAACAACATGGCAGTTTATAACCTGAATAGGAGTTCTTGCAAAGTCTTGCAAAATGGCACACTTGAGGAAGCTTGGTCAGCAATCAAACCTAAGGTAACAACCTTTTGTATTTTTGGTTCTACTGCATATACTTTAGTCCCTGATAGAAAAAGGAGTAAACTAGATTCCAAGAGTATAATATATTTGTTTGTTGGCTGTAGTGACCAATTAAGACATATAGACTTATTGATATTTCCATTAACAAGATAATCATTAGTCAAGATGTTAATGTGAAGGAGACAGAATCTTTTGTTTGTAACAAACGAGCAATCACTAAGGTACCTGAATCTAATTTTGTAATTTCTCTGAAAGGTGAGGGATCCAATTCATCCAGTACTCCATCTAAGACGCCAATGCAACAGCCCATGGCTGATATTTCTAATACCCACTAGTTTATCAGTGATGCCCACCTGAATTGGTCAAAACTTCGACTAAGGTTCAATTTCCACAAGGTTCTCAAGTGCAACAAGGGCCTAAGTGGTTTTACTCCACTATACAAGGTGTGAGAAAGGAGGAAATTCCTAAATCAGATGCACAAGCCTAGAGGACATGGAAATAGGTTACTGGCTGAGCTGAGCATATTCACTTTGATCTCTCTTTTGCTCTTTTTATAGTACCTAAACCACAACAATATTCGGAGGCAAAAGGCAAACCTGAATGGAAGACTGCCATGCAAGTTGAATATGACGCTTTGATGAAGAACCATACCTGGGAGTTGATGGAATTACCTCCAAGTAAACAGTTAAACCATTGGATGCAAATGGGTGTTCAAGGTCAAATGCAAAGCCGATGGTACTTTGGACAAGTACAAGGCTCGTCTTGTTGCAAAAGGCTTCTAACAATAGAAGGGAATAGACTATGAGGAGACTTTTGCTCCTAGAACAAAGATGGTCACATTTCAATGGCTTCTCTCCATAGCAGCACAGTTTTATTGGAAGGTGTTTCAAATAGATGTGAAAAGCACCTTCGTGAACAAAAATTTGGATGAGGAGGTTAACATGGTGCAGCATGAGGATTTTCAAGTATCTAGTCATGATCATATGGTTTGCAAGTTTATTAAGTCTCTATATGGGCTCAAGTAGGCTCAATGAGCCTGGTATATTAAGATCGACTAGCAAATTTAAGATTCTAGATTCAAAAAGAAGACTTTCTAAACGGAATCTTTATGTCAAAAGTGAAGGTGATAACATTATGATTCTTATTGTCCATGTTGACAATATTGCCATCACCGATAGTGAGGCCATTGCACTTCAGTGAGTGAAATCAGATTTATGTATTGCTTTTTACATGACCAATTTAGGCCTCCTACACTATTGCTTAGGTGTCGAATTCTGGCAACATCACCATCTCATTTTCATGGTTTAGGTCAAGTATGCCGCAAGTCTCTTGGAGACATTTGGGATGACAGATTGCAAATTACAATCCCTCTTCTACACCCATTAACCTCTTCAACCTCCTCAACTAGCTTTGTCACCTCTTTTTTAATTAATAAAAGACGAACACATGAGCATGTATATTGTGCCTTCCATTTTTCTCTCTATCTCTCTCTCTCTCTCACACACACACACACAAAAAAAAAACTCACAATAACAAAATCCATATATTTAATCATATTTCATTTTTATTTTTTTTAATTTTTTTTTTTATACATTACTTTTAATGTTTTTTATTTAATATTTTTCAATATTAAAATATAAACCATAAAATTTTAAAAACCAAATTATTTGGTGCTTAAAAATGAGCATTAAGAAAAAGGATTTCCTACAGCTAACAAAATTGCTGCTATATCTAATGTCATGTTGCAGATAAAGTTTCAAACTAAGAAAGTGGCTCTGAAGGCAGAGCACCTCCGCACCCTTATTGGCCTCTGGGGAAATGCCCCTTGTATTGTTAGTAGAATGCCTCCTCACTCTCTTAGATAATATTCTCTAGGGAGAGACCTTAGAGAAAGGGAACAAGGAAGAGGATGACATAGATCACATAGTTAGTATGTGTTCGCCACTCCTTGGCCACACCATAGGCATTCGCCTTCTAGAAGGTATGACGGGTCACTGTCCCCTCAAGCTGGAGGGTAGGTGGAGGGTAGGTATGAACCTAAGGATTGGGATGGACATTGCAAGATTCTTCACCTTAATTTGGCTATTTCATCTCCTTGGCATCACATCAAGGAAGAAAATGAAGAACAAAATGTTTAGCAAGATGGTTAGGATCCCATACTTGATACCGTATATTGTGAACCCCTCTAGTCGCAATTGGGGGGGCAAGTTGATAGCCTACCACTGCCTCCTCCCTTGGCAAGGCTGGTAGCTCCAGTAGCATAAGTCCTTCGATGGAGTATCTATATTTATAGAAAAGCGCATGTGGACTTGGTATTATGTAGCTTATTGTAACCTTTTGGTGGCCTTGGGCCTGCCTACTTTTGTCATGGGTTTTATTGTCCTAATGTGAAAATTGGTGAGCTTTTTGCTTGGTGTGTGCTTTCATGCTACCCGCCTTTTTGATCAAGCATGTGTTTATATTTTTTATTTTTAGAAGTATATACATGCTTTCAATCAGGAAAATAAAAAATAAAAACCTACAGAACGCCATGGAAACAATGTTGTCGTGGCATCCTTGTTTCAACATGTTAAAACTTAAAACACGTGCATTTCTTGCTGCAGGGAATTTACCTATCCAAAGAAATGGAAAAGAAAGCTGAAAAAAGCCCGGGATTACTCAGCAAGGGGAGTTTACCAAAATAAAAAATACATATCATGGAAAGGAAATGAAATAGAAATGTATCTTACAAGATTGTTGGGGTCATGAAACAAGGAGCTTAAGCCAGCCAAAATTTGTCAATTGAGGCCAGTTGAGAGTGAAAACAGAACCATAAACGGCGTTGAAGTTTATGCACTAAAGCTGAATGGAATGAGCTCATATGGTTAAAGTATTGGCATAGTGCAAGTCCAAGGTAAATTTGATGTAGGAAATACTCTAGTCGAGCGTCTAAGCAAAAGGCAACTTAGCGAGGGAAATTTATGAAAATAAAACAGAAATGAAAAAATATATGCAAGCCGTGAGTGAATTTACGGAAGAGATACCCTTGGCTAGTAGAATCTAATGAAAGTTAAGATGCAAATAAAATTTACCAAATACAAAAAATTAAAGGAAAAACAATGAAATAAAAATGAACTTGAGAGACTGTTGGGATCTTGAATACAGAATTTATGTGGATCCATTTGTATGCGTTTTTTTTAATGCGTTTATATCTGAGAAAGGTTACATCAATCTTACAACAGGGTTAACTTTACTCGCAGTTTTCCAGCACTAATCACTTAACTTTGATTCACTCGAAAAACAGCAGCAACGTAATAGACTTTTTAAAAAAATGCACCTTATGAGATTGTTGGGGTCCTCGATGTAGGAGCTCAAGCCGTCCAAAAATTTGTCAATTAAGGCCGGTTCAGAGCGAAAGCGGAGCTCTAAGCGGCGCTGAATATTTTGTGCTTCTACGGGCGCAAGAACAGGGGACTTTTCGCCGCAGAGAAGTGTGCATCCTGCTTCGGCTAATACTGCCAGCATAATGTCTGTGTCTGTTTGCTCTACATGGCGAGGGGCTTTCTTTAATGGGGAATAAGATGAAGCTGCAGCTGCGGCTGCAGCTGAAGAAGATGAAACCCCTGCACCGCCATTATTGGGGCTCTTCTTTGCAGAATTTCGCTGGAGATTGACCATGGCTTTGGAGAGGAGGATATCCAGTGATGGATACGCGGTCAGAGCGGGGAGACATACAATTTTTGTGTGGGTTTTAATTAAGATTGGCGGGAATCATGAGAGCGTAAAATGGAAGTTCTGTCGGTGTTGGCATGGAATTTAATATGAATTAACGAAATGATTTTAATTAAGTCTATATTTATTGGAACGTTTTATATTATATTAAAAAATCAAAAATATAATATAAAAGGTTATATAATAATGTAGTTGGATAGATCACGGTTTATACTCTATGTCGAGAAAAAAAATCGGTTCAAAACATCAACAAATTGTCAGATAGAATATGGTAAGAATACGTAGAACTAAAAATTACCAGAGAGAAAATCAAGCACATGTCGTCGTCTTAGGAGGTGGAGGTGGAGGGTCATCTTTAAGAAGTGTCGACCAAGCAGGAAGTTCCTTGTCTGAGATCTCCGGAGTAGTGTAGCCATCGAGGTGGTCATAATGAATTGTTATTGGGCAACCATCAGTGGGCGAAGTAGGAATAATAGTACTGATTAGAGGCCGATGAGTAGGACCAACATCAGATTTTCCAAAAGCACCTCAACCACCCCCTAGAGGAGGGCGAGGCGAAAAGTGACCCTTATTGCGAGACCAGCTTCTCCTTCAGTGTCTTTTGGGAGGAGGTGGTGGGGGCATTAAGTCTATATTTCGTGATCAGGCATAGATAGATAGCTAAATAAATATTTTAATAACGTCTACGAGACCAAAAACAATTTATGGGACCCCAAACCAAAACTCATACCTTGAAGGAGTGAAGAAATCACCGGAAACAAAGAGTGGCTTTGAATTTTTCGAACTTTAGTTCCCAAGCTGTCCTTTTTCTACCTTTGAAGGTTTACTCTCCCACTGTGGATCTTGATCAAAAAATCTTCGTTTCTATCAATGTTCTCACCCTCAAATATAGTGAACATAAATACTTCCTATGGGTTGCCCACGTATTTAGCTCGGATGTCATCATAGGCAGAGTATTCCATGAGATAATGTCATTTCATCCCAACCTTACCCATTGTGCACATAGGAGTCATGATCTCATGGCGAATGTTGTGATATTTTAGTGGAGAGAATGGTGGGCTTGTGATTCAAAAATGGATCTTGTTTGTACTTAGTCTTTTGTGCAAACTAATTCCATTGAGTCCAATTATATGTAAACATACTTGTGATCACTTATGTAAGACACTTCAGTTCAATTAAATAACATAACTTATGGGAATGATCTAGACACCTTCACATTGATCAGGTAAGGATTATTGGTTCTCAAACTTCATGACTTTTTTAGAGGATGGAATTGCCCCTATTTGCAAGGCGGGCGTACGAAACTACCCCTCCACACAGTGAGGAAGCCATAACTACTGACATTTGTAGGCCTTTGGTTGCACACTACGATGGTTTCGTTATCATTGACAATGCGAGGAAGGGGAACAATTACAAACATTTTCTCTCCTTGTGACAGTTCGTTCCAACTTCTTGGCAAGTTCTGTGGTTGTGAGGACCTATAAAGGAGTTTTGACAAAGCAAAGAAGACATCAGAGAGGCAATAAGTTGTTTAGAAATTGAATTCACATCGACAATTTTGAATTTGAGTCTTGGTTTCAGTTTACTCATTGTTGTTAATTGTTATAGTTGGTTCAGGTGTATAAGAGTTTTGAGAAGAGTCTTGTAAGTGAAGATTGTGATTTGTGTATGAGTTTGGATATAATGGTATTATGTGTTTTGTTCATATAGGCCACTAGTAATACCTTGTATATAGATTGCATAACATAGTGGAAAGGTGAGTGTGTTTACTCTCCTGTTGGATTTTTTCTTGCATTGGGTTTCTCTCAAGTAATCCTTGTGTCATATGTGTTTTGTTTATTTATCTTGCTCTTTGTTTATGTTATGTAGACTGCTCATTTCATTCTCAAGCATGTATTCAATTTTTTTTACATATCACAGTCTTAGAATCAATTATTTAGCAAAATAAGTTTGTAATACTAGTGTTGATGAAGCTGAGAGTGGAATCTCCACCTAACATATGGATCAAATTGGTATCAAAGCTAGTTTCATTTTTTAGTCCTTTGTGTTGAGTACATTACAAGTTTATGCCCATCACTAGAACTAGTAGTGTTAGTGGTCAAGGTGTCCTAGTTTCATTTGAAGCAAGTATTTCCATCAGGAAATGGAAGCAAAGAATCAAAAGTATGGCACATGCTGATGAATAAGATGCCCAAAGCACTGAAGAGCATTTTTGCAAGCTTGAGGAAGGAGTAACAAGCATCTCTCTTTTTATGAGCGAGCACGACTAGTTGGATTCCATCATGGGACTTCTTATGGAAAAATTTGGTGTTTCCACGGAGACATTGAAAGCAAACAAGGAAAACGCTCCGAGAACCATGAGAAGCATGAAGAGTAGCCCCATGCCAACCCAAATCCACCCCCATTCAAGGCTGAAGCAAAGATTAAAATTCAGTCGTATGATGGAGACGCGAATGTAAAAAAGCTAAACCATTGGCTAGCACAACTTGAGATATATTTTAGTTCGCATCATATTAATGAAAGGCAACATATTTCTTTTGTAAAGTTTAAGTCATTTAATCATTCTTTAATTTGGTCTGAGATCTATGTTCATTCTTTAGTTGTTAAGAAGCTTCCTCCTATTTCTAAGGGGGGGTGATTTTAAGGTGCTAATTAAGACGCAGTTCTATCCTATTTGTTACAAGGAAGAGATGTCCATGTATTGGTAATATCTTAGGCAAAAGCAAGGTCAAATTGCGTAGAAGTACACCAATGAGTTCCATAAGAATGTTATCAAAACAGGAAAAAATATAACGGATCATGATGTTCTGATGAAGTACGTGGGTGGACTCCATAGTCATTTGATGAGACCAATCCTCTTGGCCAAGCCTATGGATGTAGATAAAGCTTGTTCTTAGGCTTACTACTTAGAGATGGACAAGAAGAAGTCTCCATCTACCTCTCAAAACAACTCCAAGCAACAAAACGACTCCAAGGAAGAGGGGAAACGTAAAGGGGTAATCAAAAGGCTACTTTTATTTCTAAAAAGAATACTAAAGTACATTGTGGTGAATGTCATGTGGATACTCATTCCGAGGATAAATGTTGGAAGCTCCATCCATAATTGCACATGTTCAAGAACAAGAAGAAGAAAAACCCTGTGTCTTCACTTCAAGTTAACATTATTGGTTGCAACCTCAAGGTGTATGATAATTTGTGTTATACCTTCATCAATAGAGAGGTATATTTGGGTGGTAATAGTGCTCAAGAGAGTGAGTTTTCTAAAGTTCTCCATATTAAAATTCAGATGAAGAAAACAAAAGTGGATGCTCTCTTTTATACTTGTTCGTAAGCAAATTTGATAAGTAAAAAGTTGGTAGACAATTTGAGGTTTGAAACTTACAAACATCCAAGCCCATATTCATTGGGTTGGGTAAAGAAAGATGTAGACATCAAGGTGACTAAACAATGCAAGTTTAAGTTTTTATTAATGTTAATTTAATATTGTTTAAAACCCTTTAGTGAAAATTTAGATAAGATCATCTAATATGTGACCTATTGTTTGTTATTTTTTCTATGATTTTTTTAATTAATTTTACAAGTAAATAGACAATGAAAATTGGAAAAAAAATGGATAGTTGGTCTATGCCCCCTAACTACTTTAAAAAATGGAAATTATTATTTTTGAATGTGTATGGAAGTAGGCCTAGTTTGTTGCCATATAATAATTTTTGCATTTGGACGAATTTAAAAAAAGGTAAACAAATATAGACATGTATAGTTGTGGCATATAGTGGCATAAAAAATTCATACTTAAAAAATAAAATAGATTAAGCCTTAGAATAGTAAAAAAAAATAAAATATTGTGTATTTGAAAAGAGGAGAGTGTGTTTGACATCATAGTAATAGTTTTAGGAAATGTCTCGATGAAATTCACAGTCTTTATAATGGTGGAAGTTATATTTTATTATTTTTAATCAAAAAACACATATTCAATTATGTTTGTAGGTCTAATCCTTTGGTTTGGGAATCCAAGCCATTTCCAAGCTTGTAGGAATGTTTTTGAACCTACACATAACACAAGTGTGATGCAAGTATGAAGACTTATAATGCAAAAATGTGAGCAATTGAAAGTGGGGGGCAGGGGTGGCTTACTAAAATAAATGTTAAGTGTGTTCCTTATAATTCAAATTTATTTTAATAAATATAAGAAACTAGGGTCACACTACATCTTCTAGAATTGCTCTCATAGTTACATGATTTACGATTTGGATGATAATTTTTCAAAATCTAATATGGTTAGTACTTAGTCATTTTTAAGATTTTAATATTGAACCTAGAGATTTCGAGGAGTGACTTTTGCAATTGATGTCCATTTTAGGTAAACATATAGTAATTTTTTATGTTATGAGGCTTTATAAATTACTTGTTGTCATTTCTATGAATTTTTGGTTTGTCAAAATTAATGTTTACAAATCAACACACACCCAACTACTCATTTATGTTGATTTTACTGATGGTTAGGTCCTTATAGGCCAAAAGTGACACAACAACACCATTATCATTTGAAACCAGGGTAAATGGGGACAATTTGGGGTGCATTTGTGTGTGGTCACCTCAATTGAATTTGAATTCATACCAAAGTGGTGTGCATGGAGATGTAGAGCATAGTCATTGGTGTCTTAGATTGGCATAGATGTTAAATAGAGGATGTGGTACTAAGGCATTAATGTCAAAGTGATATATTTGATAGCTTGAAGAGATATGGCACTTGTGCAGGTTTGTAAGGACAAAAAAGAGGTTGTGAGGTATCCATAGATGTCTTTACAAAGCTCTGGTATGTTTTGTGAGCATTGAAATGAGCAAAATGCATATTCGAGCTTAAGAGAAGCCAGACCATCATTGCACGTTATGCAGATATGTATGAACCAATAAGTTTGTGTATTTAATTCAAGTATGAAGAAAATCAATAATGGTCAAAGGTTTACATGGAGATGTTGTCTACAATGCTAAGAAGCTACCCTAAAAATTTAGAGTCTTGAAGTGAATTCTAGCTCAATTTATAAAGCTTCAAAGTTTCTCTAGCAGATTGTGATGGGCCATAGACCGTCAAGTTTAATCACAATTGAAGTATGAGGTCATTGGTCTAGAAGATCCAATGGTGAGCACTTAATCATACATATTGGGATCAATGCTGCATATGAAGTCAACATGTCAACGGTTGCACACATAGGTGACAAGTGTCACAAGCTCACCAATCTGACAAAAGATCAGTGGTGAGTGGTGATTCATACTGACGAAGATCAACAGTGTAGGATAAGTCAAAGAGTAAAAAATGCACGTGAGATTGCCAAGTGGCACAAGCACAAAAGATTGTCAGTAAAGTGCTCAGAAGGAACGTGAGGGTGCCAAGTGTCATAAACTCAAGAGTTTTGAGCAAGATTTAATGACGAGTGTTGCAAGATAAAGACTAGGCTACTCAGCAAAGATCGACAGTGCGTATGCAGTCAAGATTGTCGAAAAGCATAATATGAAGTCAACACGTTCGAGGTTTAACATTTGGATAGTAGAACACTGTGAGTTAAAGTTCAAGCTACTTTCGAAGAAGATCGACGGTGTGAGTTGAGCAAGCTGAGCGAAGAGCATAAGCTGTGCTCTAAGTGATCGAGGTTTAACTATGACCCTTTAGATTTAAATATTTGAATTAACTTAATGACAGACTAGTGCTTGGTTTCTATGCTATAACTTTTGATCTATGCAAAATTTGATGTTGCAGTAAAAATCAAATTTGTAGAGGACTTCAAGGTGCATCTTTAAATATTTATTTGAAAGCTTGAATGTTTGTACAGTCAAATTTGTTGAGTTTTAAAGTTGATTGTGTGTTCATTCATGATGGTTGTGTGCACAAAATGTTGTTTGAGTGAATTGAGCTTTAGCAGAAGGGTGATGTGATGTTTGTTATCACTTAAGGAGGACCTATAGATTGCATTTCATGGGTTCATGTATTTGAAAGTGTTTTTGTGTTTTCAGTTTGTTCAGAGAAGTGTTAAAGAGTTGATGGGTCTTCATAGGACCTAAAAGGTGACTTAGGCCTATTTAAAAGAGGGTTGTGCTTAAAGGTGACCCATGTCAGATGCCTTAAGGGTAAAGGCATGTGTTGTGGCTGACAAGGAAGGTTGTGATCATAATAATCATGAAGACTCTATAAAAGGTGAAACCAAATGTGATGGTTTCTAGGCTTGTTGAATAGACTTGTGTAGACTCGAGGAATATGTGTTGAAAGATAGATAGAGACTTGTATAAGATGAGCAAAGAGAAGGTGTATGCTACGTGGATGAGTTAAGAGGGATTTCAAAGAGAGGACTGTGCGGATGACCCTTTGCTCATGTCTTCGTTGTGATTATAGAGTTGTTGTAGGTTTGTGGCCGAGGATGAGAAAATAAGCTTAGAGAGATCCAAAAGGGTGATTTGGATGAATTGTATGTGTGAAGCAAGGTTGAGAGAGTGTTGAGAATTGAAGAGATGTGTTATACACGATGACTCCATCAGATTGATATGCAATCAAAATTTTGGAGCTGTTGATTTCATAGGTGTTATGTGGGTGCTCAACATCTAGAGCAAGTGGGTGCTTGTTCAAACTTAGGGGTGGTTTCTCCTTGTGAAGTGGGTGCTTCACTAAAAGGGTCTCTTGTTTGTAATCATCTTATAGGAAAAATAGTCTATGTGTTTGCAGGTTTGAGAGTGGGTTTTATTCTCCACGAGGGTTTCTCACATGAATCATGTGTTATGTGTTTGATCTTGTACATGTTTTGAATGTATGAGCTCTCTTGTTTATGTTGCTTGATCAAGTTGATATATGTTGTTTGATTAAGAGTTTGAAAAGATCTAAATTGAAAATTGAAATATCTAGCATCACTGATTCACCCCCCTCTCAGTGATTGCACCTCCAATAGTTGATATCAGATCAAGGACCTTCATTGCAAGTTTAACCACTTGAAGGTGATCGTAGGTACAATGAAAGACAAAGAGGCTGAGATTTTTCTTCAAGGTGAACTAATATGTGTTTTATCTGATCTCAAGTGTTCAAGGGAAGAAATTGAATGTCTAAAAGAAGAAATTAAAAGATTTAAAAACATGAAAGAAAGTAAAAATTCAGACCTTACTTCTATATATCATAAGTTTCTTGCAAGCATTGACAGTGTGAAGACACAAACAGGAATAATAGAAGCAACAATCAAAAAATTGTAGGGTATGGTGGAATCAAATAATGGATCAATTAGAGGGTAAATTTATGACTTGTATTGGTGCTTTGTTATCTAAAGACAAGCATAAATTCATCTCTACAAAAGAATCTGTGGATGAGATGTCTTGGGGTATTGATGATCAAACAAAAGGGGTGATGAACATGAACAACTATAGTTATGTTTTCAATGGGCATTGTTATACTTCTAATGAGTATGGTCAAATATATAAGGATTGTACTTACTCTCCAAGAAAAAAAATTAAGGTTATATGCTATAACTGCAATTAACAGGGACATATAACCAAGTATTGCAAAAGGGACTATTGTAAAAAGGACTTTCAAGTTATTGACACCATCAAATGTATCAAGAAAGACAAAACCCCGATTCAAAGAAAGGAGGAGCAAGACTCAAAGGAAGAATCTATGTTTGTATAAATTTTGTTACATACTCAAGATTATGAAAACAAGAAATGTTACATAGATAGTGGATGCTCAAGTCATATGACATGAGACAAGAGTAAGTTTATTTCTCTCAAAAAACACGATTTAAGTTCAATAAGGTTTGGTGATAACAACTCTGCTAACATAGTTTGGAAAGGCTCAATAAGTTTTGATAATGGTCGTACTAGAACTTAAAATGTTCTATATGTAAAAGATTTGAACAAAATATTCTAAGTGTTAACCAAATGTGTAAATAAGGAAATGTTGTAACTTTTAATGACAAAGGGTGTGAAGTGAGATGTTCTAAATCTGTAAAATTAGTAATAAACATTCACAAGGCATATAACTGTAGACATTCAATTCCTAACACCATTTGTGTTAAAATTGTCAATCTTACTCAAATTACACTCAAATGCACATTTTAGGCTAAAATCCATAAAACACATTAAATGGTTCAAGTTTGTCATTTACAAGTGCCAATTTAGGCTAATGTATCTCTAAATGGGGCAATGCATTTTATGAGATACCTAACTTTGATCAATTCATTTCGAGTCAAAATGATTATTTCGCCTTTTGTGCTCTAGATCACTCGTTTCTTCTAATTCGTCAGTACACATCACCTACCTTTGTTATTTTGTATTGACAACATCCTAAATGAGAATACCGTTCCAACGCATCTAACATCGCCTTCTAATTCTTCTCGAATCAAATTATGACTCAATAATATGACTTTCTGACCATTTTGATTAATTGAGGGCCAATTTCCAAATAATTGCATAAATGTTGATTAACTTTGTTTAAGGTTAATTGATCCAAATTAAGAGCTTAAGTGGATTTTCCATAAGAGTTGTTAAGCATTTTTTTTTGTAAATTGATTTCTATTAACTGCATCACCTAATGACATCATCATATGGGGTGGCATCCATAAACTATAAATGCATAAAATATAAAGATTATGAGTCTCCCATGCCTCATTAAGACCCTATATGCCTCTTAAATGCCCCTTTATCCCAAATATTGATGAGCCTATTTATGAATTTCAATTACATAATTGAATTAATCCTTAGCCACACATCTCAATCTTGAGATGGATGGTTCAGGTTGATTCTGAGCAATCTCAAATATCTATAAATAGAGAGGCCATCAACATCATTTTTAAGCTTGATTTATGCAAAGTTATAATGTAAAATTATTTCCACAATCCTTTGCCCTTGATTATTGATTTTAGTTGCAAACTTCATTGATAGGCAAATTAGATAGTTACATATCATGATCTTAGGTTTTGTGGAGTGTTATTGAGACATTATAGGAGTTTGCCACCATTGTTGATGAAGACAAGGATGCTTGATCAAGGGAGAACATGTTTTTAAGTCGCTCTTGGAGGATGGATTCACTTGGGAAGGTATAGGTTTCTTGATTTCTTTCATTTGTCTTTCATTGTCATTAGCAATTTTTGTATGAATAAATAGGCTTAAATCGGTTTACTCATGCATTTTTCCTTTGATTTATTGGACTAATGTTTGACTAATCATGTTATGTAATTCTCTCTACATTTTGGCATGCCCAATGGGATCTAGCCTCACATTTTTTGTCAAATTGCACTTACAAGCAACCTGCTAACCATTGTCATGTAGGATCTTGGACTATGGAGGCAAATAAGACAAAGATTTGAGCAAAAATCTATTTTTTGTAAGCCATGGTTTTATTCTCGAGACTGTGTAACCTAGCTCAACTGTGTGTCCAACTCATTTCAACTCAACCCCAATGCATCCTAACTCACCCCAACTCGCCCTGACTCATCCCGACTCACCCTGACTCATCTCAACTCAGCCCAATTCAGCCCTAACTCAACCTGACTCACCCCGACTCGATCCAACTTGGCCCTAACTTGACCTGACTCATCCTGACTTGCCCTAACTCATCTCGATTCAGCCCAACTCGGCCCTGACTCATCTTGACTCACCTGTTTAGCCTAATTCACCTACCAAACCAACTTTCCTGTCAATCTAAATACCCTATCCAACCCAACTCGCCTGTCTAACCCAACTCACCTGTCAATCCAACTCGCCTATCTAAGAGCTAAATTTTTAATGTTATTTGATCAAACTCTTAAGTGCTTTAAAGCATGCCCTTATAATTATGTTATTGTAGATTAAAGGGGTAGTTTGAAAGTGTGTTTTGATGTTTTCGACTAACCAAACACACTTTCATTTGGGTTTAAAATGAACATGCTTGATTTCACACATTTGAATTAGTGCTTAAAATGAACCTAAGATTTGGCTATGTCTTAGATACATTTCATTTAGTGATTAAAACACATCATAAATCTTACAACATTTTAAATTTGGTGTTTTAATCATGAATTTAGGCTAAGTCTTGAACTTTCAATTTGGGCTTAAATTGAACTTAGGTCTTTATTGCTTCATGTGGTCTTTTTTGTGCAATCTTTTACCATTTTAGCAATTAAGGCTAAGGGCCAAAAATAACATCACCTAATATTTTATTTGGTGCTTAAAATTGAACTCATTTGTCAAGTTGGTATGCAATAGGTGATTAATTAATTGATTGGCAAAAATAGGGATGTTGCGTGTATGCTCGTCCATCTATCCCCTTTAGGAAACTTTTGGAATCAAAAGCATCATCCTTCTTGCAAGCATGCCTAGTCCAAGGCATAGAAAGAATGTCACTTAAAGAGCTTCCCAAAAACTCGTAATAGTATTAGGTGATCTTGAGGCAACCATAAAGTCTTTCTATTATGTCTTTTATTTTATGCGAACTTGGTTTGTGAAGGGGATTTCATCACTTCCCACAAGTTCTATAGGGAAGCTCTGACTCGGGTTTTCACCTCCCAGCACTGACTTCAACCACTCCCACTAGGATCAGAGGTTTGAGTGGTTAAACCACCTCCTAGTGTTGGAGTTGCACACAGGACATATCTGCACTTTGGACATCAGACTATACTGAGCAAGCGATGGATGTAGTGGTTGTAAAAAGGGAAAGACCTTTTTATAACAAGCCAAGTGTTGTAGACACTCAATTACATGCTTTTTTTTACATCGTGATGTGAAATTCATTGTGTAATTGATCTCCCTAGAAATGATCAAAAACCAATTAGTTTTAGTCAACCTACATCGCCATACCCTTGCTAGGATTTGGATGATTATACTTAGTGTATTTTGGTCATTTTTGCTTGGTATGTTTTGAGACTAAAACTTGTTTGTTTGTTTATAAACCATGTAAAAACCAGTTTGTTTAAACACCACTCTTTTGATTAAAGAGGCGTTATGCTATCCATTTTACACCACATGTGTGCCTTGAATTTTTTGCTAAACATGTTTGTGTGTGTGCCATTTGGACCTTGTTTATGTGTCGTCATGTTGTCCAATCTTATCTAGCTTGTTTGGTCCAATCCTAGTCTTCTACGTTGCATTTTCAATTAACTTTATCATGTTTAGATCCAAACATTTATTTATTTCTATTTAGGCCTCAATTCATAGGGCTAATACACAAATCTTTCTTTTTTGGGTTACACAATTTCAGTTAAATGATTACCCAAAATTGAATACTACTGCTTGTTTGTTTGTTTAAGCACCTATCCTCATCATTGTTTGTGCCTTTATTTTGGATAACACAACATTTATCTAAAAACATTTGATGTTAGACATTTGATGTTAGGTTGTTTTATACCAAATCTTGGCACAAACCATTTTGAGATACAACTCCACCCTTTCGACCAAGGTTGAACCTTTTGTCTTTTGGGCATCACTTTTTAGAGTTTACAAAACTCTAAGCTTTTTGTTTTCAGAGATTTCTTCATTAAATGTAGATATGTCTAGTTACACTTATGGTGGAGTCATGGATAATCCAACTTATGATAGAATGGCTGCACAAAATGACTTTATTCAAGACCCCAATGGTGATAATATGGTTTGTGAGACATATTTCTATCCACCTCACAAAAATCAATCATGAAAACACAATCAAGATCCAACTTATGATCCAACTTGAGATCAGGATGATTGGGTTTATCAGGAAGACTTGGATGCTTTGGGTTATGTGAAAAACCAAAATACGAAGCATCCAATCATCACCATTTTAGGACCTCCTCCTTTGGTTTGCATGAGCAACCAAACTAAGAAGCATCCAGTCGTCACCATTTTAGGACCTCCTCCTTTGGTTTGCATAAGCAACCAAACTAAGAAGCATCCAATCGTTACTAGTTTAGGACCTCCTCTTTTGGTTTGCACAAACAACCAAACTAAGAAGCATCCAATTATTACCTGTTTTAGCCCATCACCAATTTTTGATGAACCTATTATTGAAGAACTTCCATTTGATGAACCAGTTGTGTTTGATCCCTTCTTCAACAGTCTAATTTTTGGAAAGTCCATTACTGAACCAAAAATCATTATTCCTATTAAACCAACCATTCCCCACTTTAGAAATTTTGTGACGATCTTCGAGCCACAACAAGAACCATTACCTCTTCAAGAGCCATCTTATGAGGATCAAAATGTGTTCAAAATTGATTTTTTGCAACCAATTGTGAACCAAAACCAAAATGTTATTATTGAAACACCCATTTGTGATAAGTCAAATTGTGATAAGTTACCTATTCATATTTTACCTATTTTTAAAGAGCCTCATCTCCTTGACAAGCTAGTCTTGGTAGAGTTGTCTCTTGAACTTTTCCCACTCATTGAGGAGTCTCACTTTGACATATATGATTTTGTCAAGTTGTCCCTTGAGTGTTACCCTCTCTTTGAGGGGATTCACTTAAATGAGACAGTATATGTTAAACCCTTCCAAGATGAATTAGTTTTTATTGAGCCCATTATGCCATCATAGGCCATTACTTGTCAAACATTCAACATTCAACATAACATTATCAAAACAACCATATCAGATGAAGAATCAGAATTAGAGTCAGGTTTTATTTTTGAACTAACATTGGATTTAGCATAAAAAATAGAATTAACATCAGTTGTAACATTGGATTCAGAGTCCCTTGCTCCAAAATCAGATTCAGAAATAGATTATAGTTGTGGTTGTTACAACATTGGTTACAATTTATTTGCAGGTCAATTTGAATATATTTATGATCCTTCTACAATTTTTAAGGATAATTACTTTAGCATCGACACAAGTTATCATAGTATTTTCTATGAGGATTGTGCTGCCTTTCATCATCCCACTATTATTCACACACAACATATCCATTATATTGATATTATCTCTCCCACAAATGTCGACTAGGATTGACAGAATCACACTTTATTGAACTACATCTATGGTGACATATCATTTGCAGGATGTTAGTGGGGTCAAGACCAAATTCATGTAGAATAATAACAATATCTTATTGAAACCTTTTCAGAGGCGCTAGGGGATGATAAAAGTTCAAACTCAACATCTTCTAGTGAAACCTTTTTGTAGGCACTATAAAATAATCAAAGTCAAATGTTAGCATCTCTTTGTGAAACCTTCTTGGAGGCACTATGGGATGATCAAAACAAATTGATTGGTGAAAACCTCATCGAGGCACCAATAGCTAATCACAAAAGTTCTTCACTGTTTACTAGAGATATTATTCAAGATCAAATCAAAATAGCTTCCAATATACAACATAATCAGGGAGCTACTCTCAAGATCAAGCAACAAAACAATCTGGTGGTTCTATCGAGAGCATCTTCAGAGGTCTTTGGCCTGGCCATAACCAAAATTATGTCAAATCTAGCATTAACAACATTATGTGTAACCGAAAGTCTTGATATTCATTTATTTCCCATTCATTATACATTTCATTATCACCCACCTATTTATTACCCATTTATCTCATTTATCCTAACATTATTTACCATCATTAGCAACACTTTCCTTTGTTGAGGTTATAATGATATCTTGTCTCAACATTTGAAGGAAGCAAAATCAATGATTTATGAAGATCACAAACACATTATTGAGATCTAGATCAGTAGCAAGTTCTTGATAGAGCAATTTTTTTGAAAGGGAATTGGATAACAAATTTTATAACTGATCATCTCTATTATCTCACATATTGATTAGGACGTGCATCTCCCTATCAGCAAGAGCAACAAAATCATTTTTCACTTTTCCAATTACCATTTGCCATTACCATGCCTTGTCTCTTGGGGGCAACCCTATCAACCCTTTTTAGGTATTATTATACCATTGTAATCCATGAACCATGTCATTTGAACTACATTGACTGTAGGTCCTTTGTGACTATGTAGGTAGCGCTCAAGTTCTGTTGAGGTTAGCCCAATCACCTTCTTTATGCTCTCACCATTTTGTGAGCAATTCTTCTAAGTTTGAATGATCTCACCATTTTGCGAGTAACCTAAGCCTATACTCTCACCATTTTGCAATCAATTTAAGCTAATCATTGTTTGGAGGCAACTTTATTGCCACTATATCCAATTATCCTCTGATCATTTCATTATACAATTTTTATTATACCATTTATTTACTATTGACTAAAGCTTGATTTTAGTCATCCTATCTCATCCCATTTTGATCTTGGTTCCTTCAGTTCGTCCTACACTTTTTACGAGGGGATTCCAATATGGTTTTAGAAGTTTTAAAATTGTGTGTTGACTGATAGTCTATAGAAGTAGTATGACATTTGATATGGCAAGCTATCTTTCATCTATAATCTTATTTGGTATTATTGATTATAACTGCCTATGGGCAAATTAGTATTGTTTTTGTACCCCTGATTATAACCACCTTTGGCCAAATCAATATTATGACATTATTTCCTAATTATAACTACCCATGGACAAATTAGGTACAATGCCTTTTTATCATGCATTGCCGTATCATATGGTCATTACTATTATCGTTTATCTTGTAATTCACCTTTGTTTATGAACTTGTTGTGACCTAGTTGGTTTTTGGTCACCTTTTACATGGGCATAATTACTATGACTTGGGATTATTTTGGGGTTATATAGGTCATGCTCGATTATGTCAAGGTCAACTCAGTCCTTCTTATCATGCACTCTCATCGTATTATGAGCATTTTAAGTTGGTGCGCTTTCATCGTTTCAAGAGCTAGACCGTTCTATATCTCTTAATCCTCAATCGAGTTGAGATACTTAGAAAATTCTAAAAACATTCGTAAAACATTCAAAAACATTTTGTGTGTGTTTATTTTATTGTTGTTTGTCATGTTGGTCTTTTACTTTCCTATTTGGTCTTGCTTCTTTATTTTAGTTTCCAAGTACATATTGATGGTCCACATAGATCTTGATTATTCGTATCTTGATTTCATGTTGTTAAGATGTCTTGTTTTCTTTTTCTTTTTTTTTGCTTCTTTGTTTAAATGTAAATAGTTGTAACATTGGTTTTGGTCATTGTTTTACCATTATCCTTAGTTATAGGTATTCACATTTAAACCGACTCAATGCAATTGGAATATTATGTCATTATAAGTTATTCATACTTATGATCCTAATTTATTTTTCTATAACAAGCACTTTATGCTCATGTCTCAATGTCTTAACATCAACATCAGCTCTGATGTATGATTCTCAAGAATACTTTGCATACTCTTGGCACATGATATGAAAATATGCAACTAGGTATTATGCATTTTAGTACTTGACTCTATGCTTAAACGTACATCTCTTCGCATACATTGTGATTCTAATCAATTTTTGATCAGTTTTCATCATTCCTCATTCCATTCTCTCCCAAACGTGGGTGAACTACATTGACCCAAAGTTTATGTTGGAACATGAGTCCATGGAACTATGTAGGAAACATCCACTTGTCTAGCACATCTAGAGTCAGCCCAGCCATCTTCATTCTTGTTTTCATCTCTTTCATCACTTTGTGCATTCTCATATGCTAGGTTTTATGTGGCTTTCTAAGCCATTACAACATCGCATGTATGTTTACACCTGCTCGCTTTAACCTATCTTTTGGGTTATATCCTTGAGCTATTTTGCTTCCCAATTGCCCATGTTGGGGCACAAAATTTGAACCACATTAGAATCAAATAAACTTTATAGGGGTAAACCATTATTTATTCTTTATCAATGATCAAAATTAGCCCTACTAGGGCACAACTATTTTATCATGATCACATTTGCTCTACTGGGGCACTTATTATTATCTTCTCTTTGGAGACCCCATTCTAGTGGTGCTTCCTTTCCTAAAGTAAAACATTCTATCTTTTCCTCTAATTCCAAGCTCTCCACACTAATGCCCATGATGCCAATATTTAGTGTGCAACTTGTTTCAGGATTGATCAATGTCATAAGTGCGCAGCTTGTAGTCTCAAATTGGGTACGTTTAAAGTGTGTCCCTTATATTTATGGATTATATATTTCTCATTCCCCCCATCTTTGGGGCCTATTATACCTCTACTTATATTTTGACCATTGATGGTGATCACGCATGCAATCATTAGCTTGTCTAGATGTGATCTATTTCATGGGTTAATTTCTCACTTTCTCCCTCTTTTTGAGAGTCCATCCTTTTCTTCCATCTTAGTATGTCCACTCGAGGGGGCATCATGAGTCTATTTCAATTTATTCTTAATAACTCTTTTCTTTGAAAATATGTTGCTTCACCTAAATGTATCACCACACCTTCTCAAACAGGGGCAAAAATGTAGACATCCAATTCCTAACATCATTTGTGTTGAAATTGTCAATCTTACTCGAATTACACTGAAATGCACATTTTAGGCTAAAATCCATAAAATGAACTAAATGGTTTGAGCTTGTCATTTACAAGTGCCAATTTAGGCTAATGTATCCCTAAATGGGGAAATGCATTTTATGGAATACCTAACTTTGATCAATTCATTTCGAGTCAAAATGATGATTTTGCCTTTTATGCTCTATATCACTCTTTTCTTCTAATTCATCAGTACACATCATGTACCTTTGTTATTTTATGTTGGAAACATCCTAAATGAGAATACGATTCCAATACATCTAACATCGCCTTCTAATTCTTCTCGAGCCAAATTACGACTCAATAATATGACTTTCTGACCATTTTTATTAATTGAGGGCCAATTTCCAAATAATTGCATAAATGTTGATTAACCTTGTTTAAGGTTAATTGATCCAAAACAAGAGCTTAAGTAGATTTTCCATGAGAGTTGTTGAATATTTATTTTTAGAAATTGATTTCTATTAATTGTATCACCTAATGACATCATCATATGGGTGGCATCCATAAGCCATAAATACATAAAATATCAAGATTATGGGTCTCCCATGTCTCATTAAGACCCTCCATGCCTCTTAAATTTCCCTCTATCCCAAATATTAATGAGCCTATTTATGAATTTTAATTACATAATTGAATTAATCGTTAGCCACACATCTCAATCTTGGGATGGACGGTTCAGGTTGATTCAGAGCAATCTAAAAAATCTATAAATAGAGAGACCAAGAACATCATTTTAAAGCTTGATTTGTGCAAAGTTATAATGAAAAATTATTTACACAATCCTTTGGATTTGATTATTAATTTTAGTTACAAGATTCATTGATAGGCAAATTAGATAGTTACATATCATGAGCCTAGGTTTTATGGAGTGTTCTTGAGACATTGGATGAGTTTGCCACCATTGTTGATGAAGACAAGGATACTTGATCAAGGGAGAACATGTTTTTGAGCCGTTATTGGAGGATGGATTCACTTAGGAAGGTATAGGTTTTTTGTTTTCTTTCATTTTCATTAGCAATTCCTGCATGAATAGATAGGCTTAATTCAATTTACTCTTATGCTTTTTTCTTTTGATTTATTTGACTAATGTTTGACTAATCATGTTATGTAATTCTCTCTACAGTAACAACTTGTATGTGTTCCATGAATCCAATAAATAAAGGTGCTTCATGAATCAATTAGAAGAAAGTTGGCTTTGGCATAAAAGGCTTGGACACCTGAATTTTGATAATTTAGTAAGGATCAGTTCAAAAGGACTAGTGAGGCATATGCCTAAAATCGCTAAGATTCCTCATACTCTCTGCAAGGCATGCCTTCATGAAAAACAAGTCAAAAGAAGATACAAATCCAAGGAGCACTCTACCACAATACCATTGGAGTTAATCCACATAGACCTTTATGGACCTATGAGAACTCAAGGAATTCAAGATAATTTTACTTAATGTTATTAATTGATGACTTAATTAGAATGACTTGGATATTTTTTCTTAAAGAAAAATCATAATCTTATGGAAAGTTTAAAGCATTCAAAGCTCTTGTTGAAAATGAAAAAGGATCAAAAATCAAGTGTATAAGATCACATACAGGAGGTGAATTTTGGTATTATGAATTTGATGACTTTTGTGAGGAACAAGGAATTAAAAGACAATACTCTACTGCTAGGACACCCCAATAGAATGTGGTAGTTGAGAGGAAAAATATAAATGTCTAAGATATGGCTAGAACCTTGCATCAAGATTCTAAACTTTTAAATGGTTTTTGGGAAAAGGCTACCAATACATCTGTTTATATTTTAGATAGATGTTAGGTGATAAAAAATGGTGATAAGACTCCATATGAGCTTTGGAAAAATAGGTTAGCTAATGTTGAACACTTTAGAGTGTTTGGGAGCAAGTGTTGTATCAAGAGAAATGAAGAAAATCTTAGAAAATTTGACTCAAGACCTAATGAGGGCATCTTCTTGGGGTGTTCTTCCATAAGTTATGCCTACATATGTTTCAATAAAAGACTCTAAAAGGTTATTGAAAGATCCAATGTGAGAGTTGAAGAGGCAAGTGACATCAAGAAGCCCAACTTACAGACAATTTACACTACTGAGGATGTTATCTCAAATAATGAAAGCATACATGATCAATTGGACGATGAAGAGGAAGAAGTAAAAAAAGATACTAAAGCCCCTTTTAAGAGAATATAGAAAGATCATCCTATTTCCCAAGTTATTGGAGATGTGAATGCTAGTTTGCAGACTAGGATAAGAAGGTTGATAAATCAGAATCAACAAGACACAACCTTATTATCCAAGGTTGAACCCAAAACTTTTTTGGAAGCCAACAAAGATGAAATTTGGACATGTGTTATAGATGACTTGGTCAATTAATGAAGAATGAAACATGTGATCTGGTTCCTAGACCAAAAACTAAGAATGCAATAGGCACTAAGTGGGTCTTAAAAAATAATATGAATGAGAAAGGAGAGGTCATAAGAAAGAAAGCTATATTGGTGTGTAAAGGATATGCTCAGGTTAAAGGGATAGATTTTGATGTGACTTTTGCTTCAGTGGCAAGAATGGAATCAATCAGACTATTCTTGGCATATGCTAGTTTCAAAAATTCTAAGGTATACCAAATGGATGTGAAATCTACCTTTTTGAATGGCAACTTAGAAGTGTACATTGAGTTACTTAAAGGATTCTTCGTGTCAAATAATCAAGACTATGTGTGCAAATTGAAGAAGGATTTATATGGCCTTAAATAAGTTCCTAAAGCCTAGTATGATAGACTAAACAAGTATCTTCTAAGTTAAAGTTTCAAAAGAGGGGTAGTTGATAGCAATTTATACATCAAGACTGAAGGTAGTCATCAATTACTTGTAGTTGTCTATGTTGATGACATAATATTTGGTTCTGACAATGACAATATGAGTAAAGATTTTGCAGATGCCATGAAGACTGAATTTGAGATGTCTATGTTGGGAGAGTTTTCATTATTTTTGGGATTATAAATTAACCAACTAGATGCAAGGATATTTATCTCACAAACTAAATACATCAATGATATGCTAAGGAAATTTGAGATGATGGAGTGTAAGCCAATGAGTACACCAATGATAACAATATACAAGTTGAGTAAGCAATACGAATCACTAAAGGTTGATCAAACCTTGTATAGATCCATGATTAGAAGTCTTTTGTACTCTACTGGCTGGAGACTTGATATCATGCAAGTAGTAGGACTTGTTGACAGGTTTCAAGCTGATCCTAAAGAATCTCACTTAAAATCAGTCAAAATAATCTTAAGGTATCTTAAGGGCACAATAGAATATGGTTTATGGTATTTGAAGAACAAATAATTCACTCTAAAGACATGCACTGATGTCGATTGGGTTGGTTGTGTGGATGATAAAAAAAGTACTAATGGTGGTGTTTTCTTCTTGGGTGAATGCTTGGTATCTTGGCTAAGTAAGAAGCAAGCCTCAGTATCCTTATCCATTGCATAAGCTTAGTATATAGATGCTACCTCGTGTTTCACTTGAACTATATGGATGAAGCAAACCTTAGAAGACTATAATGTAATGCAAAAAGAACCTTGTCCCATCTTCTGTGACAATACTAGTGTAATTAGTATCTTAAAGAATCCTGTAATGCACTCAAATACTAAACACATTCCTATTAGATATATTTTTTAAGAGAATAGGTGAACAATCAATATGTTAAGTTGGAATATGTGCCTAAAAAAGAACAACTTGCAGACATTATGACCAAACCATTGACAAAATCAATAATTAAGTATATAATACAAAGATTGGGAGTCATATCCTTGTCTAAAAATTAATAGAAGGTTTAGCTAGGAGGAGCTAACTCAGTTAGCTTGAATGGATTGATGAGTTGTGCAGGATGTAAGGGGGAGCATATGTGAGATGTTATAACCTTGGTGAAAGTATGGAAGAATTCTGCTACAATTGTGAAGTCAAAGAAGTTTAAAATGATGACTTTATGAAACCAAGTCATGTGTTTTGACAAGTCATTGGATCTTCATGCATGATCAAAGGGATCTAGTGTATTTTGAAAGCAGATAGGTCCAATGGTAATAAGTGGTATGCATAGTGTTAGGAGAAGTTTATATCATCTCTCAGAGTTGGTCCTTTCCTTTTGTTGGTCTTGAAATCCTTTTCAAGTCCTCAAGATTAGAAGATAGGCCCTTTGTCATTATTGTCAAAGGGGGAGAAAGATCATAATGAAGTTCGATGAGGATGTTTAAATTTTAATAAGTCATTTTGAGGATGTTTTGACATCAATGACAAAGGGGTTGATTGTTGAGCATGGTCATTGGTGTCTTAGATTGTCATTGATGTTAAAAAGAGCATGTGGTACTAATGTATTAATGTCAAAGTGATCTATTTGATAGATTGAAGAGATATGGCACTTGTGTAGGTCTGTAAGAACAAAGAAGAGGTTGTGAGGCATCCATATATGTCTCGACAAATATATGATATGTTTTGTGATAATTTAGAATGAGAAAAATATATATTCTAACTTAAGAGAAGCCAGACCATCACTACACATCATGCAGATATGTATGAACCAGTAAGTTTGTGCATTTAATTCAAATGTGAAAAAATTCAATAATGGTCAAATGTTTATATGGAGATGTTATCTATAATGCCAAGAAGCTATCTTAAAAATTTGGAGTCTTGAAGTGATTTCTAGCTCAAGTTATAAAGCTTCAAAGTTGCTCTAGTAGACTGTGATGGGATAGAGACTATCAAGTTTAATCACGATTGAAGTTTGAGGTCATTAGTCTAGAAGATCCAACAGTGAGTGGTTAATAATACATATTGAGATAAATGGTGCATATGAAGTCAACATGTCAAAGGTTAAACGCACAAGTGACAAGTGTCACAAGCTTGCTAGTTTGATAGAAAAATCAATGGTGAGTGGTGGTTCATATTGATGAAGATCAACGGTGCAAAACAAGTCAAAGAGTCAACAATGCACATGAGACTACCAAGTGGCACAAGCACAAGGGATTATCAGTTAAGTGATCAAAATGCACATGAGGGCACCAAGTGTTATAATCTTGGGAGTTATGAGAAAGATCTAATGGTAATCACTACCAGATAAAGACCGGGATACTCAGTAGAGATTGACAGTGCATATGTGGTCAAGATTGCTAGAAATCATGAGATGAGGTCAACATGTTCAAGGTTTAACATTTGGATAGTGGAGCACTATGAGTTAAAGTGCAAGTTACTTTCGAATAAGATCGATGGTGCAAGTTGAGTGAAGAGAATGAGATGTGTTCTAAGTGATTGAGGTTTAACTGTCACCGTTTGGATTTAAATATTTGAATTTAATGAAGGAAAAACCAGTGTTTAGTTTTTGAGCCATAACTTTCAATGTATGTAGAATTTGATGTTACATTAAAAATCAATTTTGTAGAGGACTTCAAGGTGCATCTAAAAATATTCATTTGAATGTCTACATGTTTGTACAATCAAATTTATTAATCTCCAAAGTTGATTGTGTGTTCATTCATAGTAGTTGTGTGCACATAATGTTGTTTGAGCAAATTGAGCTTTAGCATAAGGGTCTTGTGATGGTTTTTATCACTTAATCTCCAAAGTTGACTGTGTGTTCATTCATGGTAGTTGTGTGCACATAATGTTGTTTAAGCAAATTGAGCTTTAGCATAAGGGTGTTGTGATGGTTTTTATCACTTAAGGAGGACCTATGGATTGTGTGTCATGGGTCTATGTATTTTAAAGTGTTCTTATGTTATTAGTTTGCTCATATAAGTGTCAAAGAGGTGAATGGGTCTTCATAGGACGTAAAAGGTGACTTAGGCCTATTTGAAAGAGGGTTGTGCTTAAATGTGACCCATGTTAGATAGCTTAAGGGTAAAGGCATGTGTTGTGGCTGACAAGGAAGGTTGTGATCATAATAATCATGAAGACTCTATAAAAGGTGAAACCAAATGTGATGGTTTCTAGGCTTGTTGAATAGACTTGTGTAGACTTGAGGAATAAGTGTTGAGACACAGATAGAGACTTGTATGAGCTAAGAAAAGAGAAGGTGTATGTTGTGTGGGTGATTTAAGAGGCAGTTTAGAGATAGGACTATGTGGATTACCTTTTGGTCATGTCTCTGTTGTGATTACAAAGTTGCTACAAGTTTGTGGCTGAGGATGAGTGAAGAAGCTTAGATAGATCCAAAAGTGTGCTTTGGATGAATTGCCTGTGTGAAACAGGGTTGAGAGAGTGTTGAGAATTGAAGAGAGGTGTTATACATTGTGACTCCATCAAATTGATATGCAATCAAAATTTTGGAGCTATTGATTTCATAGGTGTTGTGTGGGTGCTCAACATCTAGAGCAAGTGGGTGTTCTTTGTGAAGTCGGTGCTTCACTAAAAGGGTCTCTTGTTTGTAATCAACTTATAGGATAAGTAGTCCATGAATTTGCAAGATTGAGAGTGGGTTTTATTCTCCATGAGGGTTTCCCATAAGAATCATGTGTTATGTGTTTGATCTTGTGTATGATTTGAATGTATGGCTCTGTTGTTTATGTTACTTGATCAAGTTGATATATGTTGTTTGATTAAGAGTTTGAAAGGATCTAAATTGAAGATTGAAATATATAGTATCACTAATCCACCCCCCGCTTTCAATGATTGTAACTCTTATAGGAGAAACATAAGTTACATTAATGACCCATGCACCCCCAACCACCCTTTTATGCCAATTTTACTTGCAATTAGGTCCCTTATATGTCAAATGTGACACAAAGCACCATATCCAGTTGTGACCAAGGTAAATACAAACAATTTTAAGCATATTTGTTTATTATCACCCCGTTTCTCTCTAATTTAGGAGAAAAAATGTGTGATTATGGCAATGCAAGTCGTATTTTGACCCTTGCACATCCAACCACCAATTTATACTAATTTTACTTGCGATGAGCTCCATTACATGCCAAAAGTGACACAACAACACCATATCTACTTATGACCATGGAAATAAAAATATTTTTTGGCGCATGTATGTGTGATCACTTAATTCACTTTGAATTCAAGCCAAAGTGGTGTGATTAGGGAAACATAGGTCAAATTGATGACTCGTGCACACTAAACAAACATAACATATGGCATTTTTACTTATTTTTTATGGGTTTATAGGCCAAAACAAACATAACAACACCATATCCAATTGTGATGAAGGAATATAAAGATGATTTGGGACACATTCATGCATGGTCAACTCAATTCACCTCAAATTGAGGATAATTTGGTGTGATTGTGACAATGTAGGTCCCGTTAGTAATCGACACAAACCCAACCATTCTTTTATGTTGATTTTACTTGCAAATAGGTCCCCTATAAGATAAATGTAACATGTAAATATCACATTCATGTGGCCAGGACAAATGTGGATGATTTTGGGTAAATTTGTGTATGATCACCCTAATCCACTTTGAATCGAGACCAATGTAGTGTAATTAGGGAAGCATAGGCTTCATTAGTGGCCTTTGCACACCCAACCACCCCTTTATGTTGATGTTACTTTTGATTAGGTCCCTTATATGCTAAAAGTGACACAACAACATTATATCCACTTACGACAAGGGAAAATGGGGAATATTCTAGAAACATTTGAGCACGATCACTTTAGTTCACTTCAAATTCAAGTTGAAGTGGTATGAATGGGGTAACATAGGTTTTGCTTTTGTGTGTATAGGTCACAAATACGATTAAATCCCTCGTATGGCAAAATCCACCATCACCATATCCACTTGTGATGAAGACAAATGCATATGATTTGGGGCACATATATGTGTGATCACCCAAATTCACTTTAAAATCAATCTAAATTAATATGATTTTTTAACCAATTTACTTCCTATACATATAATGATATTTCTTAATTGTTCTCTACATCTGAGTTTTTATACAACTATGATTCCTTTTAAGATAATGCTCATTTAGTCATCTAATTAACTAAAGCAATGCAATTAATATAATTTTTCTATCCTAAAAAAAATTCACAAATAACCTTTTGACATAACATTAATTCACCTAATAAATCCCAAAACTATATTAGACAAGTCACCATAATCCTTACGAAATTAAGATCATTAAAAGTATAATAAGGAAACTTGGAAAGCATGTTTGTTCTAGAGAAGATACAATGCATTAAGAACATTGGAATACCCAATATTTTGCACCACTTTGTCATTATATTGATCTAAATATGTCTGAACTCTTTCAACTAAATTCTTATAGGATTTCCCATCAGTGTCTTGGATGTTTTAAACTTAAACAAAGTTAACCTTATCATGTACTAATAGGAATGATAGTGATGTTTTTTAATGACCAAAGGATTTTTCCTTTATCTCTAGGATGTTTGAGCCTTCAATATATTTAACCTAATAAGTTTGGTATATTTTTTAAATACAATGGTTCTAGTAAGCATTTATTTGAAATATAACATAAAAATGGCATTTGACAACTAATATTAGATACAAATCTTAGATGACAATAATTTTGAACAATCATAATCATAATTTTATACATATATAAACAATAACTTGAATGGAATTTGTAAAAAATAGCATGACGAGTGTTGTTCAACTCCTCATTTAATCAATGTTCAATTGATGTCTTATCAACCAGGGCTGGTGTCCAAAGCTATCTGTAGTAAGGTGTAGGATGGTAGATCTAGAAGTCTACTTATGGGGGTGTTTTATGGTCCTATTATAACTTTGACTAATGAAAGAAATGTGTCTTAAACTACTTGATTCACTCTTTTGCTGAAAAGGAAAACATGTAACTATTTAATCAAATGAATCCACTCTTTTGCTTGAAAGTAAAATCACACTCCTATTTATGCTTGCGTGGAATTGGAAATGTTTAACTTTAAAAGGAAATTTGCTTCACACATTTGTTGTAAACTTTGGAATAAGGAAATGCCTTTTGAACTATGAGTTTGTTTTCATGTTTTATGAATGAATGCAAACACTAGCAATATTTTGATTAGTTATAACAAAGAGTTAATATAATATAACATAAGTACCATACACAATTCCTGGTTCTAAGGAGAGTGAGCCGTTGCTCCTCTCAGACTCAGGAACAAAGATGAATCAATGCTGGAAATTGAAGTGATAATTCATAAAATTGAAATGATTACAATCTGTCTGAAACTTATAATATGCTTGTACGTATCTTTCATCTTTTTTCTTTTTAATAACAAAAGTCTTACATTTTATGCTAATACAATCAACTCAAAATAGGATGCAAAAAGATAGGATTCCTTGGTCGATCCATTCATCCAAAGATAGGAGATTGGATTTCCAAGAGATCCAATTATTCTGATGAAATAGATATACTATCCTATAATAGTCCTAAGATCCAAATATATACAACTTTATCAAAAGCAAATCCTACAAAACAACAGGCGAGTATTTTTCTCATTTGACTCTAGCTAGAATGATTCTCTCTTATCTTATCTAGTTGCCAACTTCCCCATTTGTAGCTTTGTCTTTATAGAATCCACATAATTGGCCCTATAGAGTCGATAGGAATGAGCTTGTGGAGTCCGTAGAAATAAGATTTTGGAGTCCATAGAGACAAGCCTGTGGAGTTCATAGAAACGGACCTACAGAGTCTGTAGATTCATTCTGTGTGAGTTCGTAGTTCTGCTGGATGGAGATCAAAATTGAACTTTCACTGTACATCACCTGTGTATTCTTCCTGAGCATTCTTCATAACAAAAATCACTAAAACATGCTATGTATTAGACATTAATGACAAAGTAAAGGTTTAGTCTTTGGTTCAATATAAACAAGACAAATATCTACTTTCCATGTAATAGTTATCTAACAATCTATGATTTGCATGAGATAATATCCTTAAAGAGATGAATTGAGGGAAATAACATGTCAATAATGAGCCATTTTCTGAGCTCATCATAGCATAAACCATTAAATCTTATTAAAATTGGAATATATAAAAAAATAACAAAAACATTAGCAAGAATAATTACAAAATAGCATTTATACTAACATTCTAAATCAATATATTTGTTGGAATAGTTTCAAGTTCATAAAAGATGGAAAAACAATTGATTAATTATTTTTTCAATTGACTATATTGAAGAAACAATATACCTTAAACACGAGAACCTTTGTAGGAGACATATATCTCAATAGAAGGATTAACTAGCACACTAGTGATTACACATAAAGATCAAACTTTATAGGTATATGATTCATTTTGAGAGGAAATTTTAAAGGTTAGTTTAATTATCATTTGGCTCTGGTACTTGGTGGTTGTGAAAATAATTTTTTGAAACACTTCAGGTTTAATAATTTTTAACAATTAATTGAAAGCGACCAACAACTAGGAAAATGCCTTCCAACTCCCTTGTTAAAATATAACCTCTTGAATGATAGTCTGACATGTTTCTTAGGGTGAACTAAGAATTATTTACTCAGGAAGAAAAGAAAAAGGGGAAAAAAAAAACCCTTACAAATTTCCTTACATTTATTTATTATTCATAGAACAAAACAACCCATGCCTTGTGATAATGGCCTTTACAGAGAAAAGTTCCCTCTGCAGTCAACATGATATAACAAGATTTGATGTTGTATTCGTAAATGAACACCTTAATAATTTGAATGAACAATATCAATATTATCCATTTTCTTAGATTCCAAATCATATATTTTTGAACTTTGGGTTGAATGTGTAATATATTGTCATATTAAAATCGTTGAAATATTTTCACGTCATCTGAGTAACTTTGGTCTTTTGGGTTATGGATTTACTTGAATTCTTATAGTATATTATCATATCAAAATTTTTGAAGTACATGTACTTCACCTAAGCAACTTTGGTCTATTGGGTCAAGGTTTTACCTAAATGCTTATAGTGTAAAAGAGGTGGTTTCTAAATGGGCCCAAGGGCTTGAGATAGTGGGGATAAACAAGTAGTTTGTAATTTTTGACCCAACTTCCATTTCCATTGGGCCTATCAGAGACTTTCAACAAGTGTCCATGGAGACATTTTGAGGTAGGGGTTTCACTTCTCGATGTGAACCAAGCAAAACATAACCTAGATATTAGAGGCTTGGAGACCCACCCCCAAGTAACTCACATTTAAATCCCACCAGTAGTCAGTCAACCTAGATGGTGGACACATGATTATCATTAGATGGTTTAAGGAGTAGACCACTAAATTATGTTTGAGATGGGTATGGGTCCATTAAATTTGTTATTAATCAATCAAGAAAAAAAGGGGGTTTCTAAATTACTTTGTGGGTTTAAGGAGCTTTTAATTTTCATACGAATGATTTTGATAACTTTGGTAGACTTGTTTTTACTCTTGCATATTAAAAAAATCAATAGAACTAAATGAATAATATCTAAAGCAACCATAGGTTTTCAATAAGTGGACATGGGGACACCTTAAGGTATGGGTTGTATTTATCCATTTGAACCAAGTAAAACACACCCTAGATATTATGGAACCAAGTGAAAGACACCCTAGATATTATGGATTCAAGCCCGCCCTGGGCAAATCATGTCCATATCCCACATGCAGTCAGTTAAAGTTCAAGGGGACACATAATTAGCATATTTATGTATAGCCAGTTCAAGGACTAGACCACCAGATTATGTTCTATATGGGTGTGGTCCCATTCAAACCATCATTAATCCACCAAAAAAGAGGTGGTTTCTAAATTACTATGTGAGTTTAAGGAGTTTTTAATTTTTTTATGCATGATTTTGATGACCCAATATTTTTTTTTAAAATTCTTGAATATATAAAATTTCAATATAACTCAATGAATCTTAGATAAATCATCATTGGGTTTTCAAAAATCATGATTTACCATATTGGAAAGTCAGCTACTTATGAGATCATTACAATCTATATAGGCATCCCATTAAAGATGGCAAGACATTCCACATTGAACACACTTATAAATTTCCATAAGATTTATAAAACACCATGAGGCTTTACTTGAATTATTATAGCATCAAGAAGGTGGTTTTTAAATTAGCCTTAGGGCTTAAGTACTGGTGGGAAACAAGTGGATTGTAATCATTGATCCATGTTCTACTCCCATTGGGCTCATTTAAGACTTTGAAAGAGTGGCCATGGGGCACCTTGAGGTATCGATGTAAACCAAATGTAACACACCTTGGATATTATGGACCCAATCCCACCCTTGAGCAACCCATGTTCAAATCAAACCAGTAATCAACCAACCTACAGGGGATGCAAGATTAGTGTATTTTCAGATGGACAGTTTTAAGATTAGACCCCTTGATTGTGTTCCAAATGGATGTGAGCCCATTCAATCCATAACTAATCAATAAAAAAGTGGTTTCTAAATTATTTTGGGGTTTAAGGAGATTTTAATTTTTGTATGAATGATTTTAATGACTCTGGTAGACTTGCTTATATTCTTGCATATATAAAATTTTAATAGAATTTAATGAACCTTGTCTAAAACACCCCTAGGTTTTCAAATACCATGATTTATCACATGATAATGTTTTCCACTTACAAGATCATTAAAATCCATTTTGGCACCGTATTATAGAAGGTAAGACATTCCACATTGAACATGCTTATAAATTTCAATAAGATTTAGAGAACACCACGAGATTGGATAAGAAAAGACTTGTAACAAGAGGATATAACTCAAAAGAGGATACTACGTATTCAAATATTAGTGGAGGAATGTATAAGGGTTAATTAAATTAGAAGAGGTAAATTCAAACCAAAAGGCAAATCAAGCCTCGAGGTTGAAAGAAAACATTGTCACACATGTTGTTTTTCATTATAATGATGATTGTATTGTACTAGGGGAATGCTTAATATGTCACTACCAATTAGAAGTATAATACATAATTTTATAGAGTATAAATATGCACATACAAGGTTTGATAACAATTAATATACAAAATTCAAGACAAAAAACACTCGTTTTAATTTTCAAATTGCCAATTGGTTGTCCTCATTATGGATACCAATTGAGTTCCTTCAGAGCTCCAATAATCTTATGTAATCAGAACCTATTTGATGCAGGATCAGTTGGGTTCACTTATAATCTTACATCAACAAAAAAAACTTAGTCTAACAAGATAATAAATTAAAGGTATCAATTTTCAAAGATGGTAAATTTTTTGGCTTGCAATTAGACTAATAATGTGATCAATATTGCATATAAATTTTAACATGGAATTTGGTCTTGCTCCTAACTACATTTATAGTTCACTTATGTACTAGTTTTGATATATGATTTATGATTAAGAATTCAGTATGACATATATAATTTGCTTAGTGACATGGCCAGAGCATTATAATTTGAGATTTTAAATCCAAAGAAACAAATGTAACTTAAAGTAACAACAAGCATTGTGTGCACCTAAATGGAATATTCATTGGAATATAAACATAGTTACTAACTCCATAAATCCAAATCCATTCATGAGGGCAAAGAAATCTAAAAAATATGAATGTTTGGGAAAGTTTGGAAAAATCCAGTCTATAATACACACACACACACATATGAGCATAGTTTTATAAATATATAAACTCCAAAAATACAATGAAAAAATCAATAACATATAAAATGTTTATATTGTATAGTATATAAGGTTTTTGGGTGCCTTTTTATGCACAAAACACACTCTGTGTGCATGTGTGTGTGGGGGGAATGCCTTTCTACGTTGAAAAATTTATATATTGTTGTTCCCAAAATTAGCTACGCTCATTTTATGGACAACCCCTATGAAACTTGTCCGTTTCATAATCTACACTCTAAGTTCCGCATTTGAGACAAGATTCTCTTGATCTCAAGTGAAGTTGACTAACATCCTGGGAAAGTTTACAACAATCCCTCATCATGATTTCTCAAAAATCATGAAACCCGTTGTAGTCTTTATTTGATCAAAATGTCAATTTTGATCATTTTCAAGGTGTTGGAAAAATTTCATTTTCTCCATGCATAGGCGGCAATTTTTGCTTCTATTGCATGTTTTTCATTTCTCAATGCATTGGCAGCACTTTTTGCCACCAATGCATGTCTTACCCCTGTCATATGCAAGGGCGGCTATTTTTTTCGCCCGAACAAAGATTTTCCAAAATCTCAAATTTTGTGTGGCATTTATGGTTGCATGTGCCAAGTTGTTAAAACTTGTTTTGGGGCATTTAAATTGATTTTTGATTATCATTTTGATCACTTTAAATTTCCTAGACTCATCCCTTCAACCATTCGACCGCGCAAATGAGTAAAGTTTCAAATTCACCAATTATCGAGCTTAGGACTTCAAGATTGCTGGGTAAGTCATTTTACTTCTAGGTTTTTATTTTTTTAAGTTTTCTTTTTCCTTTAAGTTGAACTTTTATTTTTATTTGGTTTTTTGTTTTCAGTAGTTCAACCCTTGTTTTGTTTTTGCTTTACCCAAATGAGCCTTAGCAGCTAATTCCACCAAACCCTCGTACGTGCCCTAGGTTATCTTACATATCGAGTCAGTGTCTTGACCCAATTTAGGTTTACCCTTGCCAAATCTTGTTGAAAATCACCTTAAGCTTCCCATCGCAAACAAACCATTTGAAGTGTTGGCATTTTTTGCCGCTTACAAGTTATAGAAAACATTTTTAACAAGTGCAAAGACGGTGAATTTTACCTCTGAAGCATTCCTCCCATTTCCTGCAGGAGCGGTTAATTATGCCACTCTGACATTATGACTTGAAAATTCATGCTTTATGCCTTGTCGACATTTTTTGCTGCTTCTACATGAAGAACATATGCAATGGCAATTATTTTTGCCACCTCTACATAAAATGAAGTTTCTTCAACCTACGATGTCAACATTTTTTGCTGCTTCCACATGCAAATGACATGTGAGGGCGGTAAATTTTGCTGCTTCTGCATAAATATGAGTTGTACCTTACATGTGAGGATGGAAAATTTCACTGCTAATGCAATGGTAAATATCCCTCACATGCAAGGACAGTGAATTTCATCACCCATTCAAACATTCTCTTGAATTTTTTTAACTATGGGATATTTTCAACTTTGCTTTTCTGAGCTCACTTTCCTCTAATTTTTTAGACTGCTCGCACTTTAGCCCTTTCATGCGCATCCCCATAGTCATGATAATCGACATGCAATTTTCCCAGATTGTTAGTATTTCCTCTAATTGTATGATCATGACTTTTGTTGCAGTTTCTTCTTTGGATCTTTCTTCATCGACATCTTTTTGGTTGAAGCCTTTTCAAATGACAGAGTTTTCTCCAAAGAAGTCGAAAGCAATGAAGTATAAATATCAAGGTGTTTTTTTAATCACCTCAGTTACTTCTAATGTTGATGACATTAGAGATATAGAGATTGGTCATGTGGACATGGCTGAGTTTGTGGAGAGAACTAAGTCAAGCAATCCCAGCTACGAAATGAAAAAGATAATCAAAAGTAATATTTATTTGGTATCTTCTTTCCATATAGCAGCTCACAACACATAATTTATTCTTCAGTGTGCTCAGTTTTATGATAAAGATACCAGAGCTATGTTGGACGTTAGTGGCAATGTGATAATTAGATTAGATCCTGAATTTATTGATAAAGTATTTATGTGCCCTCCTGCTACAGCAGTGATAAAGCTTGATTTTGTTGAAGCACAAAAAGAATATGATAAAAATCTTTAAAAAATGAAGAAAGTAATCAATAATAAATGGCTCAAGAATCCAAGAGCAAATTTGTCAAGGTGGCTGCAGAGTTTTCCAAGAAATGACTTTATAGAAGAAGTTGGTGATTTGATAACTCTTCTCAGCAGGGTAAGAGGTTTACCCTCTTCCTCACAGTTTCATGAATATATGTATCCCTTCATTAAGATAATACTCCAAGGCAAACAAATCATCTTCTAGAGAGAACAAGTTAGCAATGATTTGCATGATTAATTGACGAAGGTATCCACTACCTTCAAATTCTACATGACTTCTTATCTGGTGTATACTGTAGCTTCAATGAGAATCTTTCTAGGTTTAACATCAGAAGGAGATATGAGAGTAACTCCAGCGTATCAATACTACTATTAGTTAACATTGAAGGGTTTTATTCATCATTTTAGGAGAGTAAATGATGCTTTTTTTATAGTATTTTTATGTCTTTTTGATCCTCAATTATAACAAAGAAGAGTGTCATATGAGGCCTGGATAGTTGTGAATGATTTTGGATGCATGTTCTTACAATTTCTTTCTTTCTTGTACCTGAGGGTTGGATTTTTCCAAGGTCATCCTTATATGCTTCAAGGATTCTTCTCAGATAAATTGGTCTTAATAGAACTATGCAGACAAATGATCATTGTGCATAATAAATATATGGAACTCAACAAGCCCAATTTCAGATTCCCAATTGAAATTGGTAAGTTTTTAGTGTTAACAGTTGGGAGAGCTAGAGTCATGGAAATTGAAATGCAGTTCGTAACCTTGCAGCAATTCAAAAGAAGACCAAATTTTTATTATAGGGGCATGAAGGACATAATTAGGAGGAAAACTCAATTTCATGAACCTATGATTGAGGATGTTTGGATAGATTTGAGAACAACGGAAGATGTTAAGAAAATGGACTACAATAGATTATCTCTTGAGCAGATTGAATATCTGGGACTTGTTGATATTTTCAAACTTGTCAATATTCTCGAGAATCTAATGGATGACGAAGAGTTGATTAATGATAGATACATTACTAAAAATATTGCTAATACCTTTCTTCCTCTAATCTAATGGTCCCAAAAGGAGCTGACCTCATTGAGGAAAATAATTAAACTTATATTGGCAAACACCAATAATTAGTTAGCAAATAAGGGAATTACTTTGAAAGAATTCATCATAGGTTCAAACGTTGAGATTCAAGAGGAAACAAAAAAAAGCAAGAGAATAGAACGAAGAATAAAAGTGACGTTCCTTTTTCTTCCAAGCCACATAAGCCTAAGATCATATTTATGATGAAGAAGTCAAAAGTTATGGAAAAAGAGTCAGAAATAGAAGATATAGAAGTTGAGAAACAAAGAGCTGAAGAACTAGCGACGGAATAGATGGAGACTGATGATAGGCTTACCAATAAATAAGAGGAGGACACTTCGTCTCCACAAGAGAATGTGCAACAAGAAACTTGAATCTCTTCTTCTTCACCTGACACAATTATTGCAGCTCCTTCACCTGTTTCTTTGATTAATGTTCCCTCTTCTGGATCACCCTCTCCTTCCAAAATAATTTTTGACAACCCTCAAAGCACTTTTGAAGATATTCTTCATTCTTCAGGGTCAATTCTCAGTTTATCATCCCCATCTTTTGATATTAGAGATAATTTTACTTTTGATCACTTAGTAAAAAGTGCAGTTTTTACTGATACTCCACCTATTATTTCCACTACCTGTGCAAGTGCAGCTCCGATAATGCTAATAATGGAGATAAATCCTAATGTAAGTACTTATGTGTTCCCACCATTGTTATCAGATTATACACCCAAAAAGAATAAATAAGCCATCTTTCCAGATGACTTTGATTTTAATAAGCTGGTGCCAGTAAAATTGAAGGCTCCAAAGAAGCCAAGTATTCTTTCAAAAATGCTTGGAGATAAGGGACACAAATTTTTGGAAATTGTAAGACCTCATTGAAAATTTTGATATAAATGCTTACTCTATCTCTAGAGTTGAATTAAGTAAGATAAATTATGAGAGTGCCAAGAGTGATATGCAGTCAGCCATGGAAATCTTGATTTAGAAATTTGATAGAGAGAAAAAAATGAAGGATCACTACAAAGTAATGGTGGAATAATTGACTGCAATGGTAAGGAGAATCACTTTCACTTCAGAAATAGTAACTCTTGAGGCCATTTATATAGAAGACCCCATTATTCATAAAGTGGAAGACCTATCTCAAAGGAAAAGTACTTGAAGAGTACTTGGATAATATGTCTGCACAAGGAGTTTTCTTACTCAAAGAGTTATCTGAGAAGACAGATAAAATGAGAAAAATAAGAGCATAAATTGATGATCTCATTAGTATTGTTTCTCAAGATATTGAAAGCATAGAAAAGTATCTTGATAAATGGGTGGATATGAGGAAACTAAAAATAAGCACCCTAATATCAATTGATGTCATTACTGATAGAGACTCTTACACTAAAACTAAAGAGGCATTGACATATAGGAGTCAGGTGCTTAAAGAGTTGATCAGTGACCTCGAATCTTCAAGAAAACTCAGTGAACAAAAAGATGTCAGTCTTTTTCATAAATTGAAAGAGCTACCTTGCAAACTTACATCATAAGATAATCAATTCTTTTTAGCAGAAGAAATGATTCGAGAATTTGAAGGTATGTTCTAGAAAGAATTTGAAGATAAGACATTCTCAATAGCCTCTGTAAAAAATATTCTAGATAATCAATTAACTCTAGATAATTTGAAAACCAAGTTAACTAGTCATGCAAAATTAGTCATAGCAGTAAGAGATGCCATAGTCAGAGCTAAGATGATTTTCAAGAACACTGTTAGTCCAGACAGTATCGGGATGCAAGCAACTTTCACTATGTACGATGCTCACATGAATAAAGATGGGAATAAAAATTGAAACTATTTTTCCCTTGGTTTAATTTCTACTTTTCAAATGTACTTTTACAACTGCTTTGGACATTTTTACATGTACTTTTTTCATATATAATTACATGTAAAAATATAAGAAGTCCTAAGTAAAAAATGAATCTTATCTTTGAACAGGTCAAAGTAGTTAAGTTTTTCCTAAGAATCCTCATGGCCTCTCCTTATAAATAAAGAGGGCCTCTATTGTAATTTTTTATCTTTTAGTTATTTGAAGCAAAACTCTACCAAAATTGAAAGGCATTTAAAGACTTTGAGCTCAAATTGTAAATCAAATTTTATCAAGTGAATGAGAAAACAAGTGACCTTTCAAACTTTGTGTTGGCATAACTTATGTTGTGAAAGAAATTATTCTTATGTCTTTTTCCTAATATGATCTTATCCATTTGATTAAATAAGTAGTGGAGTGAAAATAATCTAAGAAATGTTTTGAAGTTGATTATGGAGACTTTGTGCTACTATAATTATCTTTAGTTTGTGTTTTATTGTTTCAGAACAAAAGATATTGGAAAGGCTTTGAACTACTTTTATCTTTTGTGATCATATACTTTGTTGTAGTTTTCGGTGAAGACTTTGGGTGGCACCTCATTCTACTATGATTCAAGTTATAAATCAGTAAAAAAAGCAATGATAGACTTTGTGCTCTCGTAAATTTCTTAGTTTTTTAGTTAATATCAAGAAAGTTTTCTTTTATTTTATAATATCATTTCAGAATAAAAAGAAATGGATGTTATGATCTTACCCCTGAGTTAATATTTAGTTTAGATTAGTTTGTGATAGTTTATAGGGAACCTCCCCTTGCTGAGAGGAGAGATTTATCTCATTACACTGTGGCTGATATAACCATTTTATCTTCAGTTAGTTGATGACAAAATATTCACCCAACAGTTTTTGGTGACTTCACTAGGGAAGAATGCACAATTTGAAGCCTCACACTTTGAGTTGAAGTATTTTTAGTTCTTTTCTATTCTACATTCTGACAAATTCATGGTATATACAAAGCTAGAGAGATCGAGGTATTATTAATCCTGTATTTGAATTGATATAATAAAATAATTTTGATCTCTTCCATCTATTATCTCACTTTCAATGAATCAGGAGTTTTCCTCCTACCAATGCCAAATCTTCAATACCAGGTGAAGCTTCTAGTCCTAGTGCTATCAGAGTTTTATCTATTCATACTCTACAAAGGTTTGTTATCCCTCCTTTTAATCATCATATCATGGCAGCCTAAGGCCCTTGGGGTAACACTTTTGGCCCTCTAAATCTAACCCCACTTTTACATGAATTACCTCATAGTTCAAGAAATAATTTTTCCAAGTTCTATGGTGATGGAAAAGTTCACCCTGGTGAGCATATTGCAGCTTTCTGCATAGCCTATGGTGTGATAGACGTTGAACATAAAGATATAGCAGTAAGAATTTTTATAGAAACACTACAAAGTGCTATCACAGATTGGTTTTATCATCTTTAAATTTAGATTATAATCAATTGGAACACCCTCAAAACCAAGTTTGAGGATAGGTTCAAACCTGTAGAAGATGCACATGCCTTATTGGCTTAGCTTACATAAATGAAGAAGGAGCCTCACGAGCCTATGAAAGACTTCATTGCTAAATTCAATAAGCTGAAAAACATGTTTCCTGTAATTGCTCAGCCAACACCAAAAAATCTTAAGTGCTTCTTTATCAATTCTCAACTTCCTAAAGTGAGTTTTCTATTAAGGCGAGCTGGCCTTGTAGATCTTTCTACAGCTCAGATTTTGGCTACCATAGTCGAAGTTGATCTTATCCTTGTAGGTAAGATAAGAAAAATCTATACAAAAAATAGATTTTACTTTTTTACTGAAAATTCTTCCACAAGCACCACTGATCCTATGGTGCAAAAGTTAACAAATGAATTGCTAGCTCTGAAAAGGCAAATGTCTCGAGGTATGTCTACTCCTCCTTCTTATCAAGATATACCAAGGAGGACATTTCCCAATAATTTATATCAAGGCAATGCTGCCAAAAATCAAGGGCAAGTCAATCATCTTCCTCCCACACAGGGGAAGCTTGCCATTGAAGTAGCATCGATCAACTAAGTAGTTGGTTATTATGAAGCTGAACATGATCATTCTTTCCAACCTGAGTTAGACTGAGAAAATAATGCTAATCTCTTTGTAGAAGGAGAAAAAGAATTAGCTGGCAACTCCAATATTAGTTTTTTGAATTACCAAGATGAAGCTAAAAAAGGAGAGGTGTATGATGAAGCATATGCTATTTTTACTAGGTCCCAAAACTAATCAACTCAACAAGTTGATAAGGGAAAAGTAAGAGAAGAACCTCAACCAGTGATCTCAATTACTAAATTGAAAACTTCACTACCTTTCCAATCAAAAGACTCGGTGGTAAATAAACAAGTACATCTAACAACCCTGTATCTTTTGCTTCTATTTCTCAGACCAGTACCACATCAAATAAAAATTAGAATGATGGACTTTCTTCCTCTATTTCTAGTTCATTATAGTTATTCAACATAATTGATCATGCTAGAAAGACTAAGATCCAAATGTCTGAAGTTGAGTACTTACAAGCTAATCTTGAACAGTTTGATAAGTTGGCTGAATACATCAAAAATAAAATTGTTCCTACAAGACAAGATTTTCTAAAAGTGACTCATGATCCCTCAAAGAATAAATCCACCCAAAATAATCTTGTCACTACTCCCCTTGTTGCCTCTGAAAAAATAGAACCTTTATATGTTTCTCTATTGATAAATGGTCATAAGTTGAGCTATTGTATAATAGAATCTGGAGCATCTGATAATGTTATACCTATTAAGGTAGCAGATTCTCTCAGCTTTACCTTAACTAAGACTTTTGAGAGATGTTTTTTCATAGAAAGCAAGCAAGTACCACTTTTGGGTCAAATTAAAGATGCCAAATTTGCATTTGCGACTTTTTCAGACAAGAAGATTAAGATGACAGTCTTAGTGGCTGATGTTCTAGCTTCTTATGGCATTCTGCTCAGACGTAATTTTTAGAAAGACGTAGGTGGAGAGTTGAACATGGATTTATCTGAAACAAGGAAACTTGTTAAAGGCGTCATGTAAAAGTTGTTTCCTGAAAAAGAGTTAAAATATATTGTTACCCAAACGTCAAACCCTGAAGCTCAAATTTTGTTTGAATCTTCGAGAATAGGCAATTATTTTCTATCCACTGAAGATGTTTTTAATTCATCAGATGAAAGTTCATTAGAAGATAATTCAGATAGAAAATTAAAAAAAATCTTAGAGAAAAATTCAGGTAAAAAAATATTCTCTCACTGATGAAAAGGAATCTTTAAGAAGATCAAATTCTAATGAGATTTGAATTTTAGAATTTGATGGTAGCTGCTCCTCTACCGATTTTGGAGCTAGAATTATTTTGATATCCCCATAATGAGATATTTTTCCTTGCTCATATAAGTTGCAATTCAACAATACCAACAACACCGTTGAATATGAATCATTATTACTTGGATCGAAAGCTACTCGTGCTAGAGGTGTTAAGATTCTTCATACCCAAAGAGATGTTGAATTGGTGGTTTGTCAAGTAAGAAATATGTATCAAACTAAAAATAAAATATTGTGACATTATCACAATATTGTATGGGATTGTATTAAAAGTTTTGATGCTTTCAATATTTCTACAGTGCCAAGAGAGTTTAATGATCGTGTAGATTCATTGGCTGTCTTTGCAACCCTCATGGTTCCTCATAAATATTTTAAAGGGAATAAGTACACTATTAAGCTGGTCTTTCGACCAAGTGTATCTGATAATGTCGACCATTGGTAGGTGTTTAATGGTGATAATTAAATTATTGCTTTTCTAGAAAAGATGGATAGCTTTGAGGAGCTCTATTTTGAAGGTAGTGAATCTCCACCACGGAAATTAGTTCCCAAAATAGATTCATAAACTGATGAAGAATTTTTTTAATTGAAAGAGAATAAAATTTCAAAAGATTTGGTTTCTCTTGAAATTTTTTTTGATAAGCATGACAAATATATCAAGCAACAACAATAAATGGATTCAAGTTCCTCTATGGAGTTTGATCAAGTGAATTTGAGTTTGGAAGCAGATCCCAAAATGGTCAACATTGGAAAATGTTGCACTACTGATGAAAAGTTCAAATTCATTATTCTTCTTTATCATTACATTGATGTTTTGGCATATTCTTATGATGATTTGAAATCCTTCAGGGCTAAAGAAATTTAGCATGAAATCCTTCTTAAAACTGGGTCATTGCCTTATAAACAGAAACAAAGGCAATACAATCCCAAAATATCAGGTACTATCCTTTTTGAAATTTAGAAGACGTTAAATGCAAGAATAATTTTTCTAATTCATCATTCTACCTGGATCATGAACATAGTTTCGGTAAGAAAAAAAGAATGGAGAAATTTATATTTATGTTGATTTCAGGGATCTCAATCAGTTTTCTCTAAAATGTAATTACCCCCTACCATCATGCATCAAGTATTGCAAATAGTAATTAGCTCAAAAATGCTATCTATGTTAGATTATTTTGTTGGGTATAATCAAGTGGAAGTTAATGAAGCAGATCAATATAAAACTGCTTTCACTACACCTTGGGGCACATTTACATATCGCAAAATGCCTTTTAGTCTGATCAATGTTGACACCACATTTCAGAGAGCAATGGACCTTGCCTTCAGAGATGAAATAAGAAAGTTTATCATGGTGTATCTTGATGACTTGACTATTTTCTCTAAACATCATTCTGATCATGTGCATCATTTACAATAAGTGCTGGAATGTTGTCAATAAAATAATATTTCTCCCAATCCTAAGAAGTCAATTTTTAGGGTTACAAGAGGTAAACTTTTCGATCACATTGAATCTTGAGAAGGCACAAAAATTAACTCAGAAAGAGTCAAATCTATTCAAAATCTTACTCTACCTATTAGTAAGACTGAAGTTCATTCCTTCTTTAGAAAATTAAACTTTTTGCGAAGATTCATTCCTGAATTTGTAGAAAAAACTCACCACATTGTTGACATGATGAAAGGTAAGGCTACTTTTCATTGGACTGTGGAAGGCAAAGTGGCATTTGAAGATATCAAGAAGGCTATTGCTCATGCTCCAATCCTAGTTTATTTGGACTATACCAAAAAAATTATAGTATACAACTATGCTTCTTAACATACACTTTCAGCCATTTTACTTTAGCAGAACGAAGGTGTGGAATCTCCCATATCATTTATGAGTTGTCCTATCAAAGCTCATGAATTGAAATATTCAAACATTGAGAAGCATGTTTATGTCATGGTTAAGGCGATAAAATATTTCTAATTCTATAATCTAAATTCACATCTGTTGTTCTGGTGTTTAATACAACAGTAAAGTCTATTTTAACTCAACAGGGGTTCAATACTAAAAGGGGCAATTAGATTGCTAAAATTTAAGAGTTTGATCTTGATATCAAACCTACTAAGCTTGTATAGGGAAGAGGTCTCTGTCAATTTATTGTTGATAACGTACCCAAAAAAATAGGACATGAAGAAGTAGAAGTTGAGGACATGTCAACAGTTCTTTTTGTCACTACTACTGATGAGTGGTATTATAATATTGCTCATTTCCTTACCTATAGCGAGTGTCTTACCCATATATCTTATAAGGAAAAAAGAACTGTTAAGTTGAAAATTGCTAATTATGTCCTATAGGACAATGGTTTGTATAAAAAAGCCTTGATGGAGTATTTCTTCATTGCGTGGATAAAATGCAATAAAGTAAATTTTTGGAGTCTTTCCATGATTTGGCTTATGGAGGACATTTTTCAACACCCATGACAGCTCACAAGATTTTATGAGCCAGATATTATTGGCTTACACTATTTTAAGATGCGTACAATTGGGTACATAGGTGTGATTTGTGTCAACAGTTCGTTGGGAAACCTAAGTCGGTCGCATTACCTCTCAAGCCGGTGGTGATTGAAGAACCTTTTCAGCAATGGGGTATCAACTTCATTGGCACCATTAACCCATCCTCAAGTGTCAGACATGACTATGTTCTCACTGCAACAGACTATTTTACCAAGTAGATGGAAGCCATCTTAGTTAAGCATGCTACTTCGGAAGTGGTATGTAGTTTCCTTAAGGAAAATATTATTTTTTGATTTAGAGTTCCAAATAAGATTACAGTAGACAATGCTTCTTATTTATCTTCTCATGAAATTACTAACTTTTGCTACAGTCATGAGATTATTCTTTTCCACTTCTCAGACTATTATTTGTAAGGAAATGGTCAGACAAAATCAAGCAACAAGAATCTGGTTACTATTATCAGGAAACTAGTAGATGATAATCAGAGAACTTAGCATAAAGCATTGTTCGATACTTTATGGGTAGATAGGATTATGCCTAAGAGAGCAATAGGTATTTCATCATTTCAACTTCTGTATGGTCTGAATGCAGAAATACCAATTACCTTGAAACTACCAACACTGAAGTTGGCAAAGGTAGTGGAAGACCAAACATTTGAAAATTTTATTGATAAGAGGATCATTTACCTAACTGAACTAAAAGAGCAATGAACTATGGTAGTGGAATACTGAACATCAAAATCAGATAAATAAACTCTTCGACAAGAAAGCAAAGATTTGTGAGTTTCATATTGGAGATCAAGTCTTGTTGTGGGACAAGAGGAGAGAACCAAAAAGAATGTATGAAAATTTTGATTTCTTGTAGAGAGGTCCATTCACTATTCATCAATTTTGTGGTGAAAATATTTTCTTGCTGGAATATCAAGATGGAACACCATTCTCACTACCTCCTAGTGGGTAACATCTGAAACACAGTTAATCCTTGAAGTATCAGATAAGTTTATTTATATATTTGTATAATTTTATATTTATATTTATATTTTTATTTAGTTATTTGTGTCTTTTTATTTTTGGTAGCTTGACTCCGTAGCCCAATGGCATGGATGAAGGCACTTAGAGACTAGATTCTACTTCATTCTATCACTTTAAAGTTCAATAGATGGAAGTTACCCAGCCAGAGATAACTATTGTTCCCAAAATCAGATACATTTATTTTGTGGACAACTTCTACGAAACTTATTCATTTCGTAATCTACAATCTAATTTCATTGTTCGAGACAAGATTCTCTTGATCTCAAGTGAAGTTGACTGACATCTTGGGAAAGTTTACAACACTCCCTCGTCATGATTTCTCAAAAATCATGAAACCCATTGTAGTCTTTATCTGATCAAAATATCAATTTTGATCATTTTTAAGGTGTTAGAAAAAAATTATTTTCTCCATGCATAGGCAACATTTTTTGCTGTTGTTGCATATTTTTTATTTCTCAATGCATCAGTGGCACTTTTTGCTGCCAATACATGTCTTACCCTTGTCATATGCAAGGGCAGCTATTTTTTTTGCCCAAATAGAGATTTTTCAAAATCTCAAATTTTGTGTGACATTTATGGTCGCATGCGCTGAGTTGTTAAAACTTGTTTTGGGGCATTTAAATTAATTTTTGATTGTCATTTTGATCATTTTATATTTCCTAGACTCCTCCCTACAACCATTCAATCGTGAAAATGAGTAAGGTTTTGAATTCACCAACCATCAAGCTTAGGACTTCGAGATTGCCCGATAAGTCATTTTACTTCTAGTTTTTATTTTATTAAGTTTTCTTTTTCCTTTAAGTTGAAATTTTCTGTTTATTTGGTTTTTTGTTTTCAGTAGTTCAACCCTCATTTTATTTTTGCTTTACCCAAGTGAGCTTTAACGGTTAATTCTACCAAACCCTCGTATAGGCCCTAGGTTATCTTGCATATCGAGTTGGTGTCTTGACCCGACTTAGGTTTACCCTCACCAAGTCTTATTGAAAATCACCTTAAGCATCCCATTGTAAACAAACCATTTACAGTGTTGGCATTTTTTGTCACTTTCAAGTTATAGCAAACATTTTTAACAAGTGTAAAGGCGGTGAATTTTACCTCTGAAGCATTCCTCACATTTCCTGCAGGAGCATTTAATTATGCCGCTCTAACATTATAACTTGAAAATTCATACTTTATGCCTTGTCAGTATTTTTCATCGCTCCTACATGAAGAACATATGCAATGGTGGTTATTTTCGCTGCCTCTACATAAAATGAAGTTTCTTCTACCTGTAATGTCGACATTTTTTACTACTTCCACATGCAAATGACATGCGAAGGCAGTAAATTTTGCTACCTCTGCATAAATATCAATTTTTATTTACATGCGAGGATGGCAAATTTCACTGCTAATGCAAGGTAAATATCCCTCACATGAAAGGATGGTGAATTTTGCCACCCATTCAAACATTCTCTTGAATTTTTTCTAACTTTGGGATATTTTCAATATTGCTTTTCCAAGCTCATTTTTCTCTAATTTTTTTGCCCTGCTCGCACTTTATCCCTTTCAGGTGCATCCCCATAGTCATGATCATCGATATGCAATTTTTCCAAATTACCAATATCTCCCCTAATTATATGATCATGACTTTTATTGCAATTTCTTCTATGGATCCTTCTTCATCGACATCCTTTTGGTTCAAGCCCTTTCAGATGACTGAGTTTTCTCTGAAAAAATTGAAAGCAATGAAGTATAGATATCAAGATGTTTTTTTAATCACTTCAGTTACTTCTAATGTTGATGACATTAGAGATACAAAGATTGGTCATGTGGACATGACTGAGTTTGTAGATAAAACTAAGTTAAACAATCCTAGCTACGAAATGAAGAAAATAATCAAAAGTAACATTCATTTGGTATCTTCTTTCCTTATATCGGCTCACAACATAGAATTTGTTCTTCAGTGTGCTCAGTTCTATGATAAAGATACCAAAGTTGGGTTGGATGATAGTGGTAATGTGATAATTAGACTGGATCTTGAATTCATTGATAAAGTGTTCATGTGCCCTCCTACTACAGAAGTGATAAAGCTTGATTTTGTTGAAACACAAAAAGAATATGACAAAAATCTTAAAAAAGTGAAGAAGGTAATCAACAATAAATGGCTCAAGACTCCAAGGACAAATTTGTCAAGGTGGCTGTGAAAGTTTCTAATAAGTGACTCTACAGAAGAAATTAGTGATTTTATAACTCTTCTCAGCAGGGTAAGAGGTTTGCCCTCTTCCTCATAGTTTCATGAATGGATGTATCCCTTCATCAAGATAATACTCCAAGGTAAACAAATCATCTTCTGAGAAGAACAAGTCAATAATGCTTTGCACAAGCAATTGATGAAGGTATCCACTACCTTCAAATTCTACGTGACTTCTTATCTGGTATATATTACAACTTCAATGAGAATCTTTCCAGGTTTAACATCAGAAGGAGATAGGAGAGTAACCCCAGTGTATCAATACTACTCTCAGTTAATATTGAAGGGTTTTATTCATCATTTTAAGAGAGTAAATGATGCTTTATTTACAATATTTTTATGTCTTTTTGATCTTCAATTAGAATAAAAAAGAGTGTCAAATGAAGCCTAGACAATTGTGAATGATTTTGGATGCATGTTCTTACAATTTCCTTATTTCTCGTTCCTGAGGGTTGATTTTTTCTAAGGTCATCCTTATATGCTTCCAAGATTCCCCTAAGATAAATTGGTTTTAATATAACTATGCAGACAAATAATCATCGTGCATAATAAACAAATGGAACTCAAGAAGTCTAATTTTAGGTTCCCAATTGAAATTGGTAGGTTTTCAGTGTTAACCGCTAGGAGAGCTAGAGTCATGGAAAACTAAAATGCAGCTCATAACTTTGAAGCAATTAAAAAGAAGACCGAATTTTGATTACAGGGGTGTGAAAGACATAATCAATAAGAAAACCCAATTTCATGAACCTATGATTGAGGATGTTTGGATAGATTTGAGAACAACGAAAGATGTCAGAAAAATGGACTACAGTAGGTTATCTCTTGAGTAGATTGAATATCTGAGACTTACTGATATTCTCAAGAATCTAGTGGATGAAGAAGAGTTAGTTAATGATAGATACAATATTGAAAAGATTGTTAATACCCCTCTTCTTCCAATCCAATAGTCCCAAAAGGAGCTGACCTCATTGACGAAAAGATTTAAACCTAGATTGGCAAAGACCAATAATTTGTTAGCAAATAAGGGAATTACTTTGAAAGAATTCATCATAGTTTCAGAAGCTGAGATTTAAGAGGAAACAAAAAAAAGTAGAGAATATAAAGAAGAACAAAAGTGATGTTCCTTCTTCTTCTAAACCGCATAAGCCTAAGATCATATTTGTGATGAAGAAGTCAAAAGTTATGGAAAAAGAGTCAGAAATAAAAGATATGAAAGTTGAGAAACAAAGCATTAAAGAATCAATGACGAAACAGATGGAGACTGACGATAGGCCTACAAATCAATAAGAAGAGGAAACTTTGTCTCCACAAGAGAATGTGCAACAAGAAATAGGAATCTCTTCTTCCCCACCTGACACACCTATTAGAGCTCCACCCGTTTCTCTGAATAATGTTCCCTCTTCTGGATCACCCTCTCCTTCCAAAATAATTTTTGACAACCCTCAAATCACTTTTGAAGATATTCTTCATTCCTTAGGGTCAATTCTCAGTTTGTCATCCCCATCTATTGATATTAGAGATAGTTATACTTTTGATCACTTAATAAAAGGTGCAATTTTTACTGATACTCCACCTATTATTTCCACTACTTGTGCAAGTGCAACTCTGGTAATGCCAATAATGGAGATAAATCTTAATGTAAGTACGTCTATGGTCCCACCATGGTTATCAATTTATACACCCAAAAAGAAGAAATAAGCCATCTCTCCAGATGACTTTGATTTTAATAAACTGGTGCCAGTAAAATTGAAGGCTCCAAAGAAGCCAAGGATTCTTTCAAAAATGCTTGGAGATAAGGGACACAAATTTTTGGAAATTGTAAGACCTCCACAAGATGCAACCATTGAAAATTTTAATATAAATGATTACTCTATCTCTAGAGTTGAATTAAGTAAGATAACTTATGAGAGTGCCAAGAGTGATATGCAGTCAGCCATGGACATCTTGATTCAAAAATTTGACAGAGAGAAAGAAATGAAGGATCACTACAAAGTAATGGTGGAATAATTGATTGCAGTGGTAAGGAGAATCACTTTCACTTCATAAATAGTAACTCTTGAGGCCATTTCTATAGAAGACCCCATTATTCATAAAGTGGAAAAGACTTATCTCAAAGGAAAAGTACTTGAAGAGTACTTGGATTCTTTACTCACAGAGTTATCTGAGAAGACAGTTAAAATAAGAAAAATAAGAGCAGAACTTGATGATCTCATTAATATTATTTCTCAGGATATTGAAAGCATAGAAAAGTATCTTGATAAATAGGTGGATAAGAGGAAACTGAAAATAAGCACTCTAATATCAATTGGTGTCATTACTGACAGAGACTCTTACACTGAAACTAAAGATATATTGACATATAGGAGTCGGGTGCTTAAAGAGTTGATCAGTGACCTCGAATCTTCAAGAAAACTCAGTGAATAAAGTGATGTCCATCTTTTGCATAAATTGAAATATCTACCTTGCAAACTTACATCACAAGATAACCAATTCCTTTCAGTAGAAGAAATGATTCAGGAATTTGAAGGTATGTTCCAAAAAGAATTTGAAGATAAGACATTTTCAATAGCCTCTGTGGACAATATTCTAGATAATCAGTTAACTCTGGATAATCTGAAAACCAAGTTAACTAGTCATGAAAAATCAGTCACAACAGTAAGAGATGCCATAGTTAGAGCTAAGATGATTTTCAAAAACACTGTTAGTCTAGACAGTATCGGGATGCAAGCAACTTTCACTATGTACGATGCTCACATGAATAAATATGGGAATACAAATTGAAACTATTTTTCCCTTGGTTTAATTTCTACTTTTCAGATGTACTTTTGCAACTGCTTTAGACATTTTTACATGTACTTTTTTCATATGTAATCATATGTAAAAATATAGGAAGTCCTAAGTCAAAAAGGACTCTTATCTTTGAATAGGTCAAAGTAGTTAAGTTTTTCCTAAGAATCCTCAAGGCCTCTCCCTATAAATAAAGAGGTCCTCAATTGTATTTTTTTAAGCTTTTAGTTATTTAAAGCAAAACTCTACCAAAATTGAAAGGCATTTTAAGACTTTGAGCTCAAATTATAAATCAAAATTTATCAAGTGAATGAGAAAGCAAGTGACCTTTCAAACTTTGGTTGAAATAACTTGTGTTGTGAAGAAAATTGTTCTTATGTCTTTTTCCTAATACGATCTTATCCGTTTGATTAAATAAGTAGTGTGAGTGAAAATAATCTGAGAGATATTCTGAAGTTGATTGTGGAGACTTTGTGCTACTATAATTATCTTTAGTTTTTGTTTTATTGTTTCAGAACAACAGATATTGGAAAGGCTTTGAACTACTTTTATCTTTTGTGATCATATACTTTGTTGTGGTTTTTAGTGAAGAATTTGGGTTACACCTCATTCTACTATGATTCAAGTTATAAATCAGTAAAAGAAGCAACGATAGACTTTGTGCTCTCGTGGGTTTCTTAGTTTTTTAGTTAATATCAAGAAAGTTTTCCTTTATTTTATAACATCATTTCTGAAAAAAGAGAAATGGCCCTGAGTTAATATTTAGTTTAGATTAGTTTGTGATAGTTTATAAGGAACCTCCCCTTACTGAGAGGAGAGATTTATCTCATTACATTGTGGCTGATATAACCATTTTGTCTTCAGTTAGTTGACGACAAATATTCACCCAACATATATATATATATATATATATATATATATATATATATATATATATATATATATATATATATATATATATATATATATATATATATATATAACTTTATGCAAAAAAAATTATATATATAATTTTTTTCCATAAAAATGCACCTAAAACCCCCATATATATATGAGGTTTTTGGGTGCCTTTTTATGAAAAACACTGTGTGTGTGTGTGTGTGTGTGTGTGTATGTGTGTGTGTAAATGCATTTAAACCTCCTCTCGTCCCCACCCACCCACACATATATATTTCTGCATAAAAAGGCACCGATAAATTTATATGTTGGTATTTTTAGATTTTGTATATTTATTTATACGTTAGTATTGTTTGATTTCATATATTTATATATAGAAATAATCAGGCTGACATGTACTAAACTTATTTATATGTCAATATTTTTTTATTTTGTATATTTAAATGTAGATATTAAAAATAATCAAGCTGATCTAGACTAAACTTATCCAGACTTGCCCACAAATCTATATCAGGGCAAAATTTATGTAGCTATTGTTATGCCCTTCATATAAATCAAGGGACATAATATTTCTTTGTCTAAATATCTAAGCAAGAAGCAAATTCATCATGCCAAACTACAATTTGTCGTACTCATATGTTTATGGTTACAATAGAACTTCCTGAGTTTGAAATGTTTCCAAATTTATAACCTCTTTTTTACATTTTATTTATTTATTTTTCTTTACATCTAAATTTTTACAACACTATCCTTCCTTTACAACTAATGATATTTCTTGATTGTTCTCTACATCTAAATTTATATACAACCACTCTTCCTTCATAAATAATGCTCACAAGTATTTACAAATTATGCTTTGGTAGAAAATTATTTCACCAAAAAATCCTAAAACCATATTACATAGGTTAGCACATAAATCCTTGTGAAAGTAAGATCAATAAAAGTACAATTAGAAAACTTCGATAACAATATTGCTCTAGAGAAAATGGAACACATTTGTGAACAAGGAATATGTAGAGGGGAGGTTAGTCTTGTGTTGGTCTAATAAAACAAAATCAAAATAACACATTCAAATCCTAACACCTCTAGCCTAGACACTAGGGGGAGCATAGGTAACAAACATACAAATGAAAGCACAACTAGAACATAAAATAAACCTTTTTTTTACCTTCCTTAGAGCTCCAAATGGATTGTTGAAGTGGCTTGCTCGATTTGTGCATCAAGAAGCCTTTACCAATAAAGTTTTATTTGCTCTTTCTCTCCTTAACAACTTAGCTTCGCTGATTGGCTTATGAATTTTAGCATGGTAACATTGGATTAATGAAGCTTATAGGAAATCATGCATAATAACACTACACTATCAAAGCTTAGATATCAATAGGCATGACCTTGTATTTATAGCCTCAAAAGGTAACTCTCATTCAAGTTGAGTTAAGGTTGAGTTTAAACATGGAATGAGTTCAAACAAACCTTAGGTGAGTTGAGGATAACTTTAGTTGAGTTAAAAGTTATCTTGTAATTATGATTTTTAATTACTAGCCATGACTCTCAAATTAGATATTTTGAGATATTTTGGAAGAGTTTGACAACTCATAAAGACAATGATGAAAAGGCTCGATATTTTGATTTTTGGAATTTTTATTTTTAGATATTTATTAATTACAAATAGATAATTCAACTAAGCATTTAATATTATTTAATTAGATGATTCATTTTTATTAGCATTTTAACTCTTTTAAGATTTGATTGAGTGCCCCACTTAATGGGTTTGTAGGCCAAACTGACAGTTGTTAGGTCACAAGGTGATCAGGGATGAATCCATGAGAGATTATTGTTACGTACAGGCTAATACCTCAAAGAGGGATGCCTCAACATGATTTTGAGTATTCTTGAATAATCCATGGATGAAATTTAATGATTCTTAGGCTCAATTTTCAATGTTTGGTAGGAATCAGTCTGAAGTTTGGTCGAGAGCTAGAATTGGATGTCTACAGTTTGCCCCTATTTGGGAAGACATTGCAAGCCATAGGCATAATAACATCTTATTAAAGAATAAAAATGTTTTTAAGAGGGAAATTAATTATTAAAGAAGAAGCTCCAAACAATGTTTGGGAAACCTATAATGATGCCCTTTGAGGGAGTGACCGACACACACGATTGATGGATGGTCCCTTGATAAGAAAAAAATGAAGAAGGAAATTAACCCATGGGTGAGATTAATCCAGTCGAGATAATGCTTGTATGTATTTATTTAAAAAGTATTGATTTTACCAAAGGTGATTACAATCAGTAATAAAGGTTGAGACGCTGATTTGCCCAAAGGTGATTATAATTAGTGGCACAGGCTCATGCCCCACTAGGGTGAATGAGTAAAATATTGATATGCTCATAGGAAATTATAATCATTAAGGTGATCTAGATTGAATAATATTTTTTTGGTTGTGTCTTAGTAGGGCAGATTGACAAGCATAACTCAAGGATATAACCTATCATATAGATTAAAGATGAGTAGGTGCAAATGTATATGTGATGGTCTAATACTAAATAAGTCATAAATAATGAAGCACATAAGGATTCACAAAGTGATGAAAAAGATGATTGGAATAATAAAGGTGGTCGAGCTGACCTGAGATATGTCATGTATCCAAGTGTTGCTTACATAGTCGAAATGGACCTCAGGCCAATGTAGTTCACCCAGATGTGGGAGAAAATGAAAAGAAGAATAAAAGAATAAGAATTGATCAATTTGAATGATTTGATTATACCTACCAATGTGAAGATGTTCATCCTTATTATCATGAATATAAATAGAATGATCAATGGGTTGAGTTGATCAAGGAGGGTAGGAGGATTTACCAAAGTTACCAAGGTGAAGTTTATGTGACACCATTGATTGTAAGATTTCTTGAGCTAATTTTTGATGTAGCACATGATGGTATAGATCATGATATAAAATACCATGATGACCTAACCGTAATCTACATAAGGATTGGTTCCCTATCTAATAAATAATTGAAAACAATGCACCAATGATAAAAACCATAATGACAATGTTGACGTATGAATATGGATAGACTCAAGAATAATGCACAAGGAATCACCCACTGAACATGTATAGATTGAATCAAGGCACAACAAAGAAAACAAAAAAATAGGCAAATAAACATCAAAGCAAACGAACACACATATAAAACCATGAAAGTAAAAGCAACATAAATCATCATGTAGTCTCAATATCTATGGGTGAAGACTCAATGGAATGATACAAAGGTGGTGCCCCCAAGCAAAGTTTTATGTAAAGGGAAGGTCGCACCCCCACTGGTAGTGGAATGGACTGGAACTAACAATGAATTTGCCCTAGTAAATAGGATGACTTACTAGGTTTAAATAGGATAAATGTTTTTGGATTTTGAGGCTTAATATCTCTTTAAGAGATTGTAAGCCAATTTTCTATTTTTTAGGATTTTGAAATTTTACTAAATGTTTTTAGAATTTTCTAAGTGTCTCAACTCAATAGAGAACTAGAGAGATGACATGGTCCAACTCATAAAATGGTAAGAGCATAGCTTAGGTTGCTCACAAAATGGTGAGACTGTTGGAAATGGGGTGACTGAGTTGATTTTAATGTAAATTAAGTGATGACTACATGGTCCCATTAGGACCTCAAGTCATGGTAGTTTTGCCTACACAAAAGGCAATGAAATTTGACTAGGTAGCAACAAGTTCGTGAATTAGGCAAATAATAATAGTAAGGATGAGGTGATGTGGCAATGCATGGTAAAGGTGTTGTTCCTAATTTTTCTATTAGTGGTTATAATTAAGAAACATGACAAAGGGTCAATGGTATTAATTTTCCCATAGGTGGTTATAATTAGTAACACTAGGTGGAACATTGATTTGCCCAAAGGCAATTATAATCTATGGCACTAGTCAACGTAAATGAAAGATGCAATTGCCAAATCCACTATCATACTACCTTCATATACTACCATTTGAACACTAAATTCTAAAACTACCAAAATTGGATCAAAATCCCCTCATGGAAGGTGTCGAAATAACCAATGGAACCAAGGTCAAAAGGGTTAGGTAAGGTGGGTAAAAATGAGTTTGGTCAATATGGAAGGTATGGTATAATGGTATATGGTAGAACATAATGAAGATGATAGGAAGGCAATTAGCTATAATGGTAATAGGGTTGCCCCCAAGTGATAAGGTAAGGTGAATGGTAAGGTATTAAATAACAACAAGATGGATGGTAAATGAAAGTGACAAGGTAAATGAAAGTGACAAAGTAAATGGCAAGGTAAAGATATGGTTTTGTTGTTCTTGCTAATGTGGAGATGCACATCCTGATCAAGATATGATATAACTAGAATAGTTAAATGTTGTAAATTGCTAGCCCACACCTCTTCTGAATATATGCTCTATCAAGAACCTACTACAGATTTGGACTCCAAGAATGTTGTTGTGATCTTTATTGGTCATCAATTTTATTTCCTTCAAACTTTGAGACAAGATGTCTTTGTAACCTCTACAAAGGAAAGTGTAGCCAGGGATGGTATACAAATAAATATTAGATGATAGGTCTGATTTGACAATGTAAACGTGGATGACAATGGAATGTATAATGCTTTGGAAACACATGAAGACTAGAATTTATTAGGCACACATAATGTTGTTGACTCCAGATACAACATAACTTTGGATGTGGTAGGGCCAAAGTATTTTGAACATCCTTTTGATAGGATTACTAGATTTTTTGTAGTTTGGGCCTGAGTATGGTTGCCTATGTGATTATGTTGTAGATTAGACACTGTATTGATGTTATATTTACTAATGTCTTCATAAAGCAGTGAATAACTGTTGTGCTCAACTATTAGTGCCTTAAAGAGGCTTTCACTAATGAATTTGTCTTGATTGTTCCAAAGCAACTCCGAGAAAGTTTCATTAAGGAATGTTGACTTTTGACTTATATTATCATCTAGTGTCTCAAACAAGTTTTCACTAGAAGATGTTGAGTTTGGACTTTGATTATCCCCTAACACCTTTGAAAAGGTTTCAGTAGGATATTATTCTTATTTTGTATGAATGGGGTCTTGGTCCCCTGATATTATACAACTAATATATCACCATGATTGCAGTTTAACAAGGTATGATTCAGTTGGTCCCAATCGACACTTGTGAGAGGTGGAATGTATATCTAATGGCTATGTTGGGTGGTGTTAATGGCACATGGAATAGTAATGAAATGGAGAGAGGCAACACAATCTTCATAGAAGATAATAGGATAACTTGTGTTGAAACTAAAGCAATCATCCTCAAAAATTGTGGAAGGATCACAAATATATACAAATTGATATGCAAGGCATGCGTAACCAATATTATAACATCTACAAATGTATTTTGATTTTGAATCTGAGTCTAACTCAAATGAATCTAAATTTGATGTTGATACTGACATTGATTTTGCTTCTGATGCTAAATTTGTTACTAGTTAAAAAATAAAACTTGACTCTAATCTCGATTCTCCTTTAATTATGGATGTTGCTACAATGATGTTTGGTTGAACATTTGGTATTGCATAAGTAATGGCTTATGATGGCATAATGGGATCTTTAGAAATAGGCTTAGCTAAGAAGGACTCCACATAGATTGGCTTGTCAAAGTGAGACTCCTCAATGAAGGGAAAAAGTTTAGGAGAAAACTCCATAGAGACTGGCTTGTTAAATGGAGGCTCTTTAAAAATAGGATAATGGTCAAGATAATGATTTGACCAAAGGCATTTTTAATCATTAAGAAGTGACTCAACAAAGATTGGTTCATTAGAGTGAGACTCCTCGACCAAAGGGAAAGGATCTAAAGGTGATTCATCATAGGTTGACTCATCACAAATAGGTGTTTCAACAAAAACATTATGAATTGGTTGGTTCTCTTGACCTTGGTTTATAATTGGTTGAAAAATATCAGTTTTGACCACATCCTAGTTTTCAAATGATGGCTCTTGGAAAGATGTTGATTGGATCTGTTGGGGATTGACAATCAACATGAATCTCATAAAGTGGGGAAGGTTTGAAATGGATGAAGAATGACCAGTAGTTGGATAATGATTTTTTTGTACATAGGCTCATCTACAATGGGCTCAACAAAGGCTAGCTACCGATCTAGGTTGGTAATTATGACTCATCTAGTCATAATTGTAGAACCTTATTGGGATTATGAGCTACCATACTTGCAAGGGCTTGGAATGGTAATACACGGGCATTGTGAATCTTAGTTGCTCACACAAACCAAAGGACTAGGGATTAGAATGGTAATGGTAGGGTATTGTGAAGGTTGGTTGATATCACAAGACAAAGTAGGAGGTCTTATAATGGTAATGGTAGGCATTTACAAATCTTGGTTGTTAATGCAAGCCAAAGGAAGAGGGTTTGGTATAGTAATGATAGGGTGTTTTGAAGCTTGGTTATTATTGTGAGCCAAAGGATGAGGTCCTATAATAGTAATGGTAGGGCATTGCAAAGCTTGGTTGTTAACACAAGCCAAAGGATCAGGGCTTGGAATAATGATCCTTGGTCATTGTGGATCTTGGTTGCTTGCATGGACCAAAGGAGGGTTAATGGTATAGGTAGGGGATTGAGTACCATTCTCATTAAAAAGGTAAACTTGGTACATTAATCGTCCCAAAAAATGTGTCACCAAATACTATGCTTGAGGATCTTGGCTTTATTCTCCAAATTGAGTATTATAAGGAGGATAACGATTTGTCTCACAAACCACATCATCACCATAGGGGTATTTAACAAAGTCATCTTGTGTAACCACGTTATCATAATTTGGATTGTACATGGCTCCACTACAAATGTAATGAAACATATCCAAGTTAATGACTAACATTCCATGAAGATAGTCCTAAAGTTCTATAAACTCTTAAAAATAAGGTCTAAAATTCAAATGGTTTAAACTTGGTCTAACTTGGGCTAAGGATATGGATCTGTATGTCTAAAATGGGCAATGATAAAACTTGGTCTAAAACAATCCAACGTCAAATGTTTTATACAAAAAGGTCAAGTGGATGGATAAAACCAGAATGCCAAACTTAGGTAAAAAGTGTTTCAAACAAGTCTAAGGCAGGTCTAAATAAATAAAGATTTTCTAGGTATTTTGGAAACAAGACAAAAAATCTAGGATCAAAACTAAAATTACTAGGTCTTTTTGGAACAAGGCACAAAAGCTATACTTTAAACAAAACTAGGTCTAAGAGGCAAGAGATGTAATCTAACAAATTTGAAACACTTTAGCACAAACTAGGCATTCAAATTTAAACACACACGTGATCATTTGGCAAAAATACATTGAAATATAGGCATATGGAAGATAGACCACTTCCCAAATTTAGGCACAAAAATAGTCTATAAATCGAACAAGGGATTAACCTAAGTTACAAAACCCACAAGTGAAAGGTAAATGAATAGGCCAAAATTACATGAGGCTTAAGAAAAAACCAATCAATGTTTGGATTTGAACTTATCAAGGTTAAATTTTAAATGAATTGAGAAGACTAGGCTTCTCAAAATAGACAACAAGCTAGACAATAATTAACAACATGATGGTACTAGGCATAGACCAATAAGGCACATGTGGTTTTGATTTTGTAATTTTAGACACAAGGCAATAAGTATTTAAAAAAATTATAGTAGCGTAACAACACTATCATTCTCTAAAGGTATGATAAATGGTTTATTTCAAACACTATAAGGCATAAGACTTGGAATTAAATGGGCAGTGTAATGACACCTCTTTTTAAATAAGTGACACACACACAAAAGTTTGATAAAAGATTAAGGAAAATGTGTGATGTCAAATGGATGGAATGATGCCTCTTCAAACAAAGGAGAAATGAACAAATGATACTCATCTTTAGACGTGGTATGATAAACAAATAGTTATGACTCAATACCAAGCAAGTAAAGAGGAAAAAATGACAAAAATGCCTAAATGTAACGTCCTAAATCCTAAAACTGATAAGGTTGCATCATACTGTTAAATTTTGTCTATATACATGCTATTGATAGGTTTTTAAGTTGTTAATCCAAAAAGTAAAAGCAGATAAAAATTAGGGTTTTAGGCCCTCTCTTCTCTCAAGAGTTTGTACGATGACATGGAACTTTGGGCTACTTAGCTTGCATTAATAATATGTCTACGGTAAGTGAGGTTGTCTTAACTATCAATTTTTATTTGTACTAAATGATCCCATATGTGTGGCAAACACAATGGCACATCACGTCATTTGGATCCATGTTAACTAGATTATTATGAAAAAGTATTATCTTTTTCACAACCACTACAACCATTAATTGCTCAGTGTAGTGTGATGTCTGAGTTAACCCTATGGTTTGAGGTCGAGTACCACTAATGAAGCTTGTTTAATTGCTCAAACAAGAATCCCAACAAGTCACCCTCAATTTATATACCCCACCATGTATTGGGGTCAAAATGATGTCAAGAGATGAATTCTCAAGTCAACGCTTCCCTAGAGAACTTGTACGGAGGTGATGAACTCCTGTCAACAAGACAAAATACATGAAAATAAAGAAAGTGGAAGGATTTTAAGGTCATTTTGGGGTCACCCAAATCATACAAATTTTGTGGAGGGCCTTAGCGAATTTTCTTTCATGCTTTTGGACCAAAGCAATAAATGCAAAGAGTGAGTGTTTTTGATCACCTAAGTTCCTTCAAGGGGATTGGGGAGAGCATACACGTGCCACTCATTTTGCTAAATAAACACTCAATCAAGCAACATGAAAATGAAAACTCTTATGAGTATTAAACTAAAGTGAGAGATAATTTTTATAACACCAAACAAAATATGTCATGAAGTTTAGCCCTTTGGCATTTTGTTGAAAATTTAAACAAAATAAAAAATAACTCAAGTAAAGGATTTAAAAACACCAAATTCAAATGTGAGTTTTTACAACTTAAAGTGTTAAAAATTGTCTTTTCTTGGCCTTTGGTCCTGCAAAAGATGTTAGGAGGTCCTTGTGCTTAGAATCAAAACATAAGTGGGCAAATGACATTTGAGTTTCAGCTCTCGAGTTTTCAAAATTTTACACAGGGTGCAAAACTGTAGAAACGCAGAGTAATATTGCTACTTTTCCTACAAACCACAACTATTAAGACAAAACTACAAGTTTCTTATAAAATAGAGGGTTAACACAAAACCACAACTATTAATGCAACATCACAACACTTAACACAATATCACTACTCTTAATGCAAATTTGTAACTCTACCCTGTAACATAAAATAGTTAGTCAGAAAACTTCCTTGGTTAGGCAATATCATGATACTTAGTGTAATATCATAATAGTTAAGGCAATACATTGATTGAAAAGTCATAATATTGTTTAATATCACTACTTATCATGTAATATCACAACTGGAAACACAAAATTACAATTGAAAATGCAATACTACAACTATAAATGTAATACTGCAACTCCCTAGTTGTATTATTGTTAATAATGTAACTGAATTTGCAATAATGCAATTGAAAATTTAAAATTGTAAATCCCTAGTTGCATTATTGTCAATAATGCAACTAAATTTGCAATAATGCAACTCCCTAATTGCATCATTGTCAATAATGCAATTGACTTTGCAATAATACAACTAGGAGTTGTAATAATGTAACTAAGAGTTGCATTATCGTAACTTATCACACAAAATCACCACTTATCATGCAACATCGCTACTTTTCATGCAATATTGCTACTGTAAAGTCATGGTATTGTGCAATATCATAATTCTTCCTATAAAAGAGAATAGTTAGTAAAAAATTATGGTGGTTAGGGACAATACCATGACTGGTAAGATAATATCATGACTATAAAATCATAATATTGTGCAATGTCACAATTCCAGAGAGCAAAAATGCGAGCTGGAATTGCGACTCTAAAAAGCAAATTCATGATTTTTAATAAAACATATTAGATTCAGCAAAGAGATTGAGAAATGAAATTAATCAACGTACAAAAAAATATATGAGAGGCCTATTAAATAGGAAAGAAAAACACTTGAGAAAATAGGGGGTGGGAGCACCCTTAAGCATCGGGTAGCATAAACTAGCTAATCCATTAAAAATAAACTAACTTATTAACCCAAGTGGTTAAAATAACTAACCAATGTGCATAGATAATATACCTTATTCAATAACCCAAGGTATTTACAATAATATGCTAACACCCTCCCTTAATGACAAAACTATAAATAAGACCAAGTTTATCTCTAAATTTTATGAACTTGTTTGCACCAAGTGGTTTGGTCATTATATCAGTTGGTTGCTTTGTAGTGGGGTAGTAGAAGAGACTGATGTCTTCATTTGTAACCAACTATCAGATGTAATAATGGTGAACCTTAATGTGTTTGGTCATGGCATGGAATATTAGGTTCTTAACCATCTTCATAACACTCTGGTTGTCACAAAAAAATGAATTAGGCTTTGATGACTCAAACTGAAGATCCTCTAAGATTTTTTTATCCACATAGTTTCACAACCTACACTGACCATAGATTTATACTCTGATTATATTGAAAATAATGCCATTGTATTTTGTAGTTTACTCTACCATGAGAAAACTCCTAAACCAAGAGTGAAAACATAGCTTGTTGTTGATTTTCTTGAATCTAATGATCCTACCCAATTAGAGTCAGAATATCCTAAAAGCTCAAAATCTACAAACTTCTTATACAATATGCCAAAGTCAAGAGTACCTTTGACATATCTTAATACTTTATTTACAGCTAACCAATGTAATTCCTATAGTTTAGACATGAAGTGAGATAGAAAACTCACTGCAAACCAAATATCCAGTCTAGTGGTAGTGAGGTAAATGAGACTACCCACTAGCTGCCAATACACTGTTTCATTGACCAGAGGTGAATCAATGTCAGTTAGAATTTTAGCTCCAACTTCCATAGGTGTGTGAGTTGTATTACAATACATTATTCTAAACCTTTCCAACAATGATTTGACATACTTACTCTGTGACATGAATACAACACAATCACCTTGACAAAAATCAACACCTAAACAATAGTTTAGTAGTCTTAAGTCTATCATTTCAAAAGTACAACAAATATCATCATTCATCTACTGAATGAGACTGGCACTAATCCTAATGATGGCTATATCATCAACATATACAACGAGAATCAAGATATCATCACCAAACACCTTTACATAGAGAATTGGTTCAGAGTTACACCTTTTTAAATTAGACTCCCTAAGGTATGTATCTATCTTCATATACCAGGCTTGAGGAGCCTGTTTAAGCCCATACAAGGACTTGCTCAATTTGTACACAAGATGTTCCTTACCAAGAACCTAAAAAACCCATGGCTGAACCATGTAGACTTCCTCCTCCAGATCTCCATTCAAGAAAGCACTCTTAACATCCAACTTGAGCAGCAATAACAACAATCAAATGAAAAATTCCCATATTTGTAGTAGGAGAAAAAAGCTTTTCATAATCAACCCCTTCCTCTTGTGCATAACCTTTTTCAACAAGTTTGGCTTTGTGTTTATCCAAGGAACCATCTGCTTTGCATTTTACCTTATAAATCCATTTACAACCAATGGATTTCTTTCCCGGTGGTAGCTCCATGAGCTCCCAAGTCTTATTTTTCATCAAGGAATCATATTCCAATTGCATGGTTGATTTCCACTCATGCTTCCCTTTGGCCTCTAAAAAAGAATTAGGCTAAAAAACATGTGAAACAATAATTGTTAGAGTAAAATTGTCATGCTCACCTCTATTACCAAACTGCTTTCCTGATCTCAATATTCTTCCTTCCACACCTTGTGGTAAGTCTCCCTCCTTTAGTTCTTCTATAATGGTAGAATACCACTTTCACTTCTTTGGTTGTTCTGTTGGAACCTCATAATGACCTGCATTAATTCCCCCCTAGAATGTGATTCCACTAATGAACTAGAATCTTGCTCAACTTTCACACCACAACTTATAATAGAATCATTAGAAGAAAATAATTACTTGATATCTGAAACTAGACTAGTTGCTGTGAAGTATGACATTTGTTCATTTACTCTGACATCTCTATTTACCACAACTTTGTTAGTAGAAACATCAAGTAATTTGTAGGTCTTTGACTGCTCACTTTACCCAACAAACATGTATGCTTTGATTTTTGCATCCAAAAAAGGAATAATTGTAAAAGCTACACAACCAAAAATTTAGAAAGTACTTACATCTAAAGTTTGACCTGACCAAGCCTCCTATGGAGTCATATTCTCCAATGCTTTTGTAACACTTTTATTGAGAATGTACACCATTATATTCACTACTTCTACCCAATATCTATATGGGATATTTTTGCTTTGGACTATACAACGAATCATGTCCATCACCGTCCTATTTCACCTTTACACATCTCTGTTTTGATGTGGAATGTAAGGGGTAGTATATTATCTGTGTATGCCTTCACTGTCACAAAACTCCTTGAACTATTTTGAGATGAACTCACCGCCATTATCCATTTTAAAAGATCTCACTGACCTTCCCACCTATTTTTCAACCATACCTTTCCAAGTAAGGAAGTTAGAAAAACAATCAGATTTCTTCCCTAGAAAGTATACCCACTTTTTCCTAGAGAAATCATCGACCAGTAAAATAAAATAATGGGCTCCAGAAGGGGTAGGTATTTACACTGGACCATGCAAATCTGCATGTATCATATCCAATACTCCCTTAGCTTTTGAAGCTTTACCAACATCAAATGAATGTCTAAGTTACTTCTCCAAATGACATTCAATACATACATGATGACTATCCCAAATAGAATGAATCCCCTTAACCATCTTAGTCTTGCTCAATGTAGTCAAATACTGGAAAATCAAATGCCCATACCTTTCATGCCAGAGTGAACTTATACTATTAATCACTGCAAGTGCACTTTCCTTTGCTCTCTATGGATCTACAAACTTATACAAGCCTTTCTCACCAATCCCAATAGCAATAATCTTGTTATCTCTGGTAGTGACTAAACATTATTGTCCTTGAAATTTTACAACAAAATCATAGTTTCTAGTGATCTCACTAATGGAAAGCAAATTTTTGTTCATGTCTGGGATATACTTAACATTCTTAAATGTATACTGAATAATACCATCAAATATGATCTGAACATTACCATATCCTTTTAGAAAATGAGTCCTACCATCTCCTAAAGACACATATTCATTATTACTATCATTTTCAACAAAATCCACATACCAGTCCTTATGGCATGTATAATGGTGAGATGCCCTTGAATCAAAGTACCAAGCTTGATCCACTATAGAATTACCATTGGAAGCCATGAAAGTAAAATTAGGAGATGATTCCTCACCTTCACCTTCAGCGACATTCACATGATGAGCTTTCTTTCTAGGCCTAGCCATATCATGTTGTCTTTTCCTGCAATCTTTCTAAGGTGACCAGGTTGCTTATAATAAAATCATTTCCACTTAGATCTCTTATTAGAACCACTTACTTGTGAAGTTTATATCAAATAACTAGTAGTTTTACCAAACTGCTTACCCTTTCCCTTGATGAATAATGCACTCTCTATAGAAGTAAATGTAGACAACACTATCTGCTCCTACCACTTCTCCTTCTGCAATAACAATATGGATAACTTTTTAAAGTTTAAAGTCTGCATCTCAATAATCATGTGCAAGGACTCCACAAATGACTCAAATGAAGGTGGAAGATTTTTTATAAACAAAGCAATCAAATCTTGCTCATCAACAAGCTTCTGCACAACCTTCAACTAATCATTGATATCCTTGATCTACAACAAAAACTCATAAATGGAGCCACCTTCTTGCATCTTAGTAAAAAATAAAAAAATCTTCAAATATGATACCCTGATGGCTTCAGAAGCTTGGTATTTAGAAGTAAGTCTAGTCCATAAAACTGATGCAATGGTCATATTTCTGACCTTTGGGATTAGACTATCTACTAGTGATAGTTTTAACAACATAACAGCTTCTTGATGACGTTTATCATAGTCATCATAACCAATGGCAGGCCTTTGCTCTTTATCGAGCACCATTTGATCAAAGTTTGATATTCACATATAGTCAAAACCTTGTGACTTCGTAAATTAAAATTTTTGCCTATCAATTTTTGTGAATCTAGCAACAAGAGGTGTTGTAAACTAGCCATTTTGACCTAGTTTTTCCTCCCAATTTTCCTCCCAAGCTTCCTAAACTGCAAGCTTTGATTACCATATTATATTTAGCAAAGAGATTGAGAAATGGAATTAACTAGCATACAAAACAATACATGAGAGACCTATTAAATAGGCAAAAAGTGCCCCTCGAGAAAATAAGAGGTGGGAGCAACCATAAGCATCAGGTAGCGTAAAATAACTAAGCCCATAAAAATAAACTAACCTATTAACCTAAGTGGTTAAAATAACTAACCAAGGTGCATAGATAATATACCTTAGTCAATAACCCAAGGTATTTATAATAATATGTTAAGAGAACATCTGTGAGCCTTCAATTTCCACTTTTTTGGTCAATAAATTTGGATTTTGACATGAGAATTATTAAGAGGATTCCTAAAATACCTTGAGAACAACTTTATGGTGTGCGGGTCCCATTAGACATGCCATCATGTGAATAAGGGATATGTAGAAGGGAGATTAGTCTTGTGTTAGTCTAATAAAACAAAATAAAAATAACGCACTAAAATTGTAACACCTTTAGCCTAGACACTATGAGGAATATAGGTAATAAACATACAAATGGAATCACAACTAAAACACAAAAAAACCATTATTTTACCTTATTAGGAGCTCCAAATGGCTTGTTGAAGTGGCTTTTTTGATTTGTAAATCAATAAGTCTTTACCAATGAAGCTTTATTTGCTCCTTCTCTCTTGGCACCTTGGCTTGGTTGATTGGCTTATGAATTTTGGCATGGCAACATTGCATTAATGAAGCTTATGGGAAATCTTGTATAATAACACTACACTATCAAAGCTTAGATATCAATAGGCATGGCCTTGTATTTATAGCCTCAAAAGTTAACTTTCACCCAAGGTGAGCTAAAGTTTAGTTTAAACATGGAATGAGTTCAAACTGCCCTAGGTGAGTTGAGACTAACTCTAGTTGAGTTAAAAGTTGTCATGTAATTATGATTTTCAATTACTATACATGGCTCTCAAATTAGATATTTTGAGATATTTTGGAAGAGCTTGACAAATCATAAATGCAATAATGAAAACGCTTGATATTTTGATTTTTGAAATTTCTATTTTTATATATTCATTAATTGCAAATGGATAATTCAACTAAGTATTTAATCTTGTTTAATTAGATGATTAATTTTGATTAGCATTTTAGCTCTTTTAAGATTTATTTAAGTGCCCCGTTTAATGGGTCCATAGGCCAAACTAACAGTTGTTAAGTCGTAAGATGATTAGTAATGAATCCATGAGAAGTTATTATTATGTATAGGCAAGTGGTATTAGAGCTTTTGGTTGGGTTGACTAACAGGTGGTTCAGATCTGGTAGTGTTTTTGATTATAGGTCACTCACAGGGGTTTCAGATTGAGTGGGAGTATAGCAATGGCAGAAGAAAGTAAGCTACGAATGGAGAAACTGAATAGCACGAATGGTATGATTGATGGAAAGAAAGAGTAGGTAAAAAGAGATTGTTGGTCGGTAGAAGATCAGCGCGTAGAAGCATATGTTGCAGTTAATGTTGCATAGGATGTTCTGGATAAAGTAGAATCTTTGTTTACAGATTCTTTTGCCTCTTTCCATGCAGCTCGAAAAAGAGCATCTTTTCATGGGTATGTCTTTGGAGACTTTGGAGAGATTTATTTAGGGGTTGGAGAGCCTTGTCAGATGATTGACGAAGGGGAAGTGAAGCTGAAATTGCAGACGGATGACACACAGTGGTTGAAGGAAGTCATGCAGGTACCAGTCTTAGAGATGAGTCTAATTTCTTCAAGAAATTTGGGTGATGAGAGATGCACTGTAACTCTCACTGTGGATGCACTTGAATTAGATGGTGGTAAGAAAGTAGGTATCCTTTATCTATCTACTTATATTGTTGATTCACCTTCTGTTGTAGAGATGTGGCTTCGTAGGCTTAGTCACATATGTAGAAGGAGAATGCAGGTTTTGAAGCAGAAGTCAGATGTCTTTGACAAGCTAAAGAACTGGAAAGCCTTGGTGTTCATGGAGGAGATGACGGACAGAGATCAGGTGAGGGAACTAAATTATTCTAAGCAGAGCAGGGTTGATTTGATCAGGATTTTGATCCATGGAGAGCTCGCGGGTAAAAAGTTATCACTCACAGATGAACACAGGTACCGGCGTCGGTCAGACAGTAACCAACGTCGACAGAAGGAAAACTGATGTCGGTCATGAAGGAACCAATGTCGATAGAAAGGACACCGGCGTCAGCCTGGAAAATGACGTCGGTAGTCAGGGTCAGTACAGGGAGCCGACATCGATCGGGAGCAGACTGGGAGATGGTCGAGATAGGTCACTGGTATGGATGGTGGGCAGACATCAAGCTGTCAACAAGTCTCAAATGCTCATATCGAGGTTAGAAAGGGTAAGTGAACCTCATATTCGTTGTTCACCTTCTTTATATTGCTTATTGATGGTCAAGAACCAGAAAGATGCGAAGAGGCAATGCAGGTAGAATCCAAATATAGTGGGAGCTTGGCATGGATGAGGAGTGTGAGTCCTTGGAGAAGAACCAAATAGACATTTGTTGGTAGAGTTGTCAACTAGAAGTAAGCACTGAGAGACGGAATGGATTCCCAAGTTAAAGAAGAGAGTGGATGGATACATGAGATGGAAGGCCAAGGCATATGGTCTTGAGGAAGCTGCAGGATAGTGGTACAGGTTTGACAGGTGGATGACTAAGCATGGCTTTAGTCAATTTCAGTGTAACTATTGTGGTTTTGTCTTGCCAGGTGGATGATGAGTCACGACATTATCCAGTTACTGTATGTGGGTAATTTGCTAGCAGGTTTTGTACATACAGGGATTTGCTGAGCTAAGGGTAAGGTTAGTTCAGAGGTGTGTCAGGAAGAATTTAGATCAGCAAAATTCTTTGGCATAAGAGACATGGATATTTTATCTCCAGTGGGAGCTGATGTGAAGACGGTGTTGGCGGGGTTCATGATGCAGGATGCAGAATCAGAAAGCACACCAAGGGCTGGACAGTTCAAGCTTAGCTTGGAACAGGGTTCGAAATCACATGAGGTCTAGTGTAGACCTGAGTTTTTCCCAAGTAGTGGGGGTTGTCAGAAAGTATGGAGCCAATTCGGGGAAGGAGTACTGGAGGGCAGTTCAGTGGGACTAGCAGTAGGGATTCTTGTTATGCAAGGTCAAGTTCTTCACTACATGGATATGTAGGTTCAGATGTGGCAGGTTACTTGAATGACAGGGAAGGCATCACAAGTTGTGTGGTGGTTAGTCTTCAGGGTTGATCTTGAAGAGGATTACAAGCCAAGGAATAATTTAGACAGTGTACAGGTACAGGTACAGGTACAGGTGCAACTATTTATCTCCAAGTGGGAGATGATACCACTTGTCAGGAACCTAGAACAATAAACATGCTCCGATGCCTACTTAGTCAGGATCTTGCTCCACCAATTAGAGCACATATGATTACTTCTTGTATTAGCAACTAAACACGGAATTTAACCAGAATCAATAAGTAACTAGAAATATGAAACAACATAGGAATTGAGAGACAATACACAATTGTATTAATAATCACTCAGAAGAATATACAATAAGGAAGATGCCACTTCTTCCTCCACCTCAAAGGTTTGCCACACCTCAAGACCTTCTTCCCTCTCTCTATTGGTCACAACAATAAACTCCAATACAAAATTGATGTTCACCTCTCCAACCAGTCAGTAACACGCTGCCAGTACATCAAGTACACAACCGTACTCCAAGTAGATCTCCTGCTCTCTGCTGCTACCTGCAAATCACTAGACCTTACTCACCATTGTAGATCTCCTATAGAAAGTCATGCACACATGCTGACCAAGATCATACACACATGAAGAACCCCACTGATTCTCCAAACCAGTACCCACCTTGGTACTGTGGCACTAGGAGGAATGCACCATTACTCTCTTCTATTTGAAGGAGCTTATTGCTCTCTTACTCACTAGCTACAAGTTTACAATACAGCCCATGAGTCCATATATAGATCTCATGCTTACAATAATTAGACTATCATAATTACAATAATTAGACATGTAACTCAAGACTAAGACTAGCCTTTGACATGCAAACAAACAGTCCAAAAATAGGTTCTCCAGGATCAACATGCAAACTGCCTGTTCACGCACAGGCTACCGACGTTGGCTCCTTTATGACCGATGACGGCCGACTGGTAACCGACGCCAGTTTATTCCTCACTGCAATGTTGTCGACGTCGGCTGATCAGACCGACATCGATTTTCCTGCAACTCTGCATCCTCCGTAACTTCTCTTGTTTGCATCCTGGTGAAGCTTTTATCTCCACAACCTAACAAGTACTCCAAATAAGGATTCCTCAACATGATTCTGAGTATATATGAATGATGCATGGATGAAATTGGGACGTTCAGTGATTCCTAGGCTTAATTTGTAATGTTTGGTAGGAATTAGTTTGAAGTCTGGTCGGAAGCCACTTGTGGCCAGAATTGGGTGTCTACAACATTAATAACATTAGAATGCCCAAATTTTTGCACCAGTTTACCATTATCTTGATCCAATTCCATCTCAACTTGGTCAATTGAATTCTCATATAATTTCTCATTGGTCTCTTGGATGTTTGAAACTTCAACATAGTCAACCATATCATGTTCTAACATGAATGACGATGATGCTTTTTCATGACTGGAGGTTTTTCTCTCAATCTCTTGGATGTCTAACCCTTTGATAGAGTCAACCTTATCATGCATAGATAGAAATAATGATGATGTTTTGTCGTGACTAAAGGTGTTAGAAATAGGGGTGATACTCCTATAAAAAGTTGTTATAGAAATCATCAGTTTGGTGTCCTTTGCAAATACATTGGTCCATATAAGCATTCAATTGTAATACAACATTAAAAATGGCATTTTATACATAATACTAGATATAAATAATGGATTATAAGAAGTTTGAACCATCATAATGATAATTTTCTATGCGTGCAAATAATAACTTGCATTAAATTTGAAAAAAAATGGCATGGGCCACTTACTCATATTAAACCTCAAACACACGAGATTATAAAAAAATTTAGATATGATAGACTCAAATGAAACAGTCAGACACACCTATTAAAAATAACATCTATATTAATGTTCACCAATTTTTGGTCCTGCAAGCTAAAATTGGGCACCCCCTCCTTTTTCTTTGCAAAAGTCATCCAATCCATGTTTTGGCTAGATCATTCCTCTGCTGCCTTGTGCAAAATATTATTTGCTAGACCTTTCTTGAGAAAAAGCCAAATATTTTCCTCATTTTCTTAGCCAAGTGCATTTCAGGTTTGTCAAGAGCAGTTACTTCACCTATAATAGACCAAATCAAGTTTTCCAAATGACTTTACTTGTGAAATTTTCATAAGTCAAGTTAATTGATAAACCCGATTTGGTCCTTACGATGTAATTTGGACTTTGAAAACATCTTTATTTATAAAGGTTTATAAGTAAAGACACTTGAAAAACCTGATTTGGTCTTAGTAGACCAAATCGGGTTTTCCAAGTGTCTTTATTTATTTATTTTATGAGTTGAAGTTGACACAAAACCCAAAGTAAAAGCTCATGAGAAGTTCAAAATGGTTTATCTAGTGCAATTCGGGTTTGTTCAGGTGTATTACTTGTCTAGTTTTATAAGTAAAAGCAAGTGAAGGACCCGATTTGGTCTATGTAGCTCGCCAAAGGCATGGATTTTATTTGGAGGCCATATAAGCAAAGAAAGTGGACTTTTCACTTTTCTGAAGGATAATTGAAAAAAGGCCGAAGGGCACTTGCCCTTCAGGAAAATCCAATGTCGACGTCTCTTTCCTTCGGATAAAATATTTGAAGGAAAGAGACGTCGAAGCTTGAAGGTGAAAGAAAGACACACGGAAGAATTTCCTTCATACTTTTTGTCTGAAGGAAATCGCCTGTATAAAAGCCTGAGGGCCGGTAGTGCAAGGGATGAAAGCCAAAGGATTATTTCCTTCAGATAAAATGTTTGAAGGACTTTTACAAGGATAAGCCCACCGCAAGAAAAGAGTGAGCAAAACAAAGGCAAGGAGGAAAAAAACAAAAGGAAGAAAAAAATAAGAAGGAGCCAAAGGGAAGAAGCGAGTAAGGAAAGAAATCACAAAACTTTCCCTCAGGAAGTTTGCCTCAGACTTTTGTCTGAGATGACCCCCCACTGAAAGGCTGAAGCTGAAAACCCAAAGACAAAGAGTGAGCAAAGACAAAGGCAAGGAAGAGATAGAAAGGAGGAAGCAAAGAGGAAGAAATAAGTGGAAGTAAGAAACTTGATGGAAAAGAGACAAAGGCAAATGCCCAAGAAGGAGCAAAAGACCGTCGAGAGCCCAAAAGCTCGATAAGTAAAGATAAGCCAAGAGGAAATCAGAAAAAGAGAAATCAAAAGCAAGAGACAAAACACGAGCAAAGATAAAGCAAAAAAGATAAAACTCAAAACTGTTCTAGCTTCTGACAAATACAAAGGGCAAAATTAAGGACCAATCATAACAAGACAAGTGGCATGGAGAACTCAGCCAAGTGAGTTAATATGTTTAGGTAGAATATATCTACCAAAAACCAATAAAATAGATTGGTTTTTGAACTATGAGAGCTGTAACCCATGTTTTCACACCAAGCTATTAATGCACAACCAATTGCATCCAAAAATTAAAGAAGGCTCAGTCAGTCACAACAGCTTGGAATTACTTTGTCAATTGATGGGAATGGGTTCCCTATGATTTTGCAGCCCTAAGACAATAAGGGAGGTAGCTTGGACATCTACAACATGGCTCTCCCATATCGAGTTTAAATAATATGACAACATCATGGTCATTTATCATGGCCAAGTGTTTAACTCTAGCATGGGTCTCTATTCTTAAGGATTTGTCAACATCTTGTTTCCAGCTCTCTATATATTGTATTTTCTCACTTGAGAAAAAAAATTTCTCAGCTTGTATGGCGAAGCCTTGAAGGAATTTACCTTGAATCAGAAAGAGAATTTTACTTCCATTTAATCTTGCACTTTTTCATATGTCTATGGTTTTATCTTGTGTGAAGTCATTTTCTTTTCATGCTTTCATAAGTTTATTCCAACTTATCTAGTGCATAGTGATTTTCTTCTCTTACAAGTCACATGAAGTGTCTAAAGAAGTATAGGTAAGTGAATAGGATACACAACAGTGTGTCTCAAAATACCTCTGGTAGTTCTTACTCCCTATATCTCCATAGGACCCCCTATTGAAACACTGATGCAGGAAAGGTTCTCATTTGAATGAAGTGTATGTTTGTTTTCCATGGTTGAAAGTGTATGCCAAAGCTAAGTAGACCAATTATTTTGGTGCATCACCTCTTAGCTTAGGTCCCATTTTCAATATTTCTCTCCCTTTTCATCCCCCCTATTGTTAGTAGTAAGAAATCCAGGGCCTCAAGGTGCATCAAGGGGAGCTAGCCCCTAATCTAGAGATTCATCCCTTACATTTGCAACCCATGATAAGAGAGATGTCTCCATTATGTTGTGTGGATGAAGAGAGCTGAGCCTCCCTTCAGAGGGTGCAATCCATTGCATCAACATTTTTTGACATGCCTGATGGGATAGTTTGTCCAAGGAGTTGAAGGATTTTTGGTGTGTTATTCAACCAATAAGTCTTTGGAGGCATTTCAATCAACACCAATGGTGACTTCGAGTTCAATCAGCTAGTTGAGCAGTCCTAGGGCCATCAAGAAATCAAATTTTGATATGTATAATCCCATTGCTGAGCAAAATGGGCCTTGTGTTCCTTCATATAGTTTTGATCAAGCTCAAGTTATTCATGGAATCACCTCAATCAACTCTCCTAGTTGCCCTTCACCTAGTCAATCTATGAGTGTGAGAGAAATAATGCTAGAGTTTGAGAAGCAAATGATGGAGATAGACAGATTGGATGAGCAGAATAGATATCAACAAGAGCTTACATACAAATATGAGTGCTTGTTTAGGTAAGCTCAAGCCTTGTAGTTCATGAAGGAGGAAGTAGCAAGATGGAGTAGTTCATCCCTTCAAGGCAATCAACCTTGCTTTCCTTTCCCCATCCCAAAGTAGCCTCCTCCTATTCAAAAGGAAAACCCCTCTTATACACCAAATCCTTTCTATCAAATAGCTCTTGTTCTCCAAAATAAGATGAACCAATTTTCTAGCCCATCTGATGCATTATCTACTCTTTCTCTTAATCCTTTGCATCTAGATTTTTAGCAACAAAGAGCAACCTCCCATGGAAACTAGCCTTCTCAATTCTTTTGACTGTGAATCCTCCTTTGAAGGAAATCATCCTACGTCTCTTGGAAAACAATACATCTCTCTTTAAGAAACTCTTCCTATGCATGAGCGGATCCTTTCTAGTCTTCCTCAACCTCCTCAAGTCTTTCAGCATGATACTAAGATCCCAAGTTGGAGGAGGACATATCATGAATCAGTTCTAGGCCTTGGAAAAGATGAAGTTGTTGCCTGTTCTCAAGAGAACAATTTCAATCCCAAGGTCATGAGTTGGAAAGAAATGGTGGAATCATGGGATAGGAAAGAGGAAGGAAAGGTTTTGCCCAAAACCTTGAAGAAGATGAAGCTAATCCTACTCATCATAGTGATGCATGTGATCCCCAAAAAAGGCTCTTTCAAGAGAATATAGCCAAGAAAATTATAGAGTTACAGTGTAGAACGAAGTTCCTCAGCCAAGGTGTGATGGATGGCTTAGACCAAATAGAAGATCCTATGTCTAAATATATCCCATCTACACCCCTTTCGGAGAGCTATCAAGCCACATCTAATGTGGATGAAGTGCTGGCCAAATGGAAGGAAGACAATCATTCAATTCTAGCTCAAGGTTTGCCTCCTCTTCCACATGAGTTTAACCATTAGCCCTCCACTTTATTCCTTCTCAAGGAGGAACCTATTTTGGAAGAGGAAACTAAAGATGAGAGGGTCCAGTTTGTGGCTGATCAAGAGGCCCTCTCAATTGATAATGGAGAGGAGATCATCATAGAAGCCACTTTTGAAGACATCATCAAAGATGGAGAAGACATAGATCACACATACATGCAGATGTTCTAGCAATATGAAGATGAGGTTGACAACATTTATTTGTCAATAATGGATGATGATGAATATTAGCATGGTGAGCTCTCTTCCCCTTTGTTTAATGAACTTCCATTTTCCTTTGATGAGGATAGTGACCATGCCATGGGACTTGAGATAGAAGATTTTTAGGAGCATGTCTTTAAACATCTAGAGACTCTTATTTTTAAGCAAGCAAAAGAGAGGCCTGTTCATTTTGATAGAAGCTTTGAAGAAGGGAGCCTTAAGTAAGAAGGTGACGTTCTGTGGGATGAGCAAGTGATTTGTGATCTCATTTCAGACACCACATTGGTCACCCTTCTTCAAGAAGACCATAATGAAGCAAAAGATTGGTTTGATAGGATCCTTAATGAAGCTAAAGGGAACAAGTCAGTCCATGGCGCATGTTAAGGGGGCTATGAGCTAAATGAGGCTTATGGTGATAAGTTAGCAACTATTGATTTCTTAATGAAATACACCAACATGAGGGGCCAACATGAATTAGGTTTCAAAGGGCAAGTGAATACATAGATGTTGGAGACATGTTTGACCCTAATCCACTCAGATACAAGCCAATCAAGGTGGCAGGCAAGAAGGGCAAGTCACCAAGCTTCTAAATCATTCAACCACTTGTCTGGCACCATAATTTTTCTTGCCATGAAGGAGACTTAAGAAGTTTTCCCTTTGATCCAGGAGGGAGAAGAGCATATTTGGTTAGCTGTACATAGTAGTTTGCTTTCTATTAGGTTGTCTTTTATTTTCCCTAAGTGTTGTTACACATGTGTGTGTTGTTTTTAGCCTTTGTTGCGTGTTGTTTTCCCTTTATGTGTTTGGGGTAAATAGTTGTCTTTTTGGTTTTTCAAGGTCAATTTACAACATGCTCAAGATACATCCTAACTCCATGCCCAATGGAATTTGAGGCTACCAGTCTTCTTTAGCACAGCAGACATGCTCCCCCTGTGAGTCACCAAATGTGTTGACCAAGTTTTGGTCCTGCAAGCCAAAATTGGGAACCCCTTCCTTTTTCTTTGCAAAAGTCATCCAATTCATGTTTTGGCTAGATCATCCCTCTACTACCTTGTGCAAAATGTTCTCTGTCAGACCTTTCTTGAGAAAAATCCAAGTGTTTTCCTCATTTGCTTAGCCAAGTGCATTTCAGGTTTGTCAAGAGAAGTTACTTCACCTACAACAGACCAAATCGGATTTTCCAAATGACTTTACTTGTGAAATTTTAATAATTCAAGTTACTTGATAAACCTAATTTGGTCCTTATAGTGTAATTCAAACTTTACAAATATCTTTATTTATAAACGTTTATAAGTAAAGACACTTGCAAAACCTGATTTGGTCTTGGCAGACCAAATTAGGTTTTCCAAGTGTCTTTACTTGTTTGTTTTATGAGTTGAAGTTGATGTGAAACCCAAAGTAAGAGCTCATGAGAAGTCCAAAATGTTCTATCTAGTGCAACTCAAGTTTGTGCAAGTGTATTACTTGTCAAATTTTATAAGTAAAAGCAAGTGAAGGACCTGATTTGGTCTATGCAGCTCACTAAAGTCAAGGATTTTCTTCATAGGGCACATAAGCAAAGAAAGTGGACTTTTCACTTTTTCAAAGGATAATTGAAGAAAGGCCGAAGGGCACTTGCCCTTTGGGAAAAGCTAATGCCAAGAGAGAATTTCCTTCAGACAAAATATCTGAAGGAATTCCTTCAGACATTTTATTTGAAGGAAAGAGATGTTGAAGCCTGAAGGCATAAGAAAGACACACGAAGAATTTCCTTCAGACAAAAGTCTGAAGGAATTCCTTCCTACTTTTTATTCGAAGGAAATCACCTGAATAAAAGCCCGAGGGCTAGCAGTGCAAGGGGCAAAAACCAAAGGATGATTTCCTTTAGACAAAATGTCTGAAGGAAATCCTACAGACATTTTGTTTGAAGGAATTTTACAAGGAAAAGCCTGCCACAAGCAAAGAGTGAGCAAAACAAAGGCAAGGAGGAAAGAAAGAAAAGAAGAGGCAACAAGAAGGAGCCAAAGGGAAGAAACGAGCAAGGAAAAAATTGTAGAACTTTCCCTCAAGAAGTTTGCCTCAAAATTCTGTCTGAGATGACCCCCCATTGAAAGCCCAAAGCCAAAACCCAAAGATGAATAGCGAGCAAAGACAAAGGCAAGGAAGAGACAAAAAGGAGGAAGCAAAGAGGAAGAAACAAGTGAAAGTTAAAAACCCAATGGAACAGAGACAAAGGTAAAGGATCGAGAAGGAGTAGAAGACCGTTGAGAGCCTGAAGGCCCAATAAGTAAAGGCAAGCCAAGATGAAATCAGCAAAAGAGAAATCAAAAGAAAGAGATAAAACATAGGCAAAGACAAAGTGGAAAAGACAAAACTCAAAACTATTCCAGCTGCTGACAAAGACAAAGGGCAAAATTAAGGACCAATTAGAACAAGACAAGTGGCATGGACAATTCAGCCAAGGGAGTAAATACATTTATTTAGAATATATCTATCAAAAATTAATAAAATAGATTGGTTTTTGAACTATAGAGAGCCATAGATTGTGTTTTCATGTTAAGCCATTAATACACAACCAGTTGCGTCCAAACATTGAAGAGGGCTTAGTCAGTCACAATAGCTTAGAATGACTTTTTCAGTTGATGGGAATGGGTTCCCCATGCTTTTGCATCCCAAGGATAGCAAGGGTAGTGGCTTAGACATCTATAACATGCTCTCCCATACACAGTTTGAAGAATACGACAATAGTGTGGTCATTTGTCACGGCCAAGTGTTTAACTCCAGCATGGGTCTCCATTCCTAAGGATTTGTCAGCATCTTTTTTCTAGCTCTTTATATATTGTAATTTATCATTTGAGAAAAAAATCTTAGATTGTATGGTGAAGCCTTGAAGGAATTTTACCTTGAATCAAAAAGAGCATTTTACCTCCATTTGAGCTTGCACTTTTACATATGTCTATGGTTTTATCTTGCGTGAAGTGATTTTATTTTCATGCTTTCATAAGTTTATTCCAACATATCTAGTGCATAATGATTTTCTTCTCTTACAGTTCACAGGAAACGTTTGAAGAAATATAGGCAAGTGAATGGGCTATGCAACAGTGTGTCCTAGAACACCTCTGGTAGTTCTTCCTCCCTGTATCTCCATAGGACCCCCTATTGAAACACTGATGTAGGAAAGGTTCTCATTTGAATGAAGTGTATGCTTGCTATCCATGGTTCAAAGTGTATGCCAAAACTAAGTAGACCAATTGTTTTGGTGCATCACCTCTTAGCTTAGGTCCCATTTTCAGTATTTCTCTCCCTTTTCACCCCCCATTGTTGCTAGCAGTAGGAAATCCAAGGCCTCAAGGTGCATCATGGGGAGCTAGCCCCTAATCTAGAGATTCATCCTTCACATTTGTAACCCATGGTAAGATGGATGTCTCCATTGTGTCACATGGATGAAGAGAGCTGAGTTTCCCTTCAGAGGGTGAAATCCACCATGTCAATAATTAACATTTTAAATCAACTTTATTATTTGAATAGTTTTAAGGTCATAAAGAATGGAAATAAACTAGTTACTTATGTTTGCAATCGATTCTAAGGAAGAAAAATATAGCTCAAACATGAGAAGATTTGTAGGAAACACATATCTTAATAGAAGGATTAACTAATGCACTAATGATTAGACATAAAGAGCATACTTTGTAGGTATATGATTCATTTTGAGAGGAAATTTTAAATGTCAGTTGTGTCATCTTTCAACCCTCATACTTGGTGGTTGTGAAAATAAATTTTTGAAAGATGTATTACAAAGACTTAAAGTTTAATCCAAAATTATTAATGACTTATTATAAGTAACCAACACCTAAGAAAATGCATACCATCATCCTTGTTACAATAAAAATTCTTGAATTATAGTTTAACATGTTTCCTAGGGTGTTGCACTATTGATTATTTAGTGAGAAACAAGACTTTTGTCCCTTCTAAATTTCCTTACCATTTCTTTATTAATCATGGAACAATACACCCCATGCCTTGTGACAATGACCTTTACAAATAAAATCTCCACTTTCAAATATGATTCTAGATAAGCTCCCTCTACAATTAACATGATATAGCAAAATTTGATGGTGTATCTTCTAAAGAACACCTTGCTAATTCTAATTAACATTATCAAGATTATGCCATTTTCTTAGATTTCACAACCATTCTTATGCATGGTTTAGACAAACTGGCATAAACAAAATTCTTGTAATGGGAGGGGTGGGGAAGAATTAAACAAGTAGATTATTTCATCTTATAGTGTTCCCTTTCCCATGGTACCCTAGTTTAAATTTATCAAATTTTATAAAAAAGGACTAAGGTGATTTTATGTTTGTTTTATACTCAGCCCCAAGATTGCATACCTTGACCTATTTTATGGGATAAGTTTTAGCTTTCTTATAATGACATTACCTCGATTTATGAAGTGCAAAAAGCCTTCCCAAATGAACACCTTCACAAAGATGGAATTCAACACCCTTTCACCACTACCAACCTTGAATTGGTTATAAATTTCTCTCCCCACAAAGAATTCAAGTTAGAAATTTAATTCTTCCAAAGCAACTTGGGGGTAAAGGTCTGAAAAATATAGAAAGTAAGTATTAAGCCTGAACATGATCATTTCTTGCAATACATATTGCATCATCATGGTTGTAGCAAACCCAATGGGGCACAACTCTCATGGTGATGAGTTTCCAGACACTAGGGGGTAGAGGGCTCTACTACAAGGAATGTTTCCTCACACTGCATTGCCTATTTTCACACATAGGTAAGAGCCAACAAATGATGAGAATATGGATAGAAAAAAAATAGGTGGGAGCCAATACTTTATACTAAGGATCTACCCACTGGTGGTAGCTTGTGTTGGGGTGACAAGCCAAACAATCCTTTGCCTCTGCTAGGTTTGATTACTGCTTGTGTTGCCTAGTGTCTATGTTTTGTTCTCTTGGTGCTCTTGGTTCTTTATATCATGTTTATTATGAGATTTGTTTAAACATTTTTGATTAAAAAGTATAAATTTTAAGTTGTTTTAACTTTTAATTGGTTAAACAATCTTTTTCTCAATCATTTGGATCAATTTTAAAGGAGTGTGATGTCATACAACTTATATTTGTAAGAATAATGTTATGTTTTTGATATTATTAGAAATCATTATTCAATAATAAAATAATGCTCTCACTTCGATACCAAAAAGTCGTCTAGACATACAAGTATATTTTCTAGCCTATCATCTCACATGCAAGTTTTAAAGATGAAACTAAAGATTAACAATAAATTTTGAAATGAGGCTATAACCAGTAAAAATAATTAACAAAGCTAGCCACATATAATCTATATACACATAGCTTGTATTAAGCTGAAATAAAATTCCATATTACTTACTTCAAGCTTTAAGATTGAACAAACACAAATAATACCCTCTAAAAGAATAAATTTATTATGATATCAACAAAAATATATGCATTTGTAATCTTGAATTTATATATATTAGTAATTATATACAAAAGGCCTTGTATATAGAAGGGTTGATAAATGGTACATATATACATAGATGGGGAGTTATTCTGATGATTGTGATATACTAACCTTTTACATAAAAAGAAACTAGTTCATAAAAATTAGGTTTTAGGATTTTAAATAATTGCATGATGTTTATATTTCTTCATGTCATCACATTTTCTTGCATAGTAATATTTACCTGAATTATGTATGTTTGACAAGCATTATGGAGACTAAAACATTGAAAATCATTGAGAAGTCTTTTAAAACCCTGTCCACAAAATCCCCATATTTATCCTTTTTTTTTTCAATAAATCCAATGATTTGGTTATAGAGTTCTTTTATTTTTTCCATGTAATCAATTAGTTTTAGTTTCGTGCTCTTGATAACTTCAATAAAAGGATTCTTCTTTTCTGCATCTTTATATGTGGTTAATTGTTCTAAGTCACCTTTTATATAGAATCATTCCTCTTAAGTTAAGATATACAATAAAAATGGGATGAAAGTAAATTTCTGGAATGTTGGCAAATATTACAATATTTTTGTTGATCATTTATGGGTTAACATTAAAAATCATATAAAAGTATGAAGATTAATGCAACCAATAAATATATATATGAAGTTTTTTTAAAAATAAATTTCAAAATCAAGATGATAGTAAAATTTTAAGAGTGATTGTTCAAATTATTAAACCTTCTCATTTCTCAGCATACATCCCAAACAAATTTACTTAAATCTAGTAAGACAATTATCCCTTACATTAGAAAAATCCATAGAAAAATCATCAAATATTCAAATAGAGTACCTCATAAAGTTTTCCCATAGAAAAATTAATCAATAAAATAAATGTTAGATATGTGACAACAAAGTTGAATGTTGTATTGCTTTGTGCTATGATTTGTAGCCCACTTCTCGATAGGGGGTGTGGGTGGAATGACCCCCACTTATGTCACAGGGGGGTCCAGGTGGCAACGACATTTATGGAGCCCTTTGGTGGGGTTTAGCATCGCAGAAGCTAAAAATTAAGAAATCAAACCCCTATTTCTAGAAAGACGAATTCCATTGAATTTTATTTTTAAGAAGAAAAATCTTAATGATGTTTTTCCACTCTATTTTTATGAGGAGGAATCCTAATGGTACTATACCAATTAGGTGTATTTATATTTATCTCATACATGTTTAGTGTTTTATCTATTTGAATTATTTCTATTAGTGTAAACTTGTATTATGTTATTGTATTTATTGATTATTTGTTACTACGAAGTGTCTAGTTTTCTAACAATAAATCTAAAGTACCTTAAAAACTATTTGATCATGTGGATTTAATGCATATCAAGTTCAACTTGAAATTCAATGTTTCTTCTAATTACATTTATAGTTCACCGATATACCAGTTTCAACAAATGATTTTAAAAATGAGAATTCAACATGACATCTCCAATTTGCTTAGTTACACGACCAAAACACTATAAATTGAGATTTGAAATCCAATGAAACAAATGTAACTTAAATACAATTGAACTTACATATAGATTAGCAATAAACATTGTGTGCACTTTGATGGGAAATTAAAGGGAATGTCAAGATGGTTAACATGTTTGGAATTCCAGATCTATTCAGGAGGGCCAAGGAATCAAATAAATCTAAATTCTTGAAAAGTATTCGAATGATCTCGTCCAATATGTGTGTGAGAGAGAAAACACATAATTTTATAAATTATTAAAATTAATAAATATAATAATAATATAAATATATAAAATGTTAATATTATATAATATATAAAGTTGTTGGGTGTTTTTATATATAGAAATTTAAAAAATAAAAATAAAATAAAATAATCAAGTTGAAGAACAAACTGATCTAGGATGGCCAAAAAAAATTAGGTTCAGGGCAATTTTTTTTGCAGATATCGCTATGCCCCCTAGTCTCAAGATCTAAGCAAGAAACAATTACATCATGCCTAACTAAAATATGAGGTACTCACATGTTTATGGTTTATTATAGTACTTCCTCAATGTGGATTGTTTCAGATTTTATAGCTTCTTTTTTACGTTTTATTTCTTAATTTTTCTTTACATATGAATTTTCACACCACTTTGCTTCCTATACAAATAATAATATTTCTTAATTGTCATTTACAAATAATGCTCATTTGGTCATCTGATCGACTAGAAGAATGCAATTAACACAATTATTCTATCTTCAATAAGGTATTCACAAATAACATTTTGATAGAACATTAATTCATTTAACAAATCCTAAAACTAGATTATAGATTAGATAGGTTACCACAATTCTTATGAAATTAAGATCATTAAAAATTTAATCAAGAAACTTGGAAAGTAGGTTTTGTCAGATATGTGATGATAAAGTTAAATGTTGAATTCTTTTGTAGTATGGTTTATATTTCATTGTTTTATGGGGGCTATGGGGGAGCAACACCCCTGATCGAGCTTAATTAGTATGCACAAATTTGAGTATGTGTTAGCATGGCTCCTCTAGACCTCATCTATTGAAAAGTCATCTAACTGCCATCACCCTTTTTTGTCACTATTCTTTGTTAACAATGATTGATAACGTGACATGGTTTTTAGATTCTACCATAAACTGTCAATGTAGCATGACCATGGAAGATGACTTATTATTGTTTTAATAGAGAGCATATAATTTTATAAATAAATTAAAAAGTAATAAATTAAGTAAAATTTATTGTTTTATATTTGATTAGACATAGTTAAATATTTATAAATATTTTCAATGCAATTTGATTGATATCAATTTTATATTTAAACATAGGGCTTAAAAAAAGTGATAAGTTGTACACAGGAATAAATAAATTTAAAAAAGATAAAAGACAAACAAAACAATTGTGAAGATAATTTTTAAAAATGCATTAACTAAATCAAGAAATATAAAGAATATATTACACAAGGGTTTTGGAATCAAGCACATGATAATTAGGTCCAGGGAGATTTATACATGAATGAGTAAAAACTGTATATAAATATAATATTATGAAAAGGAAAGATCTAATCCGAAAAAAAGGGCATAATGCATCAAGAGTTTATGAAACTCTAAGAAAATTTAAATTTGTTAAAATAAATCAGATTTTAATCAAAGGGATGTAAAATAGTAAGGGAACCCAAAATATAATATAGGTAAATAGATTTAGGTTAAATAATATCATAATGTAATACATCTATTCATAGAATATTTTAATTATATATAATCACATTTAATCAAATAAAGTTTATTAAATCATATTCAATTCGTATAAATAATATTTTATAATAAATGATAAATAAAAAGAGAGTGATTAGAAGAATATACAATTTTTTATAAATATGGAGATGATCATCAAGATTAGATAGTGAAAATAGGTCTACAAAATGAGGTGAGTAAAAGCCATAAAAATTGAGATAAACTATTTTTTTCAAAATGCATTCTGTGGGTAGAAGAAAGAAGTTTCCAAGAATTTCAGGTTGTTTATGTCTAAATGCATATTTTTAAAAATCAATTTTCCAATCTTTTTCGTTTGTTTAGGGCTCCAAAAACCTTGTTTACTTTTCTCAAAATTTGTATAAATCTCTAGAAAACTGATATCCTTATTTATAATCCTAACAACTCATTATAAACTAATAAAAAATTGGGGATTGCCATGCTATTACAATTATAACAAATTTGAAAACAATATTCAATACAATTCAACAAGTAATTTGTGGATGCTAGAAAGAATAAGTGCAATAAGGAAGTAAATGTTTTAAATCTTTCTTCATTTCTACTCTAAACACTAGAATTCTTATTTAACACTTCTATGGAAAAAATCTCAATAAATATGTAGTTTTTCCGTCTCAATTTTTATTTCTTTATATAAACTAATAGACTTTTCAAATATAAATTGGGACTAAGTTAATGTACGAGTCAACATACATGAAAAAAGCTAACAAAATAGGAACACAAAGCATAGTATAAAACATAAAATAAGGGTCACAATTGCACACCCTAAATTTATACGTAGTACAACCCTAGTATCCTAAAACCATACAATGCACCATTATGAATGAGAAACTCAAAATAAAAAATTAAAAAAATGAGGGCATGGTGGAAGGGAAAAGGAAAACAATAAAAATAAGGGCCATATTACAACTAGTCCTTGCCTTTGCGTGGAATAGTATATTAAATTTGATTTTTGTGTTTTTGGGAAGAAGCTATAGTGGAGCCTGTAGAGGACATATGCTAGGAATTGATGTTTCCACTTGGCACGATATGCATAATAGTGACAATTCTATTTAGAATGCTTAATTGTAAATTGATTTTATTCATCTATTGGAACCAATGATCTTATGAAATTTGAAGTTGATTTTGATTTTTTTACTATGCAAACAAGTTTCCAAGCCTCCAAATCCATTCATTGGACATGGATTCTTCCTGCGGCTTGGGTGTTTCTTGGTGTGCAATCTTTTACATGCATTTCTTAATGATAGTTTCCCATAATCACTCCCTCGTCATCCCCCATTGTGGTTGATGTCACTAGTTGAGATAGAGATAAGGAAACATATATATAGGTAGGCCTCAGGGATGGATTGGTCTAGATAGAGACATGATCTATGATAACACATATGTAGCATATATACATAATATCATGGGATGAAGCATGTACTGATGCATTAACCTATCTTGATTGATACATCCAACCCTCGACCAAGACTTAGACCAATTTTCCCATATTGTATTCATCATCTGGGTTATAATGTTAACACCATTATAGGTGGTGATATTTCCAAACTAGAGCCCAACTGTACTCTGAGTATGCCCTGATCCCCAATATAGTAAAATCAGGGAGAGAATAGGAATGTTCCCCCCTTGCCATGGCTATATAGGGGGCACTATTCTGAAGGACCTATCTCGATCTCAAGCCTGCCCTTCCCAATAATTCAAGGGAAGATTTCCCTACCTACTTCATTTATGCCAATAAATAAGGTAAGGAAATCTTTCCTTCCTTATAGATAACAAGGGAGTAAGCCATAACTATCAAGGGAAATCTTGCCTTCCTGATATCTAACTTCTTTAGTTTTTAGATTAAGGCATAATTATCAATGGAAGCTTTCTTCTTGATAGATAGCTTTGTTCTTGCCCTACCTATTTAGCTATGCCCTACCCAATAAGGCAAGGGAATATTTATTCTCAATATATAGATTCATTCTTGTCCTACCTACTTTTCATTTCTAGAATATATTCTTAGCTATTAGGGGAAGCTTTCATCCTGAACTATAGCTTGCATAGTTTCTTACCATACCTACTTAGTTAAGCACTACCTACTTAGCTTCTATTGTTGGAAAGGGAAGCTTGCTTCCTGATAGATATGATGAGAAATGAAGTTTTAAATCATTTTACATATGTAATATATATTTACCATTGAGCATGCCCACCTACTTTACCTACTTGAGTATTCCCTACCTGATTTAATACTCGAGCCATATCTTGATCTTTAATATGCTATACCTAAATACCTGAGCCATATCTTGATCTTGACGAGGCCCTACCTACCTTCTTGTACTTGAGTATGCCCTACCTACTTAAAAATTACTCAATTATGCCTTACCTACATATCTTTATTTACTCACCTACTTGAGTATACTCTACCTACTTACTCGTATATCCTATCAGATTGAATACACAAGCCATATCTTTATCTTGAATACTTGTATCTAATTTTGAACATATCTATCTTACTCAAGCCATATCTTGAAAACCTGATACCTTATTGAATACCCAAGCCATATCTTGAAAGGAGAGGAGGCATTGTCATGCTTGAAAATCATAGAGGAGGCAATATTGGATCAAGGGAGAAAAGAGAGGGGACATTATCAAGGGACGTTTGAAAATCAAGAGAGGGGGAATTATCACATATATCAAGAAAATAAAGGGGGAATTGACTAAGTCATATCTTGAAAGGATAGGGGGAATTCTCGTCTATATATAGAAAGGTGTGACTAGGGACAATATGGAAAAATGCTTGAAAGACCTTAACCACTACAACTATTGAAGGTTATATCTTGAAAGAATAGGGGGAATTCTATCTTTATATGCTTTAGCAAAGTTTGCAAACAATGTTGGATTGTGTCCTTTAATTATTTCTATGTAATCAACCAACCCTCCTTTCCTTAGTATATGCCATATTGTAGTGGTGATTCTAACTCCTTTACATGCTGAAGGTTTTGTTTTGACTATGTGACCTCCCATGAACTCAAGGATTGAAAAGAATTGGAAATCCATTCTAGATTAGTGAGATTTCCTCCTATATAGATATAAGGGTTGGCTAGGGGGATGGAATCAAGGTGGAGGGGGATGACACCTTTATACATGTGAAGGGGAAAATCATAATAAACAAAAAATCCCTTGAAGTGCAAAAAACATTTTTTAATAGCATGCCAAATGCTCATTACAAGGGGCAGGTACCGACATGTTTTATTGTAACCAATCTTATAATTAATGCCACTAATGATTTGAAATATATCACACACATAAGGCAAGAAATTCCCCTAAGAAGGTTTTATTTTAAAAATAATCATTATTCATGTCTAAAATGACTAATGTCATCTAGAATCCTCACAAATTCCATCATTAGCAATATGTATGCTTCCCTTGTCTGGAAACAAACCTATATTAGAAAGGAAAACATCTTATTTGAAGTCCTAATATAATAGATTAGAACTTATCTTAAAGATAGAACATGCCATCCTCCCATTTTTTGGATTTGAACGCGAATTAATTAACTTGTAAACATAAGTCCACACCAAAATACCAAACTAGGGTGCTTAAGACACTTACAATTTTTTTATTTTTTGTAGCCTCTCTCAAACATAGAACATGTAATTTGCCCATTTGTTATATATTAACTCTAATCAATTACCTTGTAAATGTATGTCCATAACATAACACCAAACTAAAGGTTTTAAAGCTTACTTTCCATAATAGAATATGTCATTTTCCCATTTGTTAGATATTAACTTGAATCAATTAACTTGTAAATGTATGTCCACAACATAACACCAAACCAAAGGTTTTTTAACTTGCTTGCCATAAAACATGTTCTTTGCCATTTGTGGGATTTGAACTCAGATTAACTAACTCATAAATGTAAGTTCATACCAAAACACCAAACTGAGGTTCTTGATAAACCACTCACAATTTTTTAATTTATTGTAACTTCTCTCAAAAAAAAGTTTAAAATCTTACTTAGCATAGAACATACCATTTTACCATTTGTGGGAGTTGAACTCATATCAATTTAATTGTAAATGCAAGTCCACACCAAAACACTAAATTGGGGTGATTTATAAGGCAATTAAAAACTAAACACTTGTTAGGAAATGAGCCTACTTGAGATCCTAATATGTTATAAAAATGGGCCTTTTCCTTTTCTTATAATTTTTTTTTTTTTATAACTTATTTATCATGTCAAACATGACAAGAATATATTATAGAGAAAAGTGGAAGGCTTATAAGTAAAGGAGTATATTTGAAACCCTAATATGTTAGAAAGATGATGTTTCTACCCTATCTTAGAAATAATAATTTGTATATCTCACTGATTATGCCAAATAGGATGAGAATATATTTTAAAGAAAATAGAAACACTTGTACAAAATCCTCATACATTAGAAGTGTGGATAGTTTTGGGATGCCAACAAGTATAAAAATTTAACTTTAGGTATGAGTTATTTGTCCTGAATGAGATCCCAAGGGAAACCATCTAAGTCAAAATTCAACTCAAAGAAGTATCTTGTTTTAATGTTATATATTTCATCTGATGAGGGTGACCAAACCAATTCATCATCTATAGGAAATTGGCAGATATGGATGCCTTTAAGGTATTCATTAAGGGATCTTAAACTAATAATATCCTCGTGATTAGTGCAATCAAGCATAATATTTTAACAAAATTTTGAGAACGATTCTCCTCTACGTACTTCATAACCTTTGTTGGGTTGGTTGATCCATAGTTAATTACCATTGGTAAACTTCCCGAAAGCCTTTATAAGATTTATTTCTATAAAAATAATCTAAGTTCTTCTGATAAAAATATTTTTAAATATATCCTCCAATACAATATTCCAGCAATGGTATCACAACCCTGATGAATTAATAAGTTATCTAGGGAAGGGAAGAACAATCAATTCTTTGGAAGGTTTGAGCATTTTTTAAATGTTTGAAAATTTAAATTATCATTTTTATCCTTTGAAAGCATCCAAAAACTGAGGTTATACGACCAATACATGATTTATACACTCCAAGATAGCGTGTTAATGTAATTTTTTTTTGGTAAGGTCAAAGTCTATTTTGAATCCTTATTTTATTGTTTATATGCTCTAAAAATTTATTTGTATGGTCTCTCTTATCATACTTATTGAATATTTTTAAATATATAAAAATAAATCACAACGAAACATATGCAATATTCATAACACAGAAGAAATGCATAAGAAATACAAAATAAATAAGAATTGCCAAAATAAAAATACTTCTTCAAATAATTCGAATCATTCTCCTTCTCCTTGAAAATAAAGATCAATTACAATGTATTAATAGAATTGCATGTAAACATGCTTTTCTAATTAATAAATCAAATATTCTAAATGTATCTATATAACAATTTGCATGTAATATCAACTAAAACTAACTCTAGCTTTTCTAAGGATTTATTTTTATAAAAATATATTAACTAAAAATTAACTAACTATCTAATTTCAGCTCCACAAAAATTGTTCATGCAAACTAAATCTATTCTAATAGTCTAAAAATAGAATTGAGTGAACTGCAGCATGGCCATAGTGGAATTGGCTCTTCAGCATCACTTTTCAACATACTTCCCCTTGATGCTGAGAGGGCTCACAATATGATCTTTGAGTATCAAAAACTGATCTTTTACAACTACCTTAGTGAAGATATCTGCTAAATATTCTTTAGTGTTGATGTATTTCAATTCTACTATGTTCTTTTGCACTAAATCTCAGATAAAATGATGCTTTAAAACAAAATGTTTTGTCCTGTTGTGATGGACTGAATTCTTGGCCAATTTGATGCCACTAATATTATCACATAAAATCATTGTGGGCTGAATTTGTATCTCTCCAATTTTTTCAGGAAGTTTTCTAAGCCATAATTCTTATGTTCTTGCTGAAGTGACTGCAACATACTCTGCTTTTGTAGAAGAAAGGGCAACTATACTTTGTTTCTTTGAGCTCCAAATAATCAAACCAGAACCAAGTGAAAAACAATTCCCAGATGTTGTCTTTCAGTCATCCAAACTACCTCCCCAATCAGAATCACTAAAACCAACAAGATTGAACCTTTTAGAAGTGTATTAATGAATACCAAAATATAGAGTGCCTTTCACATACCTCAAAATTCTCTTGGCTGCCTTCATATGTATTTATGATGGCTCTGTCATGTACCTTGAAACAAGTGAAACTGAATAAGCAATATCAGGTCTTGTGTGAGTTAGAAACATCAAACTTCTAATAATGCTCCTATAAGCTGTCTCATCAACTATTTTAGCACTATCATCTCTACACAACACAACTCCATGAACAATTGGAGTGGAGATTGGTTTACAATCAACCATATCAAATTTATTCAACATATCTTTGGCATAATTTGTTTGGCAAATGAAAATTTCATTCTCACTTTGATAAACCTCCATTCCTAGAAAACATTTCATGAGACCTAAATCTTTCATCTCAAATTCATTCATCATGGAAACTTTGAATTCATACTTCATCGTAGAACTGCTACCCATATACAACAAGTCATCAACATACAAACTTACAATAATAATATCATTACCTTCTTGTTTGTAGTAAATGGTAGGTTCACTCTTACTTCTTTGAAATCCATTCTCCTGAGAATATCCATCAATAGTAGCATACCATGCTCTTAGTGTTTGCTTGAGGCCATATAAAGCCTTCTTCAACTTGTAGATATGATTTTCTTTTCCTTACACTTTAAAACCTTGTGGCTACTCCACATATACTTCCTAAGTACCCATTCAAGAAGGCACTTTTCACGTCCATATGATGGATGCTCCAATTATTTTGACTTGCTAATGAAATCAGCATTCTAATGGTCTCTTGTCTTGTTACTGGTGCAAATGTCTCTTCATAATCAATGTCACACTTATGTGTGAAGCATTTAGCAACTAATCTTGCCTTATGCCTTTCAACACTTCCATCACTGTTACACTTAGTCTTGCAGACCCATTTGGTGCCGATCTTCTTATCATGTGGAAGCTTTGTAAGCTCCCAAGTGTCATTTCCATGAATAGAATCCATCTCTTCTTGCATTGTTTGCATCTAGAACTCATTAGTACATGCATCTTCAAAACAAGATGGTTCACAATTAGGCTTGGTAAGTAAAGCAAAATTTAGTGTCTCACCTCTTAGATTTTCTTCATGTGCTTGATTTGAACTCCTTTGATAGATGTCACTCAATCTTCTTACCTTCCTTGTAGAACTAGGACTTGAATATGGACTTACACTTGGAATTGAACAACTAGATGAGGGGCTACTTGGTGGATTTGTAGTGCTTGGAACAAAACTATTAGTGGGCTTCCCATGATCAATATAATCCATAATAACATCATTTAAAATAGATTTTGACTTCTCCATATGGCCTTTTTGATGACCATAAACTCCCCCTTCATCAAAAATCACATTTCTTGACACAATAAGCCTATTAGTGAGAGGATTATATAACCTATAAGCCTTACTTTCCTCACTATATCCAACAAAAATACATGACTCACTTTTGGGATCTAACTTTTGTCTCTTTTGATCAGGAACATGAGCATAGGCTAAACAACCAAAAACTTTGAAATGATTAATATTTGGATTTTTATCATACCAGGCTTCATACAGAGTCATCCTATCAAGTGCACTAGTGGGACTCCGATTGAGAATATATATTGTTGTAGCAACTGCATCTCCCCAAAAAGAATTGCTTAGTCCCTTTGTTTGTAGCATACTCCATGCCATCTCCACCACTCTATGTTTCTTCCTTTTAGCTACACCATTTTGTTGAGGTGTGTACGCAATGGTGAGTTATCTTCTGATGCCATGCATATCACAATAACCTTGAAAGACTTTTGAACAAAATTCTCCTCCACGATCAGTCCTTAAAAATTTGATTTTGCACCATTTTTCATTTTATACAAGGGCTCTAAACCTCTTGAATATATCAAGGGCTTCACACTTGGTCTTCAAAAAATAAACCCAACATTTTCATGAGTAATCATCAATAAAAGTGATAAAATATGATGACTTACCCAAACTCTTTGTCTGCATAGGACCACAAATGTCTGAATGAACTAACTAAAGTGGATGATGGACCCTCCATGCATTGCCCTTTGGAAATTTCTCCCTTGCATGCTTTCTTTTAGCACAACCTTCACAAATTTTCTTGTGCTCTTCAACCTTAGGCAAACCAGAACCTAATGCATTTGATGTTAGAATCTTCAAAATATGAAAATTTAAATGCCCATAACTGTGACACAAACACCTTTTGTCCTCATATGCCATATTGGCAAGGCTGCTATTATGTTCACCAAACTTCAATGGGAACATTCTATTATTTGTCATAGGTACAACTGTAACCACCCTATTTCCTTGATTCTTATCATAAATTATACATTGTTTATTTTCAAATACAACTTTATAATTCTTCTCACACAATTTCCCAACACTCAATAGATTAAACTTTAATTGTGGAGTGTAATAAATGTCTTTAACACTTTTCATACCTTATTTTGTATGGACTTCCATAGCTCCTTTTGTCGCAACCTCCGATGATTTGTCATCACCAAGCTTGATCTTGGATTTAAAACTTTCATCCATTATAGAAAAAAGCTTTTCATTCCGTGACATGTGGTTAGAACATCTTGAATCTAAATACCAAACATCTTTAGAAACATTTTTAGATTTATCATAAGATAAAAATAAATTATTTGGAGGATTCTCATCACCTTATTGAGCATAATGAATGCTTTTATCATTATTACTTTCTTTTAATCTGCACTCTTTTTCAAAGTGGCCATACCTGTTACAATGATAACACTAGACATTTCTTTTATCAAATCAACCTCTACCTCTTCCTCTGAAACTGCCTCTTCAATTTCACCAAGTGTAGCCATCTTATTGATCACATCTTTTACTTTGACACAATAGGTACTCACACTTTCAACTTCTTGCATTTTCAAATTCTCGAATTCTCTCTTCAATATCTGTAACTTGACAACTTTGACTTGATCACTACCTTAGTAAACTTCTTTTAGAGTCTTCCAAGCATCCTTATCTGTCTTTGCTCCTGTAATTCTCGAAAATAGGCTTTTATCTAGAGCTATTTGAATATGAAAAAAGGCTTGATCATTCTTCTTTTTAGCATCTTTCTTAGCTATTTTATCATTCTTCTTAGCTATTTTATCATTGACTGTGAGGGCATTCCAATCAGCTGGCTCTACATAACCTAATTCAACAATCTCCCATAAATCTTTTCCTATAAAAAAAATCATCATTTTGATACACGAATAATCATACTCATTTCCATCAAATTCTAGAATGAACAAGGAGTTATAATTTGACATGATAAACTTTTGGTGAAATTCCAACCACTAAATCTTTAACCCAAAAGAAAATCCCTGCTCTGATACCAATTGAAGATTTTTAAATATATAAAAATAAATTCACAACCAAATATATGCAATATTCATAACACAAAAGAAATGCAAAAGAAATAAGAATTTCCAAAATAAAAATACTTCTTCAAATTATTCGAATCATTCTCCTTCTCCCTGAAAATAAATATCAATTACAATGTATTAAAATAATTGCATGTGAACATACTTTTCTAATTAATAAATAAAATATTCTAAATTTATCTAAATAACAATTTGCATGTAATATCAACTATAGATTTTTTAATGTTTTATTTTTCTAAAAATATATTAACTGAAAATTAACTAACTGTCTAAATTCAACTCCACAAAAATTGTTCATGCAAACTAAATCTACACTAATAATCTAAAAATAGAACTGAGAAAACTGCAACATGACCATGGTGAAATTGGTTCTTCAACATCACTTTTCAATACTTATGCCCTAAATTCATTTATACAGGGCCATTTCAATGTCCAAAACAACACATAATTTTGTTATGGTGTCCTTGTGAGTTTTGTCTCTTGTTTCTACTCCTTTTTGGTTGATCGTACGGCCTATATCACTTCCAAAACTCCTATATTGATTTTTTGGTTGTTCCTAAGCATCCATGTAGAATTTGTAGACATTCATCTTGTGCAAATTGAATGTACAATTCTTTTGTACGAATTTATATAGCAAAAAATAATCTTGATTCATTTTTTGAAACACTACAAGCACAAATATATGAATTTTTATGAAATCTGAGAGCTTCAAGCATATAATTTACAGCAGTACGGTCTGGAAGTGTTGCCAACCAAACTGTGGCATAGAACTGAAAATGCATGATTTATTTGATATGAATATCAGCCTTTCCAAAGTTTTATTGTTCTGTGGACCCCATAAGGGAAGAAAGGTGCAATTTATTTTTACATGCAAGTGGAAACATGAGTGAATCACATACATGCAAATATATATATTTATTTTGAAAATAAAAAAATTCAAGTTTATTAAGAATATTCTCCATTTATTTTCTATAATTAATTATATAAGGGTTGGCAAATGAAGTTTTGTTCACTACATGCAAAGAGAGAGGTCTTGGGATCAAAACCTATTAAGGCTATTTTTTTGTTTAAATTTATTTTTAACCTAAATTAGTTAAAGTATATTTATTTTTAACCTAAATTAGTTAAAGTATATTTCTATTTTTTGTTAAAATTTATTTTTAATTCAAATTAGTTAAAGTATATTTTATTTTGTAATTAGAGATATAAGGGTGTAAGTTTGTAACACTTGCAACACTTAGTGACTTTTGTACATAGTCATTATTTTGTGTGATGGTAGTCATGTGACCAGTCATTTTATACATTTTTAGATGTTTCAAACACATTAGAATGGTTTATTTTGTGTTTTGAAACTTATTTTTATGATTTTTACGACAAATTTATTGAAATTGGTAATAAAAGGGTGTAAATAAAACCTTTTACGATTCTTGAATGTAAAGACCAACATGTCCTAGAATCAAACATATTATAACTAGATTGTACTTGAGGGTCAAAACAAAGCCTCAGTAAACCTTTTTATTTTCTTTTTTTGTAGTTCACTATGGCCAAGATTATCCGTCTCATATCGACAATGAGAATATCCATTCTAAAAACTACGAGTGGAGTATGCATATGGAGAACTCTTTGGTTTTTTAAAACTCGTGGGAACTCATCAAAAACCAACCCACAATCCTACTAAAGCAACTAAATTGATTGAATTCCACAAGCGTGATTAAAGAGCACTTTCAATATTGAAATCATCTTATTCCATGCAAGTTATCATTCATATCAAAGCTATTAAAACAAAAGCATGGAAAACATGGAAATCACTAAAGGACTTGTATGATAAACAACTTGCATACAAGAAAATTGATCTTCTCAAGTAGCTTCTAAATAATAAACTAAAAGATGATGAAGATGTATCTAAATACATCTCAAGAATTAAAACTTTGAAACAAGAGTACTCTACTACAAGGGAAAAAATAGATGATGACATGTTCATCTCAATCACATTGAATGGCCTAAATTATAGCTAGAATGTTTTTCGAAATGTTGTAGCTTAATGATAATCTCATTAAAGTGACATTTGATTCAATTTGTGAATTTCTCACTCAACATGAGTGATAATTTGCCAAGAAGAGTCAGCATACTGAAGATGCATACTTAAAAAAGGTAGGGAAATACCAGATAACAAAGGGACATGTACACAAACATTTTAGAAAACAATCTCCAAAACATTCTACAAACACTCTCGTCGACAGTCTCTGAGACATTCACATTGCTACTCTCATCAACATTCTCCAAAATATTTCAAACACAAACATTGCCATAAACATTCTTTTAATTCTAGTGGTTGTAGAAGTGTTTCTTCATTTTTTAGATATCACAAACACTAGAGAGAACCAAAATGTTATAAATGTAGTGGTATTGGTCATCTTGTTTGTGTATGTCCTTCTCAATGCCCACACTCCCCACATAAAAATAAGGTTGAAGCAAATTATATTGGTCAATTAAGTGGTACATATTTTGGATACTCTAGCTATTATGATTATTCTGACACTTCCTTTGATCAGGAGGCATCCTACATGGCTGAGGTTTATGATCCTGCTAGACCCGATGATCTATTTTGAGTGCATGGAGATTCCCCATCTTGAGTGAGTTGTTAAATCAGAGATCGAGTTTTTATATAGTGGTAGTTTTAGCTTGGATTTTATTGATTTCAGTTTAGTTTTAGTTTTCTTCACTTCATTGATATTATTAATGCAGAGTAGACACAATTTTTTGGATCATTTTTTTTTTGCATTCTTCTCACCTCTATTTTGATAAGGGGAAGTTACTGTATGGCCTTCGATCAATCATCAATGGTTTTATTGATGAATTTTTGTGTGAGACCTTATGTGGATTGATATGCTTGAACATGCCTTGGTCATGTTATACTATAATATGGTACAAAATGATCAAAGGGGATGAGCAAAATTTCATAATGTTCATCATTCATGTCACAACTCGTAAGGTGGGATTTTGTATGGAACGACATCGATTCATTAGTACCATTGTGTATAATGTACTAGTCATAGGTACGGTAGAGACTATTGATGACTTCAAAGTCATAGCTCTAGATCATCTTCTTCTATACCCCTTTGGATCAATGGGGGGTTTATTAGGTCGGTTGATCCATAGTTATTAATTTAATTTAATAGTTTAATAACTGTATTGGGGCATGCATCACTTCATGTGACACCCCCATTAATTTTTAAGTGAGTTTCTTTTACTTGTTAGTAGATTAGTTTCTTAAGTGGTTGAACCCATTGGGTAGTTACCATTGGTAAACTTTCTGAAGTCCTTTATAAGCATTCTTTGTATAAAAATAATCTAAGTTCTTCTATTAAAAATAATTTTGAGTATAACCCTCCAATACAACATCCCAACAACCTTTTCACCCATTTCTCTTTTAATTTGTCTACTTAATCTATCCCAAGGTTCGATAAAGCCTAATGGATAGTTTGAAATCCAATATATCATCCAAAATTTGAGATTTATTGCTCATTCAAATATTCCACCTACATCCTTTCCACAACAAACCCTTTCTATTCACCATGCTATTCCATATCTCAAAAACTTGTGGCGGCGAGGTCATAGTTAAGAAACTATCATCTTCCATGCTATTTATTTATTTAGCTTTGATAATATCTATCCACAAGTTATCTTTATTCGTAATTCTCCATACTATTTCGGCTAAGAGGGCTTTATTCATTACTCTTATTTTTATTAACCCAAAACTGCGATAGTGTTTAGGAAGACAAACCTTGTCCTAGGCTGCAAGGGGAATCACGTTTTTCTCTTCAACCACTAACCAAAGGAATATTTTTAATTTTATATGTGATCTTTTTAAGAATATTGAAAAGGGACATTAAATATATTGGAAGGTTTTGAAGATAACTCTTAAGTAATTACAGTTTACTGGCTTGACTAAGAAGATAGCACTTCCATCCTATTAGCTTGTGTTGAAGTCTATCAAGGAGAGGATTCCAGCTATTACTACTCATTCTTCCTTTGATAGGGGCATACCAAGATAAGTTGAAGTAATAAATTTAGATTGACAACCCATGATGCCAAAAAATTTGTGTTGCCTAAAAGCTAGAGTGTTGATAAAGATAAGTGATTTTTTTTCCAAGTTGACACATTGACCATAAAATTTGGCATAATCATTTAGGATGTTTTTAATTTCTTTGGCTTCTTTGATCAAGACTTCTTCTAAAATAATTGTATCATCCACAAATTTTTGATGAGATATCGACCAATTGATGAAGTAATTTTCACTCCCTTTAGTATGTCCTTGTTGAAAGCCTCTGAAAAACTCATTCACAATGCTTCAACCATAATAATGAAGTGACAAATATATAGGGGATGTCCTTGCTTGAGAAATATTTTTACCACAAAAAATCTCATAGGAGAGTCATTAACCAAAACATAAAACATATATGTAGAGATACAAGAGATGATCAATTTTCTTAATTTGACATGAAAACCAAACTTTTCCATAATTATGTTTAGGAAGCACCACAAAACCATTCATAGGCTTTGTTCATGTCCACCTTCAGAAGCATGGAAACTCTATTGATCATGTCTAAAAAATGAATAGCTTCATGAACAATAATTGTGATGTCTATAATTTTCCTACCTTGAATAAAATCACCATGGTGGTAGGAGATGAAGTTCAGAAGAAAGAATTGAAGTCTCAATGTGTTTGAAAAAAATATTACAAATATTATTTCATAAAATAATAGATCTAAAGTCTTTGAAGTATTTGGCAATGTTTTTTTTAGAGTAATAACTAAGAAGGTATTGTTGATTTATTTGAAGATAGAACCAAAGAAGATAAATTATTTTAAAGTTGATACCAAATCCAACTAAAGTATCTCCCAAAAGTGTTGAAAAAAAGCCAACGTGAACCCAACAAGCCATATATCTTTGTCCCCTTCCATAGAGAACACCATGAACTTAACTTCTTCCACATAAGGAGTAAGAAGAGTCTCCTTGTCCACTTAAAAGATGATGTTTGGGAAGAGACCCAAAATGGCTTCCTCTTTTACCAAGTTAGGTAAAACTCTTCCAGAGAGAAGGTTCTTATAAAAGAGAACAACTTATTATTTGATTAAATCAAAATACAAACACAAGGAACAATCAGATTTAACTATCTCTCTAATTTTATTCAAAATTTTGTGCCTTAAAGTGGATGACTGAAAAAAATTTGTGTTCCTATCACATGCTTTTAGCCATAAATATCTGGACTATTGCCTACAAAAGGTTTCATCTTTAGCCTCATAAGAGTGAAAGTCATTAATCGATTATTTTTCCTTTTGTAATAATTCATGTGGTTCAATCCTTTAGTTTGGACCTCTCCTTAAAAAAAAAAAGTTATTTATAAATCTTCCTTTTCTGATAAAAAATATTACCAAAAGTGTGTTTGTTTCATTTTTTCATGTTAATTTTGACATTATTCAACTTCCTCACAATATTAAACATAACATTTCAAAAAAAATCCACATTCCACCATTTTTTGATTTTAACTTTTAGTTTTGGATGTTGAAACAACAAGTTCTTGAACCTAAAAAGATGACTTATTTTGTTGGGGTTCTTTTATCCTTAGCTCCACACGACCAAGTACTAGTCACGTGCCTAAAATAAGGAAGAAGCCAATGTGCTAGCACATTGGCATGTCACACAAGTGACCTCATGCACTCACCCAAGGCATCTAACCTAGACTAATTCCAGTTGATTATGTTGCGCTATGGTGGATAGATAACTATTACTTAGGCACTTGAGTTAACACATTTAATCATTGTTACTACAAACATCACTCTAGAGTTAGCCATTTAATGCATTCACATTGTGCATGTAGTTATCTAGTATCATAAAATCAAAATTAACACCAAAGATATTTAACACATTAAGATCCACAAACAAAGTATTAGTTCCATTGATCTCATTTGTTAAGTTTACAAAGGTACTTCATTTAGTACACAATCTCTCCAGATCATTATCTTGATGACAATAACACATCTACATCCAACAACACTTTCTAATAAAAGCTAAAGGGTATTTATACACAAACTAACCGCTTATCAATTTATATCATTAATAAATTATAGATGACAAGCCAATGATTGTTTTAGAAAAAGAAGTCATGGCGAGCCATTATAATTAAGTTCCTTTTGATTCGGGCCTAACAACCACTATATACTCTCTTTATGCTATATATTTGATTTTGTGATCCTCTTCTCTCATGAACTAGTGCTAGATTTTTACTTGAGTAATCTCCAATGCTTCCACAAACTTCTTTGTAACTGCCTTTTCTTTTCATGCCCTTATCTTAGTCTTGTTCTTTTTAGAATCCTACATCTTATGTTATTCATTCTTCATTTCTTTGTCTTTAGCAACTTGATCTTCCATGCCAAGATCTTATGCATTGTACTTCCATGTCTCTCCTGTATCGTTCTCTCCTGCACCAAGGTCCTCCACACTCTTCCCATGCCCTTGCATCTCCACACCATGGATCCAAAATATTAGAATGTATTATTACAAAATTTGGAGTCCAACATCACCCCTAACTAAATCAATAGTTTATCTCAGACTATGTTGTAGCTTCCTCAGATAAAAAACTTGGGACCCACTTGCTGCACTTGCCACTTGATCTCCTCCTACTAGTTGAGGGTCATATGAAGATTGGAAGTAGTAACTTCCACTTTTCCTCTCGATATTTTCATCTCCTCAAGTTGTTATAAAAAACTATCTATTTGAGTTGTCAAAATATCAAGCGGAGCAGTTACATCTCTGTGAGCATCCTCGAGTGCCCCTACCTTCGCCAAAACCTATCCTCAAAATGTTGAAAAACTAGTATTCAGCTGTTGTAAATGGGCACTTATTTATTTTTCTAGTTGTTCAACATCTTGAAATACCTTCGCATTTTAGGACTTGTCCTTGATATTTAATGCATTTTCAATGAATTGTTGGTGATGTTGTTCCTTGGGTAATAGTCGCACTTCCAAAATTTTACTTGGCCATGCCAAGTTGAATAAAAACTCATATGTGATGGGAATAGTGGCACTCAGTTTATTCAAAAATACATGATAGATATCCATGGCCTCTACAAATTTCTTGGTGGCCCATAAATTATCTTATTGAGGATCTACCATGTTTTTACATTTCTTCAACAAGAGGTCCACGAGCATTTCCAATTGATTAATGGCATTAACAATAATAAGAATACCATTTGCGAACCCTAGTTCACTCAAATTTTTTTGACAGAGGCTTAATGTCCTAAGTTGAGACACCTATGCCGCATCCTATTGGTGTTTGAGCACTTTAATTTCTTCCTCAAGCTTGCATTAGTATGCATGATCTTATCTATACATGTGCATAACCTCCCGATGCTTGTAGTGAAGTTGGCCAACTTCATACTATGAAGAATGTTTTACCTAGAAACCTCCAGGGAAAACTTTATGAGGGTTACACCTACTTGAGCCAGAGAACATTTTAGGAGATCTACCCAAGCACATCTAGAACATCGACCACATTTGAGCTTATATCAGTGGTGGATTTTGGGAGCTCCAAGAGGCCTTCATTGTGATATACCTCCATCACAAAGGACAACTCATGCTGAGTTTGTTCAATAGACTCATGTTCAGGGAAAAACTACCACAAATATAATTATTTTTCTCGTATACCTTGTTAGAAAAAGTTGAGTGGGAGGGCCCTGATTTGTCTACTGCTGCTACTCTACCTCATGCATTAGTTCCTTGCCCTTTTGGGGGTCTCACTCTAGATCGATAACTTCGAGATTTTTTTCCATTCATTGGTACTGGTGTCAAGGTCTATGTTGGGGCTTTCTCTTCTTTCTACTTATTCAAGTTTTTAACTTTCAATGTCCATTTATTGCTTGTTAGCAAGTTGTTCTTCACTTGGCTCAAGAGTGGGTTCCTTTATAGGTTGTGCTTATGGAGATGATTCACTTGTTTCAAGAATTACCACTTAGGGCACTTCAAGCTCAGGCTTTGGTTGGGAAACTTTTTGGGATGCAATAATGTCCTCTTGGTTTGTAGGTAAACCTTGGGCTCTTGTTGATGATGAAGCCTGCCTTTATCATTTGGGTTTGGCCCTGGGTTGTTCCTTCTACACCCTTCTTGAGTTAGTGGCCTTAGGTCTTGGCTTTTTTTCCTTTATTCACACCGTTTCTTCTATGCATGTTCCTAGTTGAGGGGGGAGTGGTTCCTTTTCCACTTCATAATTTCTTGATGTTCTCTTTTTTGGCCTGAGCATATAGAAGATCACCCAGATCTTTCCTTACATGACTATCTTGTAAGGGCTGATATCAATCTTATTAGACTCATGCCTCTCTACATATGATTGCCTTCCTAGATAGACATAAATTTTACAAAGAGTGTGAATCTCAATGTCAATATTATCCACATCAATAGTTATAGGGGTGCATCTGTAGTGCAATTCACAGAGTCCATGAAATATCTGGTAGTGAGTGCATAAGGAAATTTGAGCCATCCTAACAGTTGATAGGTTTGCCATCCAGATTCATGTGAGGGAATAATGTTTCTTTACAACAAACACAACATAGGTTCCCATATGTGTGGGAAATTCCTTTGGTATGCACCATTCATTCCCAAATGCTTCTTTCATTCCCTCATACCAACCCTTCATCTTTGGTGAACTATTTGAATCTCTTGATGCGAGATTTATGGTCCAATGGGTACACCACTTTAATTCTTTACCAGAATACTATGGTATGCCAATCTCATAAAAAAAAAGTATCAAAAAAATTATGCCCCAAGGGAATTTATGGTTAGGAAGGTGATGCGCCTTTGTAGTGCCTTTTTCAATCTTCTCTACAAATAATTGGGAATAGTTGTACTTGGTTCCCTTAGACATTTGGCTCACAACATGGAGGTGGGCCATATCTACCTCCTTCCACCTATTTGCACCTCTTAGCTTGGTCGAGGCCAAGCGCATAGCTACTTGAATAGTAGGATCTATAAGACTGGTTATATACATGGCATAGCCTTCCTTTTTGTATTTCAACACCATCGTCATTTGTTCAATCGATGCCTAATCATTTATATCTACATTGATAACTACTCAAAAACAAAGTAACTTGGTTACCTTGTTGATCCATTGAGGGGTGATCCTCATTCTGCACCTTGTGAAGTAGATACAATTTTCATGGATGCGTGAGATCAAGAACCGAATCACCTAGTGGGGTTTTTTGAAGTAAGGTAGTTGGAACAATTGGAGTACCCCCGCATCCTCTATAAAGTTGTAAATTGTGAGATCATAAATGATCTCATTCCTAGTGTTTTGGTGCTCCGCCTGGTAGTCCCATTATAATTCACATTCATTTATAGTCTGGTGATGATTGTAATCAAGGACTTGACAGGTAGAAACCTTAGATTCTCAATCATCCATGCGTAAAAATATCTTTGGGTATTGAATTTACTTAATCAAAATAGGAGAGGGTACTGGTGTTGTAGTAGCCTTCTTTCCCATGTGCACCATTTTTGGTGCCTCTCCACTAGATCTCTCTTATAATAGCTTTGTAGGGCCTTTACCTTGTATGTCGTGTTCAATAGATCCTTCTTCTTGGATATAAACAAGAGTTTCTTATTCTGCATGTTTGTGTTCCTCTACTTCAAGAATGACTGTTAGTGGACCTATTTTCTTGCCTTTTTGCTTTGGTTTCATCACCAACCTAGATCCCGAAGGTTAATACATGATCGACCCACTCTTCCAAACAAATACATCTTGATTCTTTTATCATTAACCCAAAATACTTCAACTTCCGGCTTCAACCTTCTCTAATGGCAGTCATAGCATCTGCAACCTACAACTTCTCTCACACTCGCCTCTATGATCACTTTGCCACTTTTTTTGCTCAATATTTTTCACCACAATCTCTATTTCAGATTTTGTTGCTGAGAATATTGTGTAGTTACCTTCTCTTGTCATTTTTTCATGCTTTGTTTGACCTCTACAATTGCTTATAAGTTATTAATAAAAATTAAAATGGAATGTCTCAAAGTGTTTTATAGGTAGATAAATAATTTACATTAACACCCCACGCTATCGTCCATCACTTCAACCATTAATATCTCAAACAGTCATGCCTTGACATATATTTGACATGCTTTCCATTTATGCCATTACATCATTAATAAATGCATGTCCCATCCTTTATTCGAGAGTTGTTGCACCTTTCTCAAAGTGCATGCGAACTATACAAATTTAAATTTCCTAATTTGTTTGTGGGAAACTGCCTTTTCTATTTTAACCCATTTTTATAATAGTGTTTTATTTACTGTCTTCATTCTGCGTTCTTGGGTTACATGCCCCCTCTTGCACACCTACTTCACATGCCTCCTCTTGCACACTTACGTGCCTCCTCTTGCACGTTTTTAGCTTAAGTAGTTTATCACCCTTAAAACCTGCCCCACATTAAAGTAGGTGTATGGTCCTCCACATCATAACTTAGTGAAATTTATGTCAAGAAAGGAAGATAAATAGAGTGATAAATATCAAAGAGCATTAAAAAGTGCCAATTTTTTTTAAACAAGGCATGCAACCAATGCTACATTTATTTGATAACTAAAGTAAGTCCTAAGAAAGAGTGGCAAATGCTTTACTTAGTGAATTGAGGAATTACATAGAATGGTATAGCTGGAGCTGACTACCATTGAAATGGCATGTTAGGAATTGGCCATATAATCTTTTCAACTTGTAGGCGCCTATTGGATGGATATCATGAATGATAAAAGGACCATTCCACTAGATCCATAGTTTATCAAGATGACACATAAATTTTGAATCATAGACTAAGCCATGCATACCAGGATGAAAAACTTTGGTTTTAATGTATCGGTCATGCTAGGATTTTTGTTTTTGTTTTTAACCCCTTGAATCCAGTGTGCGAGAATGTGTGCTTCATCCAACTAAAGTAAAGTGCCCAAGTGAGCTTTGAGGGATTCTTCTTCATCTAGTTTGTCCATGCATGTAATATGTAGGGAAGGCACAAGGAACTCCACTGGTAAAATTGGTTCAACACCAAAGACAAGGTTAGAATGAGTGCTCTTGTTCAACCATTTATTTGTGGTTTGATAAGCCCATAAGACTACCAAAACTTAATCATCCCAATCAATGTGACTAATGTTTCAAATCTTGGTAAATGTATTACCCATGACCTTGTTGAAGGCTTTAGTTGTGCCAATGGCTTGAGTGTGGTAGGGTGTGGTCTTATGGTGTGTAGTCATTAACTCAACTAAGAAGATGCACGTTGTTTCAATGAAAAAGTGAGTGTCATAATCGCTTGTTAAATTTGAGAGGCATCCATACCTTGTGATGATATTTTCTCCTATAAATCTGGTAACATTAGCAACAATATAACATAACATACACTAGTCTATCTTGTAGCAAGATGAATGGGGCCAATAAAATCAAAAGTTCATTTCTCAAAAGTTTCATGAGCAAGTACTGGATAAAGAGGCATAACATCCCTTAAATTTGGTTTACCCAGGTTCTGACAGATATCACATTGGCATGCACAAGCCTTATCATCTTTGAGTAAGGTGAGCCAACACAACCCAACAAGTAGAACCTTTATGGTGGTTGCATCACCAACATAATGTCCTCATGTGGCACCCTCATGGACCTCTTCAAGGAATTTCATGTGCTCATGCTACATTATACACCTTCATAAAACCTCATAGTGCCCTAATTAATATAAGTCTCCTCTAATAAGTTGGAAAGGGGTAGCGTGGATCACTAATTGATTTTTATCTTGGGTGTTAAGGTGTCTTAGCGCTACTCTTATTTCAAGAAAATATGCAATTTCATCCAATTCTTTGGGCACACACATAACTTGAAAATATTTTACATTAGGTAAATCATCCTCTATGGAATGCACTAGTTCACCATATTGAATGCATGAGAGGTGGTATGGATTGAAATTAACTTTGCTTGGTTTCATGATCATGAAGAATTAGAACTCTCATAAGAGGAAAATCCATCAACAGATGCATCCATGCAATACTAGTTTATTTACCAAATACTTGAGTGATTCATGATCCATATAGAAGACAAATGGGGTTGCCAATTTCAACATAAAATTTGAGCTCAATAGATTAAATTATGTAATTCAACCAACTCAAATATAAAATTACATAATAGGAAGGAATTATAAAACAAATCAGACTAATATAAATGCTTATCGAATTCCTTATTTCATATTACCTCCTTCCAGGATTTGCAGATGATCAAGTGATTGCATATAGACTCAGATTGACAGGTATGCTTGATCAAAGATTATGGATGATGAATGCTTGATTGAGGAAAAATGGCATTATAGAAATTATAGTTGATTGCTAAATGGACATGGATTTGCTATGAGGATTCAAGTTGACATGGCTTTGATATGAGCTTTCAAGTTAGTTTGAGGATGGAGGGAGAGCTTGGTTTTATAGGCAAAGAGGGAAAGATCAATTAAATTTAAATTTGGGCTATTGATATCAAGGGTTAGAAAATTTCCATGGAATTTTTAATTCCATGGAAATCTATAGAATTAGAAACTTCTAGAGAAGGGGGCTAGATTGGGGAATATTTATAAAATCCTCCAATTCTATAAATATCCCCATAGGTTTTAGGGTTTTAGGAGAGGTTGGGATAGAGTGGTGGGTAGGTAGGTAGATTATTTTGGAATTTTAAATTGGCTAGTGTATTTAGGGAGTAGATTAGTAGATAATAGGTCTTGTTAGGAGTTTAATGAGATAATTAATTGGTTTTAGGATGGGATAAAGGCTTATGGGATATAGGAATGGGATGGGGATTACAAGGTAATTAGTTATCTTGGTCAGGAGATATAGGGATTAGGCTAAATTAGTGGGAATTAGTATAATTAGTGAGGTGAGCATAATTTAGTGCATACATTTTGCCCCTCTTTGAAAGGGTGTTGCAAGTGGAATGAAGTAACAGTCTTTCAAATAAAAACCTTGATGTTAGATGATGTCAATTAGTGGGATACAATGCCCCTTCGAGGGAACATGTGGGGAGAAAAAATTGACTTGGATGGTCACTCGAACAAGAATCCTGGGGTGGGATAAGACTCATAGTTGGATAGGGTTGGGATGCCCCAATTAACTAGATAGATTCCCTAAAAGTGATGATGAAGGATCTCAATGTGATGGGTCTAGACAAATGACAAATGACTATAAAGTGTTTTGACTAGTAGGATGAGATTGATTTAAATGTGATGAGTTTGATCTGAAGATAAGTCCCATAGTAAGGGTACATGTTAGGGGTAGCTCAAAAAGGGATAAGGGGGATAAAGACTGTTGACTGGTGATAAAGAGCTAAAATGACAAGTCTGAAAATAAGATAGTGGTGTAGTCTAAAAATAGTAAGTTTGTAAAAATAGTAATTTTCTCAAATTATGTATTATTGTAATTCATGGAAGTTGAACCATTTCATCTCCATCGATATTGGTGACCTTCCACATCCTCCTCTTACCTTCAAAAATACGTATAAATAGATATATAGCCCAAAAAAGAAATGGACATCTCTTCCCAGAGATAGGCATATGTTGTATCTACAATTTTAAGCAATAAAACATCTCTTCTCAGAGATATAATTATTATTTGTGTGTTCTTGAAATATTCTTCAACCAAAACTTTTGAGTTTTGGATCATATTTCCTTTGATGATGTTAGTTCCTAATGACTTATATTACACTACTTTGTAAACTTAAAACAAGTTGAGCCCTACAAATTTCTCGGTAATTTTATAGAATTCATAACTAAAACCATCAATATCTGGTGCTTTTTCATTGGCTATTCTCTATCATTGGGCAATAGAAGAATGTGAAGAGTCTTTCTTTTCATATATCAAAAGGCTAGAATGTGAAGAGACAACAAATTGTAAAAGATTATATATAACACTTTTCTATAATAAAATATGGTTTCGATGTGTTGATATATATTAATAGAATCATTCTGTTATGGTTTTTCCTAATCTTCTTTTATATATGTCTAATGCAAAGTGATTACTCTATTTTAATTTAATCTGTTTATTGAATACTATGTTGATTATGTTCTATTTTCTATTGGCAGTTGATTTATTCTTGCTCTTTAGGTGCATCTTTGTATATTGTAGATGGTATGTAATGATTTTGTCTCTTTTGTGCCCTATTTTACTCTTAATTGTGTAAATTATCCATATAATTAACATGTTCTATATTATTTCTAAGAACCTTTGCTAATAATGGTGAGGTGAGCATGGAGTCTATTTAGATGAAATATGCTGAG